>OX387288.1:7800000-8162500 GCA_947562105.1 Shargacucullia verbasci | reverse complement strand
TATTGTGTATGTCCTAGGAGCAAGGCAGTAACTACTCTTGTGGTACAATAAAGCTACCTTAATTGCCTACGAGTCATATTAACTCCTAAAAACTTAAGAAGTTTCTGACGCGGTTTTCAATTTAATTGCCTCTTGGTCATATGTTTCCGATCCATTTAAATCTCATCTTGTCTTAGATAAATTTAGTGTGAATTTATTTCGAGTAAATGAAAGATAAAAATCTAACAGTTTTAGTGTAACCTAAAAATTTATAAAATAATATTAAATTAGTGATTTTTAATTGATCAAAAGAATGTCTACGGATTTAATATATTCCTTCGAGTACGCATATTTTTTAATAAAGTCTATTTAAATTGCGGCTGTAAAGATCTTTGCGTGTCATAAAATAGTCGCCAAGGCCCCCTAGGCTCAGAGAACAATTGCGTAAGATTCTGTCTGGAAGTCCCTGTGGTCACACATAGTGCATATTACACACTTTATGCTGGCTATACACGTAACTGTAAACTTGCATAGTATAGTTGGGAAGGTAATTGAAAGTTTTAGTAAGTAAACTTGTGCAATCGTCATCACAAACGCTTAAGTATACTAGTGCAAGTCACTTATGTATGTGTTACGAATAACGTTTGTCTTTATCTCATGTCGGTACAAAGTGCTAGCTTATTCAATAAAATGACTGATCGTTTGTGTATATCTGATAGCTCTTTAAGAACGTAGTCTATACAGGGTCTTATTTCGATTTATCCTCCTATTTTATCTAGTTTCAGACAAACAAGCTCTCCTTCGATTTTTGTTTTATTCAAAGTGGCGATGCTCTTTCAGATATCAGCTGATATCATTGTCTATTCTAATCTAGTTCTGAATAATGGTGTTGTTAAGCTGACTTATAATAAACAGGGGTCTTAGACAAGAGGGCATGTCAGGTGTCTCGAGCAGGCGACAGACGTTCCTTCATTCATATCGCGAATTTCGACGTTAATTAAGCACTGGCATCGGTGACAAATATATAATACGTTCGCTGAGGAATAATACTAATTTGTGAACTAGTATGCTAAATCTTGTGTAAACGAACAGATGTTCCTAATCACGATATTAACTTCTATGGGTTGAAGCTAACTTAATAGATCACACTGTTGAAGAACTATTTTTATATGGGTAATAGAAAAACCGCGACAGGATTAAATAGAAATAAACAATTGAACAACATATTTGGCGAAAACGTTAAGCTGGTAATACGATGTCAACGGTTTAGGTTGGGATTGCTTACAGTTAAGTTCAGGAGACAACAAACTGAAAATAAAATAAAACATACATTAGTAATTTATCAAGCGCTAGCTTTTTATAAGAATATCTTAAATCGAAATCATAATAATACAGGTTGTGTTATGTACGAGCTCTTACAATTCGGATAAAAATCCTCTTTGCTGAATCCAACATTAGGATGGAATATCACGTTGCAATTTACATAACATACATGCTGTCCAATTAGTCGATTCCATTCCGAAAATGGTAGGTAACGAATTTTTAACATATACGAGTTACATTGTTTAGCCCAGTTCTCGCACTTCTTGCTTTTTAATTATGCCGTCGGATACAAAATAATATGGGCATAAAATTACGCGTTGATACTCTATTTCTCCGGCAGACAAGTTATTAGGTCAGGGTTTGCCTTTTTTCCAGGTCAGCGTAGTAGTAGAGTATTGTTACTTGTACCTACTCAATAATATTTTAATACAATTAAGAAGGGTGGTGATATTGAGATACTAGCTTTTGTCCGCGGCTTCGCGTACGTACAGGTCGGAAAACGACATTATTCGGAAAATTAAAATAATTCCACAGAAACATACTTTCCTATGTTCTAACCCATGTCATTATGTATCCGTGTGCCAAATTTCACCCATATTCGTTTAACCGTTATAGAGTGATTGATTAACACATCCAAATTCTCAAACTCATAAATATCATGGGTTTCACATTTATATATAAATGGGATAGCATTTATTGATATATTATATTAAATTTTCCTGTATGTTGCAAGTAAAATTTTTAAAAGCTTCTTTTTCAGCTATATATCGGATTCGATACTAAAATGATATCAAAATATACTAATATCAGAAATGTTTATACTAAGTCGTGAACATAAATCACATACGAAGACGCAAAACACGCTTCAACGAATTAATAAAGATACTTATCATAAGCCTCCGATAAAACGCCAGCTTAAATTGGAAATGTCTTTAAACCATTTTATCTTTTCGTTGGATATTCCACATTACGGTTGGTAAAAAAATGTGATTGAGAAAGGAAAGAGGGCAAATTGAGGTAATTAAAACCTCTGCGAGCAGACGTTGTAAGGTAGATAAATTATTTGGGGTACGTCGTCGCCCACGTCCACGGCTGCAAGTCACCGCACTGATAACGTCACTCACACTTGACGCTACCTTGGCTTACCACTCGTTTATACTAAGAACGAGATTAAGTATGAAGGTTCATAACTAAGTAGGTATAGCTCTTTCGTTTTTGAGGTTTTGTAGATAAAGGAATTGAAGCGATCCTTCAGAGGAATTTTAGGGAGTATTTTGCGCAGACACGTTCGCCGAGCTCACAATAATGTCACTGAATTTGTTATCTATAGCCTTACTGAGATACTTGTTTTGGACTTATTTTAACGAGTAACTAAGTAATTAGTTGGATTGTTGTCTACAGTAATAAGTACATTAAATGAATTATATAATTTAAATAAAGAAAGTAAAGATTAAATTTGCGTTATATATTATTTAGAAAAAATGAATACTATAAAAATATATATAACTAGCTTCCGCTAGCGTCTTCGCCCGCGTGGTTTACGAACCCGCACATTTTTCTGGGATAAAAAGTAGCTAAAGCCTATGTGCTATTCCAGACTATAATCTATCTCTGTGCCAAATTTCATCCAGATCCGTTCAGCCGTTCTGGCGTGAAAGAGTAACAAAGATCCATCCATCCAACCATCCTCACAAACTTTCGCATTTATAATATTAGTAGGATAGTAGGATTCAAATTTCAATACATATTGAGTATTTTTAAATTAAAACACACTGGGTTATTGAGTGCTTTTATACGTGAAAATAATAAAAAAATAATGCATATGCTTACAGAAACATGGTCATGATTGGACGTAGGAAAATAAGTCACGCTCATCAGGTTAACCCATATAGATTATAACGTGATATATTTCTTAAAAATAATTTTGAATCAATGATAGGAATCGTAACGTATCCGTTCAAACAATTTACATAAAATTACAGAATATTGGGTTAGGGACGATTATCACGTCTCAATTTCATACGTCAGTAATTCTTGGATTGCTAAATCCGAATTATGCATACGACGTACGAGCTTCGCCGACCGCTTTGCCGTTTACCGTTCGAGGCTGCGTTCACCGGAATGAATGATGGCACGTTGAATCAGATAATTAATTAACCACAACATGGTTCACATACTGCTTGTTACAAAGGCAGAATAGAACAGTTACCTTAGCTGCTGTTTTCATTCATTTGTCATTTTTGTATATTGTTTTCCAATTTGAAATCTGAAATCGTAAACAACAGAGCACCTAGTATAGTTTTTTTTAGATAATTTGCGATGAGGAAATCTCTGCGCGCTCTAACAGTTTTTTACTGCACAGGGCTTTCGTAATAAATACCTAACTTTTAAAATACGCGTAGGAAAGAAATGAGGAAACAGACTAGTCTTTCTCTACTGAATAGGAAACCACTGGAATATGAAATGAAATATTACTTTTCTTTGTTACTAAATCAGGAATAACTGGGTCAATAACTTTGTCAAAACAGAAAGTTGTTATTGAGGCCGCAAATTAAAGGTAATATTAATGAGCCGGAGGAATAAGAAAGGTAAATGTTCTAATTTTGAAACAACTCCTTATTTAGGATATATCTAATTAAGCATTTTCAACCTTTAAAAAGTGACACATAATATCGCACGCAAACTCTTTTGTCTCTAGCCTAAATAAATATAATAACAGTGGTAGGTATATACTTTGTAATCATAATTACTGTAATTATTCACCGTTGGATTTTATAATGACACAGCTGTTCTGTCGTTTAATTAAACCTGAAGCTTGAAACAAGGATTCAATAAATACTCTTTTAGTAATTGGGAATATTTATTGAAACTTGAAATCGTTCTTAATATAAATATTTAAAAACGAATATAGCAGCACAATGCAGACTTTGAAAAAAAAAACACGAAAAACCGTGTCTGTAGAATTGATTAATTACTATCAAATAAAAAATAGTTTGATACTTTAAATCTATCTTAATATAAATAGGTATTATGAAACCACCACAAGGCGTATTAAAATGAAAGAAAACACTGTAGAAGCGCTCTACAGGATTAATACTATTTACCATCAAATATACGCTCACGCAAGGAGAGCTGGCGCCACCTCTGGCTCCCATTTCTCTCTCATTAGCGCCGGGTTCCAGTCGAGTCGCGTAGTCCATTACCAGGGCGACATCACGTCGCCGAACCCTAGACGAGATGCCTGATGCACAACATGGGTTAAACTATAAACAATTTATGTCGGGACAAAATGTTTATTGGAACCAAGTTGTCTTATCTCGAAGTTAAAAGCTATCGCCACGATTACAATTACAAGAACGTATTTACATTTCTAATCGCCCACTCATATTTTAAATGAGTACGAAAGTTTACAAATTATTTCGCGTTCATCATCAAAGTTATAACGTTCTCACGAGAATTTCAGCTTTGTGACTTCAAACGTTGTAAATGAATGTAAAAGTAAAAACTGTAGCGAAATGATGCGAGGACAAAGTTTTATTTTAATGAATTGTAATAAAACATCATGCTGTATGTAGCGTAGTTGTTGCTTATCACTGGGGTACAATTTAGGCAGTAAAGTCTATAGATCTATTGAGTGAGCAGTAGCTATTGACGTAAGTGGTGTCTACAGACGCGTTAGAGCTCGTCTAGCTGTACCGCGTTCATGAATAAAACAATACTTTATGTGTCGAAAGCCTGCTCACACACAGCACCCTTACGAGTAATCAATCCGGAGTTCTCGACAAGCTAGTAATTTATACATGACAACTATGCTAGCGAAAGGTCGAGTTCTCCTTCATTGTTCATACAAGTCGAACGCATATAGGACTCCGCCCAATATTGGGTCTTTATTGTTTGATTATCATGTACTTGGCAGACGGAAGAAATTCTTTCGGTTTAGAGCATAAAGCAGTTTTGTATTTAATTTAAAAGAAAATCTTAAGAAAACGGAATTTCGAGAACGCAAATCGTAATCCGTAATTTTCAATGGCCGCGAAACGTGACAGAATCTATTGTGATATTTTCGGCATATAACAAAGACTACTTTCTATTTTTATATTAAAGCAAAATGTTGACATTACCTTGATTTATTAATGCTCACTAAACGTGAGTCTGAATAAAAGTCTCTATCTTTTGTTGTTCTGTGGAATATTGTACGTTGCTGATAAAACTTCTAGTAATTTACTGACTTCTATTCTAGCGACACGTTAATCCGACAGTGTATTACGACGATAATATAAAGGCGAAGACTTCGCCCATTTCTGCTCACTTAACATTCGACGAGCCTCTCCAAAATACTTCTGACTATAGTGATTTCCCTTGTAAGTGATTATTACTGCGCCGCTTTTGTTATATTGTGAACAATGAAAAAAGGTTCCATATATTAGCTGTTTGTTTTGATAACATAAATTCACAGAACACAAGATATTAGTTTCTGCATAAAACCACTAACTGCGATACCAATAAAAAGAAACGACATTGTTTTTATACTGAAAAGTTTTGGCTTATTAAAGCAGCTCTATAAAAATGCTAGACAACATTTTACCGTAAAAATATTGTCACAATTAAACTTTTAATAGATTTCTCATTGGATTTTGTTGTTTTGCATACATGTATGTAAATATATTCAAAAGCGTGCTTATCCAGTAGTCCCGTGGAAGGTTGTCCGTAGTCAGCACATTTTAATGGCGCTCGCGGTACGACCGGGCGGCCGCTCCACGAGAGGGCATGGCGGATAAGTCACAATCGTAGCTTACGCCCGTACAGTGTGGACAACGCCTTTCTGCTCTACTCTCTTTGACTTTGAAGAAATCTTTCTCATGTACCGTCTCACTTTGAATTGTAAAGTAATCTTGAGTGTACGTCGAGATATGATTATATATTCAGGTCGTGTTTACGAGTGGCGATATAATTGTGGAGTTTGCGGTCAGGAAACTTTATTTCCTTTTGTAACGCTGTTATTTATCAGATCTTTTTTTGGCTTATTATTAATGAGTTGATTCTATATTTTAGCAATACTGAATCAATTTTTGTAATACTGAATCAATTGAAGAATATTGCATTGAGCCAAACATTTATAACAAAATACGATATTTTGTAGTAGTTAAATGTTACATTACATTAATTAGTTGGAGTTGAAATCAAAGCTTTATTAAACACGTAAGAAAAACTTGAGCAACTTACTTATAATCTTTTTGTTCCCCAAACTTCAGTTTTCAAATCTTTCCATTTCAGCATTTTATAATAGCTTCTTTAAGCACAGTTTTTACAAAACATGTATATGTTGCCAAAAAAAGCCTTCTAACACACCTATCTTCATAATATTTTTTGCCAAAGGCATTTATTCGTTTTAATATGCAGTAGGTAATAGTATGACATTCGCAGATGGTTTTAAAAAAAACAGTTTTTGTGCTCGACAGTTTTTCACGTCGCGGGTGGTTCTGGCACTCCGTTTAATTGGAGAGATACCTCTATACAGTTTGTTCTTTAACACAAAGCGACCTTTGTAGGTTGGATATCTGTTCAGACTTAGTATAAGTATCTATAATGCGCTTGATCATGAGTTTTTTTTATGAGCCTTTTACTTGTAAGTATGAAACTGTTTTAACGGTCCGTGAAAAATCAGTAAAAATCGAGTATCGAGTAGACCTACTGTATTATTAAAATTGGATAGATCTTTAGACACTCCAAAAATCATTTAACAGATATTATATAGAACATTCTTTTTAGTATATACGAAACCGAAACACGTGTCAAATATTTTCATTTATGGAGTCTGAATAAAAAATACAAAAATCTATAACGAAAACTTACAAAGTTACAAGCTTGTTGTGTTGCTTCGTTGGCTTCCCATAAACATGGTCATCCCTAGCTTCCGGGCGCCTAGGGCGGAGTGGGATAGCGGAGTGAGTGCGCTGGCGCATGTCGCTGTGTCATGTGTTCTGCCATGCGCCAATGATACGAGCAAGGTTAGTCAAGTCAAATTGAGTCAGTTTAAGAATTTTTAAATATTATTTGGGCAAAATATAACATGGTATAAATATTATTACAACAGGTTCTGTTACAGATTCTGAACAAACTACTTTCAGGTTTAGTATTTACTAAAAATAATGTTGTATATCATTCCTTCCAGTTTATTTTTGATACAACTCCATGATAAACTTAATCACATTCATTACTGGTAATAAGTAATTTATAAATGTACCTATCTTTATTTAAAGAATCATTTAAATATTATGCTCTATAGAGCCTAATATTTAAATTTTCAAACTAATAAAATATTATTAATTTGGGAATTATATACATAGCATAATCCCTTTTAATACTTTTTATGTTACAAATTGAAATCGTCAACCGCGACGATAAAAGCGATTCGTGGTATGCGGGCTTAAGTGAACATTGATCTAATGAAATAGCTCTCGATTGTTGGCATACCTCTAGTACGAGTGAATCCCGTTTTATTACATTGTAAACCAGCGCCATTGCCAGTTTGTTTGAAAACGCTTCCGTACCGGTACTAGAAGCGTTCAAATTTCGTTTTGATTTGCATTAAAACTTTTATAGGTAATTCAAGTGTACTCAAAAAAATCAATTAAGCATTATTTAAAATTTTAAATCTGATTGTCATTACGTGTTATACGTTGCTTTATAGTATCGTAATATCTCTATCTATGCTAAAAATGCTTATTATAAAAAAGGTTCACGTCAATAGTGCGATAGATTGGGTTCAAACTCAAACTCAATCGGGAGACCACCTTTAAAAAAAAAAAAGTATTTTATTTTGCGTGATAAGTAACAATTGTAACAAATAACTACGTAATGATACGTACAAGTTGGGATAGACGAGTTCTCCAGTGGAGACCGCGAGTAAGCAAACGTAGTGTAGGGCGCCCACCAGCTAGATGGAGTGATGACTTGCGTAAGGTGGTTGGTAAAAAGTGCATGCGGAGAGCCGAAGACAGGGCTCAGTCGCGCTTACTGAGAGAGGCCTATTTCTAGCAGTGAACGAGTGTGGGCTGATGATGATGATGATCATGATACGTACAAAAATTAACTGTAAAATGTATTTAACAACCCAGTATTGAGGCATAAATATAAATGTTACCAAGAAATTAGATTAGAATTTTTAGATGCCAGTAGAAACGGTTGTAAATAGGCGTGAAATCGCCGAGATGACATCATCCCACTGCGCATACGTCAACAGTACCCACGTCTTCAATGTACGAAATGAAATTAAACGTAACGCAGCTTTTAAACTGTTAAAATAAAGACTAAATTCCATTATTCCGAGCCGACGTGGACGTTAGTAGAAGAAAAACAGTCTATCTTCCTGCCATAGTTTACAACTTGTCAGTTGGGCGACGGGTAATCAAATAAAGCTCGGTATCGAAAGGCTGCCAGCCTAAAACAATGATATGTTTGTACAAAAGAGCATTTTTAGATACAATACATTATTTTCCAAACAAAACTGCACTGTGATAGGCAACATTGATATATTTTCAAATAAACACTATTATTTTAAATGGAACTAGTTAATAAAGATTCGTACAGTCGGTTTAAACAACAACAACCACCATATGTTGATTATGTTCCGTGCGGAAACCGAACTCCTGCGCCACATGTCGATTGCTAAACTACCCCAACCATGCCGTCAAATATTCAAAGAGCGTTGATATGTTAACTTTTAGTAGCATTTCTATTTTTCAAAACATTAGTGTTAATTCCATAGATTTAATACAATGACTCCCATAAAATTGTCTTGTGGACTTCCCCCATTTATTATGCATACCGCGCCTCTTTGTAATCGGACAAAGATTTTTCAGACATGAGCGACTCTTAAGAATCCCTTTGGTCTCTTTGATGAACATACTTTTCTTGTTTAAATAAGATTTAGAATGCGAATGGCCTGTTTAACCGGTTTCGCGGTTTTTTGTCGAAACCACAGATAAAAAATCTTGCGAGCTACAGCGTACCTACTTGTTCTAAATTCACTGAAATACCTATAATATTGTATTTCTGCCAGATAGGAAGTTGACTGGACTGTACAGTCCAGTAAACAATTTTTTTTTATAGTTACTATTTATGTTCATTTGTTTCATTTATTGCTCTTTAAACATGCCATAAATTATTTTTTCTTTATAGCTCTGAAAAAACATATTATGTAAGCCCCATACAATTTGTAATTTACTTCAACGACAAAGCGTGTTTATTATTTTAAGCCGAACGGTGTTTTAATCATTTTACGTAATTATTTTTCGGGTGAGAACAAAAAGTAAAATATTTTACGGATCCTCCATACTGAATGCTCAATGTTGATTAAAAAAGGTTTTCTAAAATATGAATACAAAGATATCCGATTATTCAGTCTTTTATTCAATAATCAACCGAATAATTTCACTTTTATATAGCCTGTGGTCTAAATAATTCACCTTTGGTTCTAAGGCTTATAAGACGGTTCCCTATATTAGAGGGGTTATTTGATTACCTATTCATATCGAGTCGAAAATAAAATCAGTAACATTTAAAAGTAGAATATTGATCCATTAACAACTAGGAGATCATTGCAGAAGCTGCATACTTGATGTACTAGCATTGTTGGACAATTTATTTTTTAAATATGCCGTACACCTCAGCATGGTTTTTAAAAGTTGGTTGGAGCTACAAATGGGCTACTTCATTATACCGGTATCACAAAACTAGGGGCGTACGAGTATGTTAGCGATTACCTCTGCCTGACCATTTTGGATTCACAGACAAATCTGTGTAAGTTTCACAACACTTGTCAATTTTGAAAAAGGAAAAATAATACAGTCAGGTAAGGTGAGCTGTCTCTTACTAGGTGAAGAAATAGTTCAAAAGATTTTCTTGCATTGGTAGGCCAGTTTTGTCTATTGTTACAATACACGAAGTCTATGTACCTATCGGTTACATTCCTAACAAGTATTTCCAGTAACAAAAAGTAGGAAGCACGCACCTAAAGGCAAGAGGGTTCGCCCATACATGGTACCTTCATGTCTATAAATCTTAATTCTCCGCCAACAGGCCCGTAAGGCTGTAAGGTCAAATGAAACTAAATGAGCTCCTTTAGCACCTCCAAAGTGACCGGTTTATGTAAAAGAAAGTGACATTTATCCTAATCGAACAAACTTGGCAAACTTGTGTCGTCCCGACAGTTTAAGCTTAAGGTTCTGTTCTTTTGAAATAGGAACGGAAAATATATTTGCCGTTTATTTAGTTATAATTAAATTAAACTGTTCTATAATTTAAACGAAAATAAAGTAACTTGAAACTGTATTTTTGATATGGGATTCCAATAAATGTAATTAAAGCAAAAAAAAAATGTGTATCAACTCATGTAGGATTATAGATTTCATATATAATTTGAGTTCATTCTTGTTAGGTTGCCAAACACCAAGTGCTACGTAAGAAAATCTCGTTTTTGGCTGTAAATAAGTGCTATCTTTGCCTCTCAGAGGCGAGCAACAAACAAAATGGAATTTCCATTATTTTCTTTTGATCTCGTACCCTTTATGACACTGGTATTTAATGTACATAGTTTTAGGAGTAAGTTTCTTTGAGTTTCTGCTTTATTCTCTGCACAGTCAAGTTTCCCGAAAATTGTTAAATTTGACGGATAGATGTACAGACCGTTTATTTATACCATACTATTACGTTTTTATAAACGTAATAGTATGGTCTTGATTCTTTCTTTTAACGTTTACTAGTAGATGGGGGAACAAAGACAGTAGAAAGATTAATTGATGGATGACGTATATATAACTTCAGGACCGTACAGAGCGGGATATCCGTCCTCTTAACAAAACTTTGACATTTACTATCAATGTTTGGTTTTACTGGTTTGTGCGCTAAGTTTGTGTCCTTACTCTCTTAGGTATCTAAGGAACCCTTAAAAGCTTTTAAAGGTCCCCTTGACCGGTCCGAGTTGATGTTGGTGTAATTTATTTTATAGTTTAAGTAGAAGTTAGTCGTAAAGAAAGTTTAGTGTAGCGAGGATTTAAGTTGCTTTTTATGTTTATTAATTGAATAACGAACATAAAACCGTACGTTTTTACGTATACCACCTATTTGATACGTTGAAGAATGTTGCTTTTGAAAGACGTGAGCACTGTGCTTTATTTCAATTATCTTCATGATTAGTCAATTCATTGTAGTGTGTGTGTGCACTCATAGGTAAAATAAGTGTGTATCGACAGAACTAAAATACTATTGGAAGGTTGCACACTTGTATTGTAAGCGATTCGGAAGAAGAGTAGGTATATCCCACTATCTGTAGTTCCAATGACAGTATAAAAAAGATTTAAATTGAAATACGTTTTCTTCGTAAACTATTCAAAAGCGAAGAAAAAAAAACACAACTACCTACAAGAACCATTTCCACAATAAAATCTTTATTTTATTGAATCAATCTCCAAAGCAATGTAAGCCTAATAAAATCTCCTCAATGTAAGGGACTGTTTGCACGAATCGTCTTAAGGACCTAATCACAGAGAACAAACAACAGCCTATATTTATCCGGTCATACGTTCAACAGTCAGGCACGAACCGGCAGTA
The DNA here is from genome assembly GCA_947562105.1 of Shargacucullia verbasci. NCBI lineage: Eukaryota > Metazoa > Arthropoda > Insecta > Lepidoptera > Noctuidae > Shargacucullia > Shargacucullia verbasci. The sequence goes on along the minus strand of OX387288.1, from coordinate 8,150,587 downwards.
GTTCTCGGTTGGCATACTTTATGTGAACAGATTAAATATCGCTGTTCCATTTACTGCGAATCAATCAATGGCCCAAGCCGATATTTGCCGAATAAATACGCGACTTGTATACTACACAAAAGCTTTTAATTTTGCGTTTTTCGAATTCTCGCTGATACACAAGCTCCCATGGTGGCTTCAATTTTGCATCTCTTCATTATCAGCCCATTAATCTCCCTATCAATGGGAATCAGGGTATTTTCTCAGAGAGGGACTGGGCCATTACCCACCACGCTGGCCCAGTGCAGATTGGTGTATGTCATCAGTCTTTGGGTTATGGGACATACCCTGGTTTGACTCAGAATTAACCAAGCAGGTGGCAATATCAGGCAATCCGCAATTGTTGAAATTTCAGATTTTTCATCGCTTGTCTGCAAGACTCTGTAAGAATCAGAATTATTATACTCAATGTTCAGAACATAATATAAGTATGTTACAGCTTTTCATATTTCGTCTATTTCACGCATCATATTGTTTGGTTTGCTTGTGAATTGTTTATCATTTCTTCGAAGTTACAGAGAGAAAATGTCTTTTCGGTCTGTACAGAAAAATGTATGCGTAGGTGGTTAAGACATCCACAGCCCCTTTAAGAGGCTTTAAATATTTATGTAATAGGGACTAGGGTTTAAAGCTATGGTACCATAGCTTATTTGCTTTATTGAGAGCTTTATTGAGTGTTGTGTGTACGTTACGATAAAGCATTACATTTCTAATAGTGAACAGAATAAAATTAGGTAAAGCGTATGAGGCGGATAATAAAGATGTATTATACGAAGCAAAAAATAATTAATTCCAAAATGTAACGATCCTGAAAATAAGTTAACGGCGTTAATATGCGACTTCAGACAATTTTCATTTTATCCTATAATATATTTGTAACTACGCTCTTCTTGCTTCAAAGTTTAAACTAACAAGAACTAAATAAAAAGACTTGTATAATTAAAAGGCAATGGTACTTCATTTGCATATATATTATATACTCTCTTTACCATGCAGATTCACTTCGTTCTGAAGTTGCGGCCCAATTTTTCCTTATTTTTCTCAGAATAATTAAGGTAATTATTTTAATGGGATAGGTTTGGTTCTTTTGATCCGCAGCTAAGAATAGATCACCCTTTACCTTTGAAGGTAAGCTTAAGAGGTTACCAAGCGATTAAATCAGGCGGCATTAATCTAATAAGTGATAAAAAAAATATAAATTGTAATTATGCACAAAATACCTGTACTATGATTCGAACTTTATTTAAAATAACTAAAATCGTCTGTGTTAGTATCATCATATATCCGATCATATCATCAGAATCGACTCAAACTGTTTTTTTTTTATTCATTCCAACTGACGAGAAACTGAGATCTAGTGAAATATGTTTCAGATAGAAGTCCCTAATATTCAGCTACTTACCGGTCAACAACAAATTAGGTACAATAATGATACAAACAAAAAGCAGTATTTTAAGCATGTATTTTAGTTAATCAAAAAGAATTACAAATGTGGTGCTAGTGACTTATGAACTTAATGCAGTAGATACCGATTGATCAGAATATTACTTTCGAGAGTAAGGGGGTCGATCTTGTTTTTTAATTCTTCTATGAAGATTTAATGTACAGGTGGAATAAATGCAGGGATGAAGAATATTTGTAAAGCAACAATATGTATAAATTTAATGTAAGTTTAAGTTTTATTGTTTTAATGGGATGACATAAACCTGGGCTACAGCAATAATAAATTCGATTACTTTGATGAAACTTTGACGAAGGCGTCTAACTTTAATTGTACTTATTAGGGATTTATTTAACTGTAATTTTATTCTTAAGTAACTTCTCAATTTTTCGCTTTAAATATAATAATTTGGACAGGAGGCTTTCAGGCTCTCCGGTGGCGGCGAACAGGTGTATATTTTCAGAGGTTGTAATTTACATAATTGAGCGTCGAAACGTTAACTTACTAAAAGTCTATTTTCATATCAGACAATGTTAGATTCCTGCCTAGAGGCACTGATCGAATTATCTGCGCATATAATAGGCAATTTATACGGTTACTCTATTCTTATTTTGTATATGTATATGCTTACCTTCAATGTGCCCCATCATTAATATAATACAGCTACCTGTAATACAGACTTTATTTAATAATACCTACTACCAATTTTCTTTTATGATAAATTTAATTAGTTTAAGTAAAGACGTTAAATTGAAAAAAAATTAGCTATCATTGATAGCCATATCATAAATTTCCGTTGAATTAGGCCCTGTGGAACAGGGTATTTATTGGAGTAGTAAGAGCCAATACAACTACGTAGCAGTAAAATAAAAATGTCTCAACATATTAAAGGGCATTATTTATTAAGTCATTCTGAAAAGGTTTTTATGTTTAGATTTTCTAACGACACATTTTTGGTTGATTGTTTAAGGGATCTTACAACAGGAGTGTTAATAGACAGACGTAGGATATTGTATTCGCTCTGATAAAAAGGGCGGAAGAAAACAGTCTCTACGAATGACAACTTGCGCCAGATACCACAATTCGGTCAGCTTCGATACTACCATTGCTGAGTGGATCTTTCCACTACGACATGAGCGAATCCCATGCGATAGCTTGTGTCTACTCATCGTAAGAAGTGACACAATAACAAGCAAGAGACTGATCTCCTATTTCCACGGACAATGAAGACGAACGAAATTTAAGTCAATCCCCAACCTTCATTATAATCCCATGTCGATTTCCAATGAATAATTCAAAATGTATTTCGAACAATGCTTGTAATAAACAGCGTTCATTAAATTTGAATACCTACGCAACTAAATGATTCTGTCCAGATTTCCGCCAAATTCTATTATTATAATGTAACGTAAGCAATGTGGGTTTTTATTTATACAAACTTCTAAACAGCAGTTTTGAACTAATCTAAGACGTTCATAAATATATGTATATTCAATATCTGAGTAAAGCATCGGTGTTATATTTAGTTATTTGGTACATTTGGTACTTGCTATGTCTCGTAATTCCGTTGTACCTGCTCGATGAGATCTCATTTTTACAGGTGCGGACGGTCGCATACATTATTCATGTCCATGGATACCAATAAATGTCACTGAGTCAACAACTGTTGTTAAAAAACTCAAAGGAATCCAGAATCAAACAAATTTGCTCCAGTTATACTAACTTTTTACTTACGCTGTCATCATTATGAAACATAAACGAAAAATCTCGTGAATTATTAAAGTGTGCAATCTCGCTTACAAAAAAGCAACATTCGACGAAATAATTTCAGACTCACCGGTCATATTTTCGTGAAAATATAATAAGAAAAATGTCCTTAATTTAGCAGCAAATACAGAATATCTACACGTCAAAGGTTCGGAGTGAAACATCCGTATCTTATCTAAGGGATGTCCAATAGAGTGGCGTCATCATTGTGTTGGAGGTATTGTATGTATGTCAGCTGCGTTTCAATCGCGAACTGAGACAGCGGAGGACAGCGAAAACTTGCGACTTGATCATTCTCTTCATTATTTTAATATAGAATACATCACGTTCAGTTCGCATGTAGGTACATGTTAAATCAAAACGTAGTTAAATATTTTCTGGCTTCAGTGACTTCGTTTCTGTGTTCATAATTTTTTTGTATATTTTTGGTGTAGTAAAAGTGAATAACTTACTCTTTATGACATTAAAATGCGCATATGGAGTGATAACAAAAAATATATATGAAAAGAAAGAAAGAAGAAGAAAGATCATTTAGTAGCTACAGTAGTTATAGATAGTATGCATAAAGATGGGCGAAGTGGTATGATGCGAGCGTGTATAGTATTCCGTAGAGCTATTGAATAGTGTCGATGTAGCGGCCTCGCGACAACTTCTCTACTATCTGTTTCGTTTCCCGCCTGCGAGACAATTTAACTTGACAACATGGACTCTACAACAAAGGCTGCTCGGTCTATTTAGCGTTCAGCCTCTGCCAATGGGAGAGTCGGTGATATTAAACGCTTTTCTAACGGAAAAGTTTGCATAGTTTTAGTTGAAACTATGTAAGTAAATCAAAGTAATATTTCGTTCCGTGAATTTTAATATTTGTTAAGAAGGTACCTAATGAAAGACATCACTTTCCGTTGCAGAAAAAAATGCTACCTTTCCATTATGCCTTTCCAATACCAATGGCAAAAAAGTTAATTTGCTGTAAATACATACTATTTTATTTTGTACATTTAAATGTATTTGAATCATTTCACTGCTCTGGCAGAAGATTCGGCAATTCACGCCCAAATAAACATTTATACGGAGTTAAGCGTTGAAAAGGAAGTCCAAACACCCCTAATCGTGCAAATACGAAATCTACGACATTTAAGTGAGACGTTACGTTGACGTTACCGTGTGATGTGGAGGAATATTTGTAAGCGTTCTTTGTGTGATCGGGAACGAGTGTAAACACGGGTGCGCGGCGCGCGGCGAGCCTGGCGGGGAGGGCCCGCGACACTCGGGCGGCCGCCGCCGCGCGCTCCGCCCGCACCATGTCGGTGCGCGTAGACCATCGCGACCGTGACAGGTTTTCGAGGCATTCTTCCCGCGCTTCCGTCGATCTTGCTTTTCCAAGCAGCTCTACTCGAGACCACTCTTTCCGATCGGTGCATTCGGCCCGCGTGCCGCGAGTAGCTAGCGATGATTTGATGGTGCCTGTGCGCACGCTGCGATCTGCTTCGTGTCGCGTAGCTCCCGGTGCGCCCCATCGCCTACGCCGCCACCACTCGTCGGCAGCAGAATGCGAGCGCGCGCGTCGCTCTCGCAGGCACACCCTCGAGCTACCCAACAGCAGAGGGCCCAGCGTCCGCAGCCGGTCTCCCGAGCCGCCACCGCTGCCACCCGAGCCCGAAGTCCCGCCAGAGGATGCCGGCAAGGAAGCTCGAAGGCGGCGCGTCGTGGCGGCCGTAGCGGCGTCGTTCTTCGCGCTGGCGCTGGCGTCAGTCCTGGTGGTGGTGGTGACGCTGACTCACAGCTCTGTGCTTCGCGCACACAACCAAACGGCCAAGTACTACACGTTCTCCGTGCCGCCGCACCATCCTCTCAGTGAGCCCCGTTCATGTTGCCCCACCGTCGCCCCTCCCGCTTCGCATGCGACTGTCTCCGACCCTGAGTGCCAGGGGCTGCGAACGTCGCCGAGGCTCGACTGCACATCACCGCCACCATTTGCGGTATATAATATTGTCAATACACACTAAACAAACTTTCCTGGGGTCCTTGAGGACAAAATGCCAAGTGATCCCGCTGATGAACCATGGCATGAACGTCTTATGTCAAAACTCACAAAAGCTGATGAAAGATAAATGTAGGGAAGATAATAATGGTAGACAATTCTGTCATCATTGTCTTTAGTACAAATATCTTCATCATCAATATGCGTTGGTGGTTTTGAACGGCATTGCCTGGTTTTTGTCTTATGAGGCCCCAGTACATACAGACACACATGCTACGCACGTTCGCAACCCCCTTTCTGCATGATTAGTTACTGTATATAGATGTCACGTGTTTGTGATGGTTAATGTTACTATTATATTACTTTAATTACAGAGTATAACGTATCTTGTATCAAGTTATAACTTATGACTTGCTAGTTATAAGCTCTCGTAAGTATTCACCGTGTTAACTATAAAATAGAACTATCTTTTTGCGGAGTAAGAAATTAAGGTAGGGAGCCATGTCATTATCACAACTGATTAATTTAATTGTTCATTTGAAATCTTTTCATATGGTACAACCATATGAAAAGGGCACGTATTTTGCAATCATAAATCGGTATTTAAGACGGTTTCGTATCAAATTGATTCTAGATTTCAGAGGTCTTTATAAGTGGAAAGGCATCATCAAGGCAAGCATTTTACATCTACCTACATTCGACGAAACTAGTCAAAATCAAGTTCATAGTCATAATACAGCTAGTCTTACTTACGAAACTATCCGTAATTTCACAAAATTATACAGTTGGAAGATTACAATGCTTAATTTAGATTCACATGGGTTATGTTCTTTTATATTTTTAACTAGCTATTCCCCCCGACTTCGTCTACGTTATTTCACTTGTTCCCCCTAAAAACGATACAACAAATTTTTGTTTTGGAAATGTTCGTAGTTCGTCGTTCGAATTCTTATTCGAATATACGATCTACGAACATTTCCAAAACAAAAATTTGTTGTATCTGTCCAGCCATTCTCATGTGATGCGTTTACCAAAGAACAGCATTGATTTTTATTTTTATTTTTATAAATATCGATATACCTTGTCGGATGAAACAAACTTCCCATCCCTAAACATAAAAACAAAAAAGGCATACAAAAATACTTCACATGCCACATAAACTGTCGATTGTTGAAAGATAACAGTCAAACAATTTGTGTACGACTGTTTTAAGGCCAACGTACCTAAAATCAGGTCCTAGGTAAAAAGGTCCTTTTAAAAGATCAACAGTAATAATAATGACCTCTTTAAAGCTTACGTCCTATTCTGTTTATATCGTTTTGATTTATTTTTGCAAAAAGAATCTATAACAAATTTTATTTAACAGAAGAAGATTTAAGTAAAAGATATATCGTTTTATTTCAGAAGCTGTTTTATTTGAGTCAAAGAATTATGGGGTTTACAAAAGCAGCGAATAAATTAGCTCTAAGGAACAAAAAATCTGCCCTCGCCCAGTCCATGTCTCTAAAAGGATGCCTTAGTTACTAATCCTAAAATGATATACTATGCCTCGACCCGACATTTTGACGGTACGATTGGTGTAGTGATTAGGTTAGCTTTCTGCGTTACGTGTCGCGCGTTCGATTCCCGTACGGAATAAAATATAATTATATGTGTTTGTGCTAGATTTATGTTAGTAAATTGTACTGGTACAAGATAATTCATAGCGTGAGGCAACATAAAAAAAACAAATATTTACAAAAAATCCGTATGCGACCCAATTATATTTTTTTCCGTAAATAATATTAGGTATAGGTATCTAATGTTTTCTCCGTGTTTACCTAATATATCAGAACTCGATCATGATTCGTCTTCGGCCGCAAACTTTTCTGAGAATACATCACTCATGTCAAAACTTATTATTAGGTAAATAGGTCATCAGTTGAGGCGTCTGACTTTCGACTTTTCTTCTTGTTGCGCGTATCAACCGGTGTTTATGTTTAAGAAGTTTTTGATAGAAATCAGAAGTCTAAAGTCCCGGAAAATAGTATAAATGAATTGAACTAATTCCATAAAGTTCTAGATCATAATATGTACCTACAAGAAAAATGTCTGTAAAATAAAAATTTCCATGTCACACCATCACAGATGAAGCCCGCGTTAAAACGATATTTATATTATAAAACTGTTATATTAACATTGTATAATCGCGGATGTGGTCAGTTTTGTTACTCGTGTATCCTAGAATGTTGTTTAATACGACAATAAACCGGTTGTTAAACAATATCAGACTACAAAATACGCCAAGTTTTTAAAGAATTCGCTTATATATTGTGCCCAGTTTTGTCAAACGATCTGATAGCATTATCAGAGATTACCTATTACAGTGTTTCTTTATTGGATATTATGTGACCATACCATTTGGCAAAAGTGGTGTTACGAGCTATATTCGCTATAACCGTTCATTGAAATGGTCTATTAAGCGTCACATGTTCAGTAGTAGATGTTTCTAGCCCGACATGATAATAATTTATTGATATGACAATATCCAAAAGCTTACTCATAATATTTATAAAAGTAACTGCAGGAAAGTATTTGGCCCACGTTTGAACTTCACTGATTTCCACCGTTTTCCGTCAACAGTCACAATTCAGAATCGTCGTTAAGCTCATAAATCTGTTATTGACGTGTAAAAGAGCAGTTGGACATTTATTTGCTGAATGAATGGTTTGATTTATGAAAATGTGATTTTACAGACGCGTTTCTTCGCGAAATTTTGAAAGAATATAAGAACTTCATACATTAGACACTTTGGGGTAATATACAAATGTCGTTGTGTTTTTCGATCATTTCGAGCATTACGTGAATTACATGTGATTATGAATCTTGTTTTGTGACCATTACGCTAATCGTGTTCCATTTACGTTAATGGCGAGATTTTAGTTTGATGTCGACCAAGTATCCTCTGACTTTTGCAGAACAAAATGTTTTCAAAGAAGGGTGTTATCAGTCTGTGGATACAGTTGACAACCCATCTGAAATCATTGCCAGTCCACTGGAATCCAGGAAAATTTAAAAGCGGCAACTTTCAAAGCTGCTTGAAAAGTTTCCACATTTCGAATTCCAGTACAGCGTAATATATGAAAATGTCTGAATCAGCTAAACCAAAATAAGACCACGTTATTGCATGACGTCCAGTCTACGGGTATTGAGAGTTTCCAATAATAACTGGAGTGTTCAGTGTGGCGGTTTGTGGACTCTGCTAGGCAACTCTGACAATGCGGCGTAAGCTAAATATTACACTATTATTACTTCGAGCATCTAACTATCTCTATCTTGAATCAGTGAACTCAATCGGGTTCAGTTTGCCAATGTAGTTTTGTTTATATTAACAGATTTACGCTTTGTATCGAAAGTATTTTATATTCCATAGTGGTAACATATGGTTATATGTGGTTATAATAGTGAGACAGACATCTATGTTAGTCTACACATGAACTCTCGTTGGGTTCTTTTAAAATATCATACCTTAAAAAGGTGCTAAGATTTTGATGTAACGAATGTTAATTAATTAATGTGCCTATATCGCGTACATATTTAATTCATAATAGCAAACCAATATTTGCTCCCACGGGCTGTTGAACTAGGCTTTAAGGTACGTTTATTTTACATTACAAAATCTCAAATTCTTACCAAGTTGTTGGAATGTTTTGGGAGAGTTCGACATTTTTGCTCTGGGTAAAGAAAATTCTTCTTTTGTTGTTTGAAACCATTAGAACAAAAGCAAATTAAAATTAAGTAGAGATTTTATTATTTTCCTAAGTGTATATTCAAATAATTGTATTAAATTAATCTGAATGTAATTATCTCTTATTCTTTAGACCCCTTGTAGTTTCTATTTTGTTGGGTTTATAGCAGTACCTATTCGTCTTTACATCTCTTAAATTAACGAAATTATTTGATTATGATGATTATTTCGCTAACGGAATCCTTATCAAGATTAACCCGCAAATAATATAAAAATATATTTCTCTGATAGTAATTTCATTAACAGAAAGGTCACTTTAGTATTTTACGAGTCAATTTACTTGACTCGTAAAATACTAAAGTGACCTTTCGTATTTTACGAGTCAAGTAAAATTTCAAGCGACGTGTAGTAAGTGTGAAATAATGCATATCATTTTCCATTACTATATCGCGAAAAATGCGTATCACTGATGAAAAACTATACGAATAATGGTCGAAAATCGAAAAGTCATAGCAGAAAGGTGGCGCACAAAACCTCCTAAAAATGTAACAAAGAAAAAGGTTTACAATGAATATCATCTCAAAAATTTTCTTTTACCGCGCATAATAATTTCAAGACCGGTCATTCTTTTTTTACTCTTTTTTACTAATCATAAAGGGAAAGAGCAAAAAGCAAGGTATTAAACATCCATCCAGTGTGATGGCCGTAGTCATGGGTCCAAGATTAATTATAACTTATTTAAACTTGTTTTTGAATATTTAATTGGATCGTATTAAGTACATATACCCATCGCGGCAGTTTATAATCTAAAATCATTTAAGGTTTGGAATACTTCTGTCGGAAATCATAACATACATACCTAAATACATAAAATAACATCACGTATGTGTTCCCCGAAGGGTTAGGCAGAGGCGTACTATTGTACATCCACATTTCGCTGTTGCCATTAGTGAGCCCCATGTAATAGGGGGCGAACCTATTGCCATCAACCCGGCACAGTTCCAAACTCCATGTTGCTACTGAGAATTTCTACACAGAAAACCCCAATAACACTGCAAGACCCGGGAATCGAACACAGGAAATCGCAACCACTAGACCAATGAGGCAGTCATTATTTGAATCATTTACAAATATTCGGTCTGCATTTTTAGAAACCCCTCCGCGACGACGCGAAATTAAGCAAAGGTCGCGGCACATAATACGCGCTCATGATTGGTATAAAAAACCTAGTTTTATTAGAACATTTACTTTATAATCCAATGATAAAAGTAGGGCTATAGCTTTACTTTAGCTGATTTATTACAGTTTTTGTTTCTTTCTAATCGAACAAGATAAAAGGAAGAAACTTTAAGATCGTAGATTTGCAATTCGGTATATAATATCTTATTTGGACATTATTTTTATTGCGCAGCTTAGTCCACATCATGAATTTAAGTCGTGCATTTTATTAAATATGATAGTAAAAGCTTTCATAATTTAATCAAGTCAGTACTCTAGTTTAGTAGAGCGAGCTGATGGCCGTCTAACGGATTCATACGAAACTTTTTTAAAAGCACTAACTAGCAACCAGTGAGGCGAGGAAAGTAGACACTAGTGAGAGCCACGGCACTCATAGATTCATAGGTGCCTATACACGTACAGAATATGGAACTTTTTTAATTTCACGCTTGATTCGAAAACTTCCACGCGACGGGAGTAGCGGATGCCAAGAACTCGGCGTTGTGTCACTCAGCGAATACGCGTTTCTGGACCAATGATTTGCGTCATTCCAAATACATTAATTTTAAGTTGCTTCGCATTTGTTTCTAATGCATAATTGAAACAGAATGTGGCGGAAAAGGGTTAAACTTTGCCCACTAAGCTTTATACTAATACGTTTGCGAATAAACTGGGTCAAAAGTTTTTACAGCGCTGACGTAACTGACAGATAATTAACATTCAATTTAAACAAGACAATTATACTCGGTTTATTTAGGTACTTAACTAAAGGTAAATAATCTTGATGTGACGTTTTACACAAACACATATTAAACAAATAAACTACTGCTTAAACTAGTGGTTCAATTGATTTGGTAATCGTTATTGTTGTTTTACATTTGTTTTTAGTCGCGTTTTATTTTTTAAACTGAGTTTTAAACAAAAAATATTAAAAAGACACATCAATATTGTTTACCTTTATTTAAGTACCTAAACAAACCGAGAATATATTGAGTTATTTCATACCTATAAACAATTTTCAGTAGTTGTCAGTTTCTCTACAACTTTTGATCTAAGCTGTCTCAGGCGAATATTACAACTTAAGTTCTGTTCGGTACTTAGGGTTGTGCAAGTGCAACACAACAATTCTGCATTTTGATCTACGAAATATTAACCAATATGTGTGTATGTGCACAAAGTAAGGAGACCCGAAAAAATCTGTAAATACAAAATAAAAATAAAAATCGATCCTCCCTGAACTCGGGCATGTTATAACCCAATTGGAACCATATTTCCAGTGCCAGTTATATTGAAATGTGCCTGCATATATATATACATACGTATAAAGAACTATGTTTTTAGTTTACAGCGAGGGTGCGACTACATTGCCCCATTTCATATTCGATTCGATTAGAACCGCAACCCACTGAAGTGACATGTTACGTTCCGACGCCAACGCCGCCGGAGATGATATTGAAATAATCATTAACATAATTAATATATAATATACTGACAAACAGGATTACGAAATTAGAGTGGAGTTTGAATACTGGAACAGGATATTTTAGTATACAGTTTTAAAACTCAAGGTGATGAAATCCCGCTACTTGGATTTAGGGCAGTGTAGATTCTGGAACTAGGCCGATAGGGAACCAACGGTTTTTAAAACCCAATGAAAGAACTTAGGTCGCAATTAGCTGAGCACAGATTCAAAACAGTTTCTAAATGTCAATTACGATTTTGGTTGATCTGTCACCAAAACTCCTGAATCGAAAGCAATTCAAAATGGAGATCACTACATCAATGAGATGTAATACAATTTACAAAGGCACTGGTCCCAATGAATAGATTAATGAATATATAATCGAACAATTAAACTTCTCATGTTTCGCTTGAACGCTTTTCAATGTAATAGGTACAAGTTGTACAAATGATCGCCGCGAGCGAAGTGCGACATATTTCCCGCGGCATCGCGCTCGTGTAACACGACACTTATGGTTTGTTCATACAAAGGCAAGGCAACACCACATAAGTAAAGTAAATTGTAGGCGTGTTCAGTTTATTCTAAAGTGTGATAGGGCGAGGCTCATCGATCAGTGTCGTGTCGTTTACATCAACCATGTGGAAATAAAGTAACTGTCGAACGAAGAATATTCACTGTACCCACTGAATTTATTTTAAAAAACACGGGTTTACGTGCAGCTCTTGACGTTGATAAAATGAGATTTTACTTTGTATTGTTTTTAGAAATATACGTAAATAAATAAAATAAAATAGAACATTTTTATACTGAACGTAAATCATAAGCAAATAGCATTCGATACATTGTAATTTTTACATTTGTAAGTAATTAGGTTTGTTTCACTCCCAATTTATCTTTCTTGTCACTCCCAATTTATCTTTCTTGACTTGAACCACGTGTAAGAAATTAGATATGAAACATTCAATTAACTCCTTTCGCTGTTCACACGAGAACACCTCCAACTTGGAAGTTAATCATATCAGTGACAGGTCAGAAGTTTCAGAATCAGTTCAGCTGAAGTTAACAATAGCGGGGAGCAATTTTATGAGGCACTTGTTGATAGCGACAATAAAGCCGGCTTTGGGCTAACGAATATTGTGTCTACGCCCCTAATATATGCTAATACAGGCCTTAGTTATGAGCCGTCTTTTGTAAACTCTGCTTAAATTGAACCTTGTATAGATAATGGGTATAACGCTTTGATAGAAAATATAACAATGCGGAAAATCACTGCATAGCTACTCGACCGTTTATTTTTAGATATTCGTGGAACAAATAATGTTAAGACGTTTTGTGTCACCTGTCTTAGAATCCGCGATGTTATTATTATAATGTTTCGAATTGTGGGTCAAGGACTCGCTGTCTGTTTACTTCAAATGATCGTTTTATATTTCTAAAAATCATGTTTTGGCTGAGGTCATGTGTTTTCGGCTTTTATATATTGTTTTCTATTCTTTTATTAATGTTAAGTAGTATCTCAACCAGAGGCGCCGACTCCGTGGGTGCCCGAGGGATCCAGCACCCACGAGAGGTGGTAGTGGGTGCGGAGCACCTATGACCATAGGCATTAAAACTGACCAGTAATCGGCTACGTTTCTTCCCACCCTTCGCCAGTTATTTTAAACGACGTCATCAAATGGGTATAAGCTCCCACGGGATTTTATTAAAGCCGGCGCCTCTGGTCTCAACTGAAGACCTTCTACTGAACAGAAGCTTTCCTCATCATTCCTAACAAAATACCCTTTGCCACTTGCATCAAAAGGCTACCCGCGATGATCATATTTAATTTATTCAATGGAAAATATAGGTATCCGATAGATTGAATTAACAGATCTAAAAAGTGTTAAATATAATGTCTACATGTCTTGTTATTTTTTTCTCAAATAAGATAGATACTTCATCCTAAAATAAGTCATTGATACAAAGGGAGGAAGCAATTTTGGAATATAAATAAAATCGTTTTAGCTGAGATGACGATGTTATACGATATTATATTGTATAAAGTAAATGCTTATCTCGAGAGCAGAAAATAAATACATGATACAATTTTTAAAATGTTAACGAAAATACACAAATAAAATATGCTGTCGAAAACGAAAAACTTGAGTACTAAGAGATTGGAGATAAACCGTTCACCTTAAAATTGCTACTCTGCAAAATTTTAATGGTACTCATTACACCTTAAGAGCACTTAACATTTTGTTAAGCAAATCTGATGAAGAATTTACTGTGGGCCGAGTGACCCTCGTGTTAGTCTAAATTCAATCTAATTATCACGCTGGTGTGGCGCCCACAACACATAAGTAGGTACATTTATGTACCCGCGTGTACACACGACAAAGGCGACTTCAAAGGGTTCTCGCTCGTACGGAAACGTGGGTGTGGGCACTTATAATGTCTTTACTAGAGGGGAGCCAGCCGCCTCATTCTAAACACTCAATGCACTTTCAATATTTTACTTACAAATATCACAGCACTATTCTAGGAACACAGTTTGCTATTCTAGGAACACTCGTGGTCGTGGTTCGTCGCAATTATAGATACAGTTTGTAGTGCGATCGGCAACAAGTGGCTTCCCAATCCAACACTCATTCAATTCGCTTTGATTAATATATGACCCGAGTCTTTAAAAACTTCTAAGAGCGGTCTATTTTAGTACATGTTAAAAACTGTATGAATTTTTAGCCCAGTTCATACAACATCAGCAACATTGTTATTATAATTATTCAGTATATTTTTACTACATGTAATGTTCTCACAGTTTATGAGAGTGTAAAGTGTACTGGTTCCTTTTTTAAAGTGTAATGAGTGTTTGTTGTTAGATTGTTTTTTATGGAAATCATATGTTGCAGGACTCGCAGGCGTTATAGTCTATACTCAAAAGACATGACCTGTCATCTGTAGACATTTCCATTGAACCCCAAATAAATGGAGGAAATCTCGCACTAGGGGAGGTTTTCCTAGAGCGGGTTTTCCTAGATTACGAGGATGGTAAGCCAAAAATGTATGAAAATAATGTGCGTGCTTTTACGCTCAAATGCGTGCGCACGACTTTTCCATGCATTTTTGGCTTTACGGTAACGACGATCCAGGTCGAAGAAAACTCCTCCTTGACCACCTGGTTTTCAGAGGGAATATAAATTACACAAAAGTTTGAAAGTACATCTATATACACAAGTACATATTTATACCAAACAAATAAACTTATAGTTTTATATGGCTCGATACAGGCTCGATCTAGTGCGAGATGAAAACGTTTATAGAGTGACAAAAACAGAATATACCATTTCAAATTTATAATCGTCCTTAAACATGCATAGTCAGTCACATGCAGACGAATTAATATATATTATGTAACGGTTTCTGAAAATCCTGAATGTAACTTAACATATTAAGAGAATGTGGAACACTTAGGCACCTAGTTTAATATCCTTCTTGGCGGTACATCAAACAACTTCCTTAGTGAATTAAAGCAGCAAGTTTGGTCCGTTAAGTAAAGCCAAATGTTCGGATCAGGGGTATTCTGCACAGGTAGTTTGTGAGTATAGTAAGCCGCAGTTTTACATGACATACTTAATTAATCTACGACCATGTTCGCTAAGGAACCTACCGTAAGTCTGGTTATATCCGAGCGGGTATATCCAGAGCTTTTGCTTGGCCTACAATTAAAGCTGAGACGATGCAATTCTTTGGGTTAAGGCCGCAATTTTCCGGATTTTATGTAGATACTTCTAGAATGTCGGACCTTGTCGTTGTGTATTGCGTAGGTAATACACATTTGCGTTATGATTTTTTGTCGAAATGGAGGTTTATTTTCTACTCACTATTTTTTATTATCAGCTACCTACACAAAGTGTTGGTATTTTATCTTCTAACACAATGTTCATTAATATTACAATGAAGACCACATCCTTGACTTAATAACTATTTGGTTTTAGCTCAACTTGGTCAACCTCTCGTTTTAACATCTAACGAGAGGTTGCTCATATTAAATTACAATTAGGTACGAGCAAACTAGGGGAGCATAATTATGTAACCCTTTTTGTACAAATTGTTGCTAATTTTGAAACGTTTTATATGAATCAGGTACAACAGAAGACTATTTTTAATTACAGCTGAGGCGAGCAATGTCTGAGAAAATAAATGTTACGCAATTTGTGGATAAACAATGTCGTATGTTACGGTTAGTGATGACGCTTGAAGCGCACCGTGGCGGGTAATATAAAACCAGCAACTGAGTTAAAGGAGCTAAAATATATCTGAATTAAGACGTACCAGTTATTTCTAAACTTTAAGATAAAGATAAATGCGAATGCTCAGTATTTATTCTGACTGTAAACTTTATTTGGGATTTTCCTGGGTTCCCCGAGTCGGGCACAGAGTTTTTAGGTTTTTCTGATAGAAGAAAAATTCTCAGTAGCAGCTTTTAATCTGGCATTGGTGGCTCGCCCCCTGTTCCATGGGACTTCATAACTACATCGGTGAAATGGGGAGGTAACACAGCACGCCTCTGCCAAACCTTTCGGAAATATAGGCGTGATGCTATGTTTATGTTAAGTTTAATATTCTAGAGTAATAACATGAAAAATTATTTATGGTTGCATCTGCATAGTCATGACAAGGCAGTAAAGTAGTAACGAGTAGATATTTATCGCTGGAGCTTCACATAAATTGATATAAAATGACGTTTTATGAATGTTCAGAAAGCGAAAGAATATTATAAATTGGAGCGATACTCAGTCATGTCTAGTTATTTCATAAAGGATAAAGGCATGCATTAATATGAATAGTGACCATTATAGTATGAAAAGAGGAAAATAAAAGGACCTAATAAACGTTCCGTTTGAGTTAAGTGAGTTAGATTGGACCATGCCTTGTAATCGGTTTACGAAATTCCAATATGTCGATAGACCTATTGTTTACTCTCTTTTTGATTTAATTCGATACTTAAGCAACAAAATTGTAGCTGTAATCTGAAAAATTTCGAGTAATATTTATGTTTCCCCTTGTAACGATAAAATGACATAAAAGCTTTCTAAAAGCTGTGACAACGTCGAACGGCTTTCAACTCCATAAATGTGTGGTTCCACTGTCGGGTACCTACTTGTACATAAATACATTTTATACCTTTATTTTATTACTTTACTAATTACTGAGATTTAAAAAAGTATTCTGTACAGTTTCACGTCATCATATCATATCAAAACATTGCTGAAGATAAGCCTCTTAATAGATCACTATAATAAGCATTTAGGTCTTTTGAAACATTTTTCAGGCAGAGAGGGAAAAGCCCATCTTTTGTATGTGACATTATCTATTTCTTGTTTTTAAGCGTTACTTATTGTGGATACTGTTTGTATACGTAAATCTCACATGAACACTCTTCCAGATACGGATCAACTATCTGTCGGCCATACATATATTCCTTCCGAGGAATCGAACTCACAATACATGGCGCAGTAAGCTATCGCTTAGTTACGTCACCAGTCATGTCGTCAAAATCGTATTCTATCTATCTAGTATAGCTACAATTTCTAGGTTAAACCACAAAATAAATATTAGTAGTATCTAGTACTATCTATTTTATGTACTTCTACTATGTAAAGATGACTATTGTCTGTCAAAAAGCTAAAGTTCACACACAATAATAATAATTAACTCATAAGTGATACTAATTGAAACCCGATAGCAGATTGGGCCTGATTTTGACAGGTAATTACCATTAAATCCAATTAAATTAATTTAATTGAGTACTTTAGTTTGACATTTAGTACCCAACGAAATGTGTTTGATATATTATATTTCTACGATGTCTGCAATATGTAAAAAAACCGTTTGTAATACAGAGAGGCTCGTAGCAACAAAGCTACCGTGCTAGTTGGTCGATCTACGAGTTAAGCAACGTTTGCTGCGGTCATTCCTTGGATGGGTGACCATTTTTCACACATCGAGAACCCTCCATGCCTCGGAAAGCACGTTAAGCAGTTGCTACCGAATGTCATATTAAGACAAATAACAGTCGTTACGGGTGTAAGCAGCCCAAAAAAGTCTGACAACCAGTCTAACCCTCGAGTATCAGTGTCTCCCAGTAATTGGGTGGCGGAGGTTAGATTGCAGTCGCTCCGTGTAAAATACTGATATTCAGACTGGAAGCTGGCCCCAATGTATTTGGGAAAAGGCTAGGCAGATGATATGACGACGTTTCTAATACGGCGATTATGTATTATGATTTTCAAATCAGTGAAATAAAGGAAATGGTTTTAATATTGTTGTAGTCGTCAGTGTGCTTGAGAGTTTGAGGTCATGGACTCGAGTGCCAGTTTGGACACACAATTATTCGATATTTCTGTTTGTTTCTTAGAAATTCTCAGTAGGAACCAAGAATTTAACGTGGCCGATGGATGACAATAGGCTTGCTTTACTACGTAGGAATTTTTACATAACAGCATTAACGAATTGTGAGTGTACCATAAAACACAGTCTTCCATTCGGAGGACACAGGTTTGTTGCATTGTGTTGTGTGTAGGAAATAAAATAAATATTTCCAAGGAGATTTATTTGGGATAAACCCAGTTTGCATTTTGAATACACTTTTAAATCACACGTTTTCATAAAATTCATGTCATGCCGTACATGGGTACCTGATTGCGCGTTTGTCCAACGATATCGGGTTTTCTCATTTTAGCACCTTGTTCAACGTTATGCCGTTCATTGAAGTAGTAATTTTCTAAGAGTTCACCGTGAGAAATCAAGGGTGATTTATGTCAGTATCTTTATCTATCTCTACTACTTACATTTTTCTATTTATGTAACATGTAGGTATGACAACATAGGGACCACAGACAGGAACGTTTTTTTCAGGCGATCTAATTTTAAAATCGTAAGCCCGCAATTCATTTGTTGCTGAATATCGGTCCGCCTATTATCATCGCTGCACAGGGATGGATGGTGCCATAATCACCACACTTGGTGAAGTACAAAGCAGACTAGAAGCTTCAGTTCGTCTGAATGAAGCCTAATAGTTCAGTAAACGGCGTTAATTCCGCTTAACTACCGCTTAGTTAGCCACATGTGATCGCATTAAGTATGTACAGTAATAACACGTTTTAGGGTGTGTTTCACCACTGATAAACTGGCTGATTGACTGTTCAGAACTAATCTGGCAGAATGTGTGTCTGTTTTACTGCTTTACAAGTGTCTGAATGAAAACAGGATATCAGTCTATTAGAATTGAAGAAAAGAACATATTGCGACGACCCCAAATAAAAGGGTACAACACCTTTACCATAGACATATAACTATCGGCAGGCTAATTACGTAAAAAAGCGACAGCAACGCGATAGCCACGCGACAGCAATCTCACTGTCAGCCAATACATTATATGTCACAAAAATGACGTTTGACAGAAGTTATCGCGCGATCTACGCCTGTCGCTACATCGGTAATTAGGCTGCGGGTACTTTATCAGCAAGTGTTTACCATGCTCTTAGTTAGTGTTTTAGCTTCATTATCAAGTTATTTATGCACAATTTTGCGTTAAATTGTAAAAAAAAAACTACGTAATTCCAAATTATACAACATAATTCTAATTATTATTTTGATGATTTTTTATTCTACTTAGGCAGAGGAAAACCATATTATACAATGTCATTTCACCGATCCCGCTATTAAGTCCCATGTAATAGGGGACGAGGCCTATTGTCATCTACCAGGACACAGTTACAAACTCCTGGCTGCTATTCAGAATTTTCTACCAGATAAACCCAATAACGTTACCATTGACGCAAATTTTAGATGTAACTTCTAACCGCAGTCATTCTGTAGTGGGCATTTTAATCGATCACTTTCTATAAGCGACCTATTAATTGTGACTCGCTATTAACTTTATGGTTTATTGAGCTTTCAAGCTTTGGTAATATTGCTTTATGGGAAAACCACTTTATATCAAACTATCCATTTAGCACTTAGCTGAGCCAGATAGTACGTTAGGTGAGTGTAGTGTATTTTTGATACCGAACACGTTGGAACATAATCGAGGAAAATGTGTATGTATATTTATGTTACCTACATAATATTCAGGTGTCATTATTGATGGACACAATGTAAAACTTTACTACAACTCAATTATGCATTTTTAAATAAATGTATTGCTGGCTCAGGAATCGAACCCAGGACCACACGCTCAGCAGCCGCGCTTACGAGCACTAGACCGATGACACGCATTAGACATTATAAGTCCTTAAAATATATATGCCTTTCACTTTCAATTTAAAGATTAATCTTTGGATAATCACGAAACACCGAGCAGTAGGCTTCGCCAAGGGACTGACAAATCTGCCGCTCCCACAAAGCGATGAAGATTATTTATTGCTTTCAGTAAATTATCGTTCCTTCATTATTCAACCTTAACTTCCAAAACTCATTTCTCCACGGTTCGTCAGATTCCGGCTTTTGTAAAAAACAAAGCTATAGCACAGTCTAACTAAGAGCCTTTTTGTGAATGTTTATGAACTATTAAAGGATCCTGTAGGGATTTGATAAATGGACATAGAAAGAACTTCGATTAATTACACACTGGCAAGCTATCTATTTCTTTACCTATAAAAAGTTTTATGCAGAACACGTTGGTAAAACACTTCAGCGCTGCTTGCTGGTTACAAAGGAATAATTTCCAATAAAAAGCATTTTAATACGAGTACATAATAACATTTCTGAGCATACTATTTGCTTTTGATTGCAAACCACGTTTTTAAATAACGTCTCTATGTATCATAATACATATATTTTCACGAATTACTTAATCTTTAGTGAAAGTTTAGTCGCTACTGACGTTACTAATTCTGTAGCAACTCTATTCCAATCATAGGCTATAAAAAACAAAAGCGACGTACTCAGCGTCAAACTACAAACATTACTGGTGTATATGAATAGGATACCTACTATATCTACCCATACAATGCAATACAAATCAACTTTCTACCTACCTTGTAGTTCGTCTAAATATAGGGAACCCTATGTCATGCGTGAGTGGCATAGTTGTCCTACTCGGCTCCATGTATTTCTCTTGACAAGAAACATGTTTATAGACTTAAATGTACCGAGAAAAGTCAATGATTTAATTGTTTTACTCGATTTACCAAATCCTGTTCATCAAAGTATCCTACAAAGGTTTAGAAGTGTTTTGTGAATGAAAGCTGTTGTAGCTTCCATTCACAAAACAATTCTGAAACTTTCAATCGCATAAGTGATCTAGAAATAAACTTTTCGTCAGTAAAAGTAAACATGTTGGGGGTATGTACCCACAACATGACGAAAAGTTACCAATTTAGGTAAATTGGTTGCACAGTATTTCTAAGATCAATTGTATAGTATCACTGGTAAGCTTAATAAAACAACTTATAAATCCACTTTAGATGATAGGGTTTATTTAGCCCTTAATTCACTACAGTAACATAAGGTTTTTAATTTCGTCTTTCAATTGGTACGTGAACTACACACACCATCGACAACATTCTATAGTAAATACATAAATAAACTGGAAATTGTACATCAAACGGCAGATAACAGATTCTTAAATTAATCAATGAAGTAATTACCGAAGTGCGTCCTAAACTCGACGACAAAGCCTGAGTCTTGTTTCGGGTAATTGAAGGGGACACCTTCGTAACAGTCACTTGTTTATAAACTTTCGCTAAAATATTGTTGGAAAGTGACTCGCGTAAGCGGCAAACAATCTGTGAACAAATTATCAACACAAGTGCCAAGTTACCTATAGTTGTGAAGCCATTTAGCAACATAGTGCCTATAAACTTTGATGCATTCGATGTATTAAAGCAAAACTATCGATGTCTTAATTCGATTTTGCTGCATAAATAATATGGATGTTATAGATTTTATTGAACCGAATTTATTTATCTATATAAATAAAAATCAATTGAAAAACTTCAGGACGGCTGCACCTTTTGGCTAATTCTTTTTTTGTTGAGTTTTTAATTGTCAGGACAAGGTTTGTATGAAATATTTTTTTTTGGAAAATTCACTGGAAACTCCATTTTTTCTAGCTTCCGCCCGCGTGGTTTACGAACCCGTATATTTTTCCGGGATAAAAAGTAGTAGCCTATTCCAGACTATAATCTATCTCTGTGCTAAATTTCATCCAGATCCGTTCAACCATTCTGGCGTGAAAGAGTAACAAAGATCCATCCATCCATCCATCCTCACGAACTTTCACGTTTATAATATTAGTAGGATTTTCAAGCCTATCAAACTTTAAGTTTAGACATCGGTCCCTCCAAAATCGTGCCACAACACAACAGTTTTGCGATTTCCGTATCCAGTTTGAGCCAGCTGTCTTCTTGAAGCTGTTGATCAGAGCGTGCCTCATTATACTTAGCGATACGCGGTTTCCACTCAGACCATTTTACAATCCATCAATTTATTTCCATTTTATTTTACGAGCAACACTTAAGTCTTCTCATAATAAATCATTGGGTAAACGGCTTCTATACGTAATTAATTGCACCATTACACATACGTCTGCCCTAAATAATGTGCTGATGTAATGATTGACGTTTTTCCATTTGCGAATCGAATTGCAAACGAGTACGGTTTCCTGGTAGAGGTCGCTACTGTAACGTTAAGTACACGTGTGGCGAAAAAAACAAAGAAACTTCAAACCAAATTGAATCAATTTGAATATTTTGAGTAATGGTGTTTGTTTTGAACCAGAATTTCACAAAATTTTCAACATAAATAAATGTTTTGTAAACTTTAAATTTCTTTTAAAGCATTAAATATAAAAAGTAAGATGAAATTCAGAATACATAGAGTTTCGTAAAAATTTTGAAACAAAATACGTGTTTCGAATAATATTGAAACGGTTTACCTTTGGAGTGTCATGATAATAATAGCAAACGGTTGGGATATTTGAATAAGATAGATACTTGGGAGAGAAACTGCCTCATTGGTTTGGTGGTCGCAAGCGCGGCTGCTTAGCGTGAGGTCCTGGGTTCGATTGCCGGGTCGGGCAAAGTGCTATTGGGTTTTTCTGTGTGGAAGTTCTCAGTAGCAGCACGAAGTCTTATATTGAATGATAAGTAGATGGCAACAGACTCGCCCCCTATCACATGGGACTCAATAACGGCATCGGCGAAATGTGGGTGTACAATAGTACATCTCTGCCTAACCCTTCGGGGAATATAGATGTGTTGCTATATATACCTCATATTCCAGATTGCGTAAGTTAATTATAAAACATGACTTTTGTTATGAATTGCCTAAGAACCTTCAAATGCCTTTCGATTGTATAGACTACATGGATGAAACACATTTCCAAATATTCAAAGAACGGTTTTATATCACAATGTCATAATCACCTTAGTAAGGGAAAGGGGAATTAACCGTGGTGAAAACATTGCCTTTTAAATCCTCTTGATATAAATAAATAAATTCAACCCCTTACTGTCCCATAGCTGGGCAAGGCTCTCATTCTCAGAATGAGAAGGGGTAGGCCTTAGTCTACCACGCTGGCCCGGTGCGCATTGGCGGACTACACACACCGTCGAGAACTTTATGGAGCCCTCTCAGGTGTGCAGGTTTTCTCACGATGTTTTCCTTCACCGTAAATGCAAGAGATAATCAAATTCTGATCCGCACATGATTCCGAAAAGTCAAAGGTGCGGGCCGGGTTTGAACGCAGCGTCCTGCATGGAAGGCAAGCGTTCAACCGCTAGGCTATCACTGCATTTTTGATATAAATTCACCTCTTGATATAAATTGATATAATTATTCAAGTAGGTAGAATTAAAATTAACTTTATTATGTAATGTTCTGAAGTATCAATATGTGAGTGTCGGCTCGATGTTTAATATATTCACTTTGTATTCAACAGCATAGCGCTTCATATCGAGACTTCGTGCTTTCACGGCACTTCATTATAATTCATTAAGAACATGCGGTTTTCAACAGAGTGTTCTTCATATGGTGATGATGTAATTTTGTCACAGTTTCCAATGTTTGTTAACAAGTTATTAGCTTCATATAAGACTGTCGTTCAAACACTTGAGCCTTCTATTTCTATTTTTGCTTTAAATTGTGAAGTTATCGTCGTTTCACGGTTTTTTTTAGTGCGAACGTCTTGTTTCTATTGAAACCTTTCAATTATGTTTATAAAGAGGACGCACTGATTTATGGTTTACCCGCTCCTTTATCTTAAAGTCTATGCCGTTATTCACTTAAAATGATTACTGTTTAAGAGTTTCTAAAGTTGATCATAAAAGCCGTTCATAAAAGTTAAGATAAAATTATTTATCCGCTTTGAAATTAAAAGCTGTTGGGAAACGTTCTTCTAAACATTAATTTATGGGTTCCATATAGAACTACAGATTTAATATAAAGTTAACATTCTTAAGGTTGGACCTACTTCGCCTATAGTATGACGAGTGTGTGTATGAAAAAATAGGATGTTTTGAAACTATTCATTATGTCTGAATATGACAACCTGAATATCAACTTTATGTTCCGTAAGAGTTTTGTTCTGTGATAACCTAGGTATACTTATGTATTATTAAAAATTATTTTCTATATGGGATCAATTCACAAATTCTCCGGAACGGCTATCATAAGAATTCGGCCGTTTCGAATTCAATCATGAACGCATAAAATTAAAGTGGAATAATATTATTTATTTGGCACTAAAATTCTACATAAATATACTCCCTTATAAACTAAACATAATTTAATAAAATGATATTTTTATCTGATGGTCTCTACACTACGCTTTCAAGCATTCCAGGCTCAACACCTACTACCTACTATAGGAAAACAAATTGATGAGAATATATTTTAATTGCACTTTAGGTAGTGCAGGTTTGCAAATTTTAGATTATAAGTGCGTAAAAGATACTTTGTAATTTGAATTACGAATAAGTAAGCCTAGTGTCCCAAATGTAGTAAATACTATTTCGAGAATATCATTTGTTCCAATTTTCTCGATAGCATTCGCATGATCCCAATCATCACCAAACAGTTTGATCCTTGTTTGAATTATTATTAAATAGAAAAGCATACCCCGGCGTGCCAAACTAACAGAAACAAAGCGTGACAAAGTTTGTGTGGCAAATTTAACAGGTCCCTTTTGTGTTCCACTTTACGTTACATTCTATGTGAAGTTTTGAACTGGAGGAGAGTTCTTGTTATTTACTCGACGTGTTAATGAACTAAAGTAATCTTTTGAAAAAAGAACAAACGGGTTTTAAATATCAGGACTATAGTTTTTTTGCCCGACTGTTTATAATTAGGGCCGACCGGCAGCCTAATCACGTAAAAAAGCGACAGCAACGCGACAGCCACGCGACAGCGATTTCCCTGTCAGCCAAAACATTATATGACAGAAAAATTACGTTTGACAGAAGCTATCGTGTGATCTACGCCAGTCGCTACGTTGGCTGCGGCTGGTGATCTGTCAAATTACCTACACGCGAGACCGTATGCGGCGAATACGGAATACGGGCCGCTCGGTCGCTCAGATGCATACCAACAATTGGTCACATACATAGTCTCGGTGCAATGTTAGAACAGACGTTTGATATTGAACAGAGTTTTGATCAGCGTTTTAAAAACCAGGTGAGCCTTAAAGTACTATGCAAGCTATAAGCTATGTATTATTAATAAGCCTTTTACAGACTTCATAATGACTGCATATTGCAAGCGGATGAAAAGACTGAAGGCCTTCAGTAGAGGTTTTTTATTTTGTTTGAAGCGCAATTTCCTCCGGTGCTTTCGAACTCGCACAATGTTATAAAATGATAAAAAGAGCAATACAACATCGGCTCTCACTAATGCTGTGCCTGAACATTGGCCCAAAGGCAATATATCCTTTATTTTTTACATCAAAATTGAAATTTATGGTATGTTCTCTCGACTGCAATTAAAATGAACGACATAGTTACATACTCAGATTGCCAATCCACTACCAAGTCTGGTGAATGTAGGGCCCATTTGATTGCCCATGTTCACTATATAATAATAAAGAAAGCTTAATTGCTAGGAATAAAAGTACTAAAACTTATTTTACACGTTTGAAATAAAACGCATATTAAAAATAAGTAACTATATCTTGATATTATACGGCGGTGGGTTAACAAGGAATGATTTGTTCTTTCTAAAAGTGATTGTAAATTCTCTCTTAATTAAAATACACCTAAGCATTTACCCAAGCCCAAGCAAGATTGGAAATTCATAGAGTAAACCGTTTTTGTCTTAATTAGTTGTGGCGTACTTAGTTGCGAGACTTGCGAAATGTTAAAGACGATCGATATCTCTGGAGGAGTTCCTTGAATGAATAAATATCGTTTAGTAGTCTACAGGTCGTCTATGATTAATTATATGCTTTTTTGTATTGAACTAACAAATATGGCTGTATATTGATCTAGTGGTTGCAAGCGCGAATGTTGAACGTGAGATCCTGGGTTCCATTCCCGGGTCGGGCAAACTGTTATTGAGTTTTTCTGTATGGAAATTCTCAGTAGCAGCACGGAGACTGGAACTGTGCCGGATAGATGACAATAGGCTCGCTCTCTATTACATTGGACTCAATAACAGCATCGGCGAAATGTGGGTGTACAATAGTAAACCTCTGCCCAACCCTTCGGGGAATACAGGCATGATGCTATGTTATGTTATGTTATGCAAACAGATATAGCGTATTATATTTACGATATATTAAGTCAAATGTTAATAGAAGGCGAGTTTAATTCCCTTTATCAGGCACAGTTTCAAACTCCGAGCTACTGAGAATTTGATAAACCCTTATAACACTTTTCCCGACCTGGGAATCGAAACCAGGAATTCATGCTCAGCACTCGAGCTTGCTACCATTAGATTAATGAGGTACCCACGTACTCTAATTCAAATAATTTCAGTATCTTCGATAGCTCATTGACACGAAACCGCTCTTAGTTGATGTCGGCAACTTTAAGGACCAGTGGGAAACGTTTGACAACTCTCTGAAACCAAATCTAAAGATAACAAAGTTTTAATTATTGTTTGAAATGAGTTTTCGTAGTCATCAGATTGATTTCTAGAGGTTTAAGTTGTCTTGTCATTTATAACGGAAAATATTTGTCTGGTGTAAAGTTATCGTGTTTCATCATTTCTGTGGCAATAATGTCGCTTAATCTTAACTTCATCACTTAAACGGAGCTTGACCCAACGTTAACTCACAGCTAAGCGTCTACGTTCAAACGCAATTTATTTCTTTCAGTGGGTTGACTCGACCTTTTTATATTAGAGCCGCGCTCTTTTACTTTGCTCTGCGGTGATACTTCATTGGAAGAAATAAGATTATTCACCTTTTGGTGAACTATCTACCTCATCTCGTCTAACTGAACATTCACTTCTATACCACTAATTTTGAATCAGTACAGTCTACGTCGATAATAAGTAATGGACAGATTCATGTCAAAATCTATACAACGAGTAATTTAGAAATTCGACTGATTATTTATCGTTCATCGATGTTAAGTACGTTCCCACGGTATCGACAGCTCGATAAATCACTATATATTGAAATATAAAACAAAGTCCCCCACCGCGTCTGTTTATCTGTCTGTCTGTTCGTGATAAACTCAAAAAGTACTAAACGGATTTTCATGCGGTTTTCACCAATAGACGCAGTGATTCAGGAGGAAGGTTTAGGGGTATAATTTGTTAAGGTTTTGTTTAAATTGGCTGAAATATGACGATGACAGCTGAAGATGTCGGAAAAATTCATGCCGACTGGAGCTTTACTGGCGTGTGACGAGTAAATGCTCGACGTAACAGGCTGATACGATACTACGATTCATATGCGGCGTATATGCTCTGCTATCCGTGCGAAGCCGGGACGGGTCGCTAGTTCTAGATAAGAAGAAAATTTTGCTGGCTGTCAATTCACACATAACGCCTACTATGGGAAATGTTGGTTAGGCTTACCTTAGCGATAAACTCGGAAGAACATGATATTGATTTAAGCTAATAGAGGGAATCCCTCCTATGCTCCTAACATTATAAATTCGAACTTAGATATACGTAATTACTTGAGTATATTTGCTACTGAATCGTCCCCTAACGAATGTACGGGATTTAGACGGACAGAGATAGAATGAATGTTGGATTGGCAGGTATTTCCCAATCATTAAAAAGAACTTTTTCTGCAACCATAGAAGCAGACGTAAAAACCTTTGGCATATTACGATACATAAATTAGTGAAGCCTCTTTCAATCTCATTAAGTCTCAATAATTACTTATATTCAATATTACTCTGACTTTATAAAATAATAATGGTTATTAAATCTTGTTTCTCATAGTAATGTATCCTACTTCCTGCTATTTTATTTTTATTATTAATATTATAAATGTGAAAGTTTGTGAGAATGGATAGATGGGTGGATCTTTGTTACTCTTTCACGCCCAAACGGCTGAACGGATTTGGATGAAATTTGGCACAGAGATAGATTATAGTCTGGAATAGCACATAGAGTACTACTACTACTTTTTATCCCGGAAAAATGTACGGGTTCGTAAACCACGCGGGTGAAGCCGCGGGCGGAAGCTAGTTTATCATATATTAATCATATTATAGACACTTTCCCGTCTAAAATAGTTTTTAAAACTCGCTGATCTATGCGGGTCAAACAAACATATTTTTATGTGTCTCAGATACTAAAGTTACTACTTATTATAATTTCATTTGCGTCAAAATATCTACGTCTCTTCGTTATTATGAAACTTTCCTATACGTCACTTTGTTTACACGTTGATTGGGGTAAGCTACAACACCGTGTTGGAGTTACTTTACCCCAATCAATCCTCCCCTTTATTTCTTCATTTTATTTGTTGGTGATATTATAAACCGTCAATTGTTTAGGAGCGGTAAATCGATATCATTCCATGCAAACTTTTAACACGAACAAACTCTCTAATTTAGTTGAAGGTTGTTTTTATTGTTTTGATTCACTTACATATATATATATTTTTGAAGGTACTCTTGCCTATCTTTGTACGGGTAGACTCTCCCTTGGGTAATGCCTACCTGTATATGTGTCTATATCTTAATTTTACTATAAAATGGTCGACAGAATAGCCCTTTTTCAAACTTAATGCCTCTTTGAAAGGAACTTTAGTAAGTATGAAAGTGTAACGTGAATTTGTAGTGTTTGAGAGTGTAGGTAAGTAACAATTTTAATTGAATTGTTGGATCTTTGCATAACCTTATAGTTTCAACTGGAGAGCTTGGCATGCCGCCAGGACAATCACGTTTTCTGTGATTGCGTTCACTTTCAAACCTCAGCTAATTTTCAACTTTCAAATAAGTTCATGTTTTTATGTACTTGTTTAATATAGGCATATCTAATCAAATATTTTATAAACTGATATAAGTTCATACGTACACAAGACCATTTGTCGATATATTAAGTATTAACGGTATAATTTTTTGCTAAAAACTTCGTCACATCTGGGTCCGAAATCCGTATCACGGGTCGCGTGGCGAACATCCAATAGGCATCAAAAAATGTTAAAGATCGTAAACATTTATTGGATGGGCCATCGCCTCCTTTTTAAACCAATTGGATGTCGTTTATTCTTATAGGGTTTAGGTGTGATCAGTGATTCGGTTTTAAAGGTTTCTGGGTTAGATTCGATTTGTATTTCGATTTTATTTAGCGCAGACATACGGCTGCTATTAATTACTTGTGAAATCCTAAATATTGTTCTTTGTACTGTGTAGGTAGGTATAAGCAACAATTTAGGATTAGGCGTGGGCAGAGCTCAAAACTTACTGGTTTGAAAATTATAGAATAACTCGGCTCATAATTTTGGAGTTGAACGTAAAGAGGATAATAATTTCATAACTAAAATCAGATCTGTTTCGGTATTTATCAAGTTTAGACCATTATTTACCGCTGTATTCTTCTCTCTAGTTCAATAAGATTGTTCTATTTTCTTACAAAACAAAGTTGAAATTAAAACCATACCACGGTAAAATACCAAAAGGCATTGCGAGAAACTAATAAATGTGCGCGGAATGAATCCAACTGCTATTGGAATACTTGTTACTACAAATAAGCTGGAGCGAATGAGCTCAATCCATAATTTTCACATGGATGCGTAATACATTTTCAATCCGTATTCATAAATCTGTGTCCCGGGGAGTCTGCGAGACATAATAATGTCCGACGCACGGCAGATACCAGCTGAAAGAGTTTGGAGAACCGCCAGTGCGATCAGGTGGAAACATCAGCCTCGCTTACATGTTGGCCCAATAATACACGAACATCCAGATGATTTTTAGTACAATCGAATTTACGTGATATTCATAAAACGTGTACATTTACTGATAATAAAGACAAAAAGGAAGTAGATGTTTTGTCTAGGTACTCTCGTGAAGAGCACGTGTTCAACTATCGCATTTCTCGTTGTTGTAAGTAATTCAAAGCCCAACAGGTTATAAGATAGTTTTCCTAAAGTGTCTTAATTTTTGAAAACTCCATTTTATTGGGCTATGGACTACGTTGCAATTAATCTGGCTTTCTATTACCTATAACATTAAAAACTTCATAGAGGTATCGGGTGGTATCATTCAATCAAAATTTCTTGCACAGCTGTGGGACATAATCTCTAAAGGCGAAAAATATTTTATATGCGAAGAGCAATTTGTTTTTCTCCTACTATAAATATGCTTCAATTTATTGTTAGAGCACAGTAATAGCTCAGTGGAGGAGTTTAAAGGGGCGTGTACCAATGTGTTTAACACAATACTAATTTATTACCATCTTTAAACGGCGAATGAAAACATTGCAAGGAATTCTGCGGTAAAGACTTAACGCAAATAATGTCTTTAAATTAATGGCAAATAGATCGCAGCTTGCGACTTTAGACAAAATTCCTCGTTCTTGGGACAGCTCTAACTTACGATCGTTAGCGCGAACTCCGGGAAAGTATACCTACTGTGATCTAGTTTCACACATTGCGAGATTTGTATTTTGTTCCAATACCTAACGAGAAAGAAACAATGAAGTCGATGATAGCAAGTTGAACAGATCACAAGTGCACAGTAAACAGATCACAAGCGCACAGTATACGGACTATGGTCATGCGTTCTGAACGTATTCTATTAAATGATCAGTTATTAAAGGTACCATTCGTCATGTATAAGATTAAGTGGCACCAACATAGTCAAATCGTCTCGACTCGTAAACCAACCAATCTCATCCGCCGACAAAAAGTAGACAAAGCAATCATTTATGCTTGTAAGATTACAAGGGGACATTAAGTAATTAAGTCTCGTTGATCCATTAGAACAAGTATCAATCTACGTCATGAAAGACAGAATACAGACATAATAATAGAAGGTTGGAGATTCGCCAGTGCGTTCAGACGGAAATGTTCCGAATTGTTTACATGTCGAATAATATGAATGGGGTACCTACGTATTGTTTCTTGCGAGGCTGGTTATCTTCATAGAATACATATTTCGAAGGTATAGTGCTCAAACCTAATAAGTATAAAATTGTTACTTTGTTCCAGTTATCAGTTTTGGCTAAATGTTGTTACTTAAGTGGGTCATTACTTCTAGTAATTTTCTTTCTATTAAGAAATCCGCTTATTGGATTAGACCACTGGAAAGAGTGTCAAAATGCATTAAAATGGGCTAATAAACGATTTTTGGTTTCTTAGCACTTAATGAGTTTTAACACTTTACCCTTGATTTGCAATGTGGGCCAACACTAGCGGATGGCTTAAATTAGTAAACAAATCAATCATCAATTCTTACCTGATCTTGTTATGATGTTATTTTCTCTATCTTTCTATATTTTTATGTTTGCTTGAGATATCTATTTATTCTTAAAGAATCCTGTATATTCATTTAACGTTTTATCATGGCGTTTCCATCTGTAAATTAGATATATCTTTCCTTTTCTTTTTTCGAATCATTTTAATACGATAACGGTAGCATTCGGTAATCCGATACTGTTCGCCATCGAGTCGGGTATAAACAATGAGAGCAGGATTTAAGATGTCAGGAATCAACCAAAAAATTCTAACTAATGACAAAATAGAATAACAAATCGCGTAAACGGAGACATAATAAAAAAAAACTGTGCAACTGTAGGTACAGATAAACAAAGATAACAAATTATTGTTTGAGAACAATTCGGTTCATCGAAAGTAAAAATTTATTACCTCAAATGTTTGTTAAATTTATTTCTTTGTTTTTCTTAACTTTATTATAAGCTAATGGGAGGAGTTCTTTGCTATACTTTTGTTATTTGGATCGATTTGTATATTTACTTTTTTAGTACTCTCTTATTTAATAAAACCCCAAAAACCTATCTAGGTATGACGTTTTTGGGGCTTTCTTCTTCCTCTTTCTCTTACAAATTCAAGAATACTATCACTGTGCTCTCAATACTGATATTTGACTTAAAAGTAAAAAGAATACATTATAGAGTAGTGCAATGCAGCATCAAAAATTCAAAATAGTTCATTTCACCTCGAGAATGTATACGGTAGCATCAACCCTCCTCTACCGAATTATTTTTTAAAAGAACTAGGTTGCTTCGGAAATTTTTCTATTGTAGAATTTCCAGTTTACCTTGTGCGAGAATAGTTCCCCTTTTCTCTTTAACGTACATAATTCGCATAGGTTGTATCATATAATACTTTTACTGTAGCTACCTGCATACAAATATCTACTTCTCGTTCGATTCTCTCTAATTAATGGAGATACATTTCTCCTAGATATGTATGAAGTGACTATATGCAAATGATGTGGCTGCTATCAATTACTAATTGTTACAATTAAGTGAGGATGTGCTTAAATTCGTTCTAATAATACCTCTGCTATATTATGTGTTCGTTATATTTGAACAAGGTTTATTTTAGACTACTCTGATCTTGGGGCGATCTTCAGTTGTCAGTATTATATCCAATGAGACATATTAAGTTATTAGTAGCTTAGAATTCACAATACAGTACGCTATTAGATTACATTACATTAAAATAATGTATGACACATACTGTGATTATTTTTATGAAAATATTTCTAATAGTGTACATAGGTGCCAATAAAATTGAATTTGAATGAGTCCTGAAGAATACAATCTAAAGAGAGAAATTGTACACTTCGTAGAAGTATAAAGAAAACTAGGGTAACTTTGTCAAGTGTAAGATTCGTCATTTGCATGAACAAAACTTTTGTGTTCCATAACAAGACAAGAAATGAGTAGCCGCAGTTAACTCGCATATCTACAATCCTATGTTGAAAAGGTATTTTTAATTGGAACAAAATCTTAAACAATCAGAAAGATTTGTACACAAAATTATTCAACGACCTGTTTTAATGGATCTCGAAATTTTATCGAATCCTTTTCCCAGACCTTTAAAGGAATATTTCACTTAACTGACATTAAGTGAAATATTCCTGAAGTGAAAATGTAATAACGAATTAAATATGAATGCCTAATACTTTTAAGCGATTCTGACGTGGGAGTTGTAACAGTGTTATCCCCTGCTAAATTAGCTGCCACCTTCGCATTAAGGCGACGACCGACGACACTCGCTCTTTATTTGTTTAGGACGATCATTTAACTAGTTCCGTAACTTTGGATACCGCTACGAAATGGTATCATTCGGTGTTAAACTGTTAATGCGTGTTAAACGATGTAGATACTGCTTTGTTAAATTAAGGTTTACGAATCAGGTAGGTGTTGTAAGACAAAAGGAGGGTTACAATTGTTTTTTTTTTAAAGGAGATTTTCCTTTTTAAGAACTTCTATCGTGATTCGAGTTCGATGTGAAACTCGATCAGTTTTTTTTTTATTTCTACTTTTGTTTTATCTCTATGTAACCTTTTGTTAGATAAGATGCGGTTGAATATGAAGTAAGCTTGCCTGGAGATGTCTTTCCATAACAAGGTACTTCTAATGTCTGTATATATTCCAAACAAATATTTTATCTTCAAATGGTGTTGCCCGTTACTTAATAACGTATCAATTAGTCATGCTGAAACCAATATACGGGCAGTTTCAGGCACAGTATTGTTATCATCAACTACTACTATTACCTCTGCCAATATTAAGAGGAAGTGATGATATCTATTGTGTATATTTTCATGCGTTCTGTATACAGAACTCCTGCCAATATCAGTAGCAAGCAATTTGCCACATCATCGATACCAACATATATTTGAAAAATAGTCAACGATTCAATGAGGTGAAATTTTGGAATCAATGTGTAACATACTAAACCATGTGTATTGTTATTAAACTATTTGTCACCATATTAATTTTCTGCGCCAACTTGTGTTTCTAAACATAAATACTCACAAATCTAATATTGTGTTATAATCACTAACATGAGACGTGACTGTTAACATTTCACCCCTAGAGATTTGAACCCCAAACAACCAGTAAATTAAAATAACAATTTCATTGTGTGTGTACTTTCCTTATTAGATCGAGTAACTCCTATGTGATTTGATTTGTAGGTCAACCACTACAGTGACCTTTGGTGAAATGTTCCCGTTCTCACCTGAGTATGTACCTACCAACGTAGCTTTTAGCGGATGGAATCGAGTGTGTAGGGATGTGACCCCAGCAAATTCCGTCTCTGTCCCGTATGTATTGTAGCCATGATTAAGCCGTGCGCATGCTTGTTCGCAGTTCGCCAGGAGAACGAGCGCATGATGCACGACGTCCTCCAGGCGGGAGTCTTAAATCGCACCCAGTCGTCGGGGTTGCGCTGACGCCGCGCTACTCGCCGCGGCCGCGACTCGACAACGTGCGGCCGGCCGCTGCGCCGCCGGAGGAGCCCGCCGAGCCGGAGCCGGAGCCGACGGCGGCCACCACGCCCGGCGCGCCCGCTCCGCCCGCCGCGCTCCGAGCGGTGAGCGCAGCCCCGGCGGGCCCCACGTGAGCCCCATCTCCCAACTACGGCCTGCTCCAATACCCTGCGCGTGCGCATGGTGTGAACGCACAAACTGCCGATAGACGCACCCGCAGCTGTGACGCAACGGTATGTGAACTGAGAGAATATTCATAGACATAGATAAGTTCCTCGTTCGCGAATTGAGAATTTGAGTGACGAAATGGACGTGTAGGTAGCCAATGTGAAATTGTGAAATATTAAGAAATGAAAATGTTATTGTTGAAAAGTATCGGATAGGATGTAAAAGACAGAAAGTCAATAATCCACGATAGTTATATATTATGTATATGCAATTGTCTTATAATGTTTAAGACTTCATTATATGGAACTAAAGGAAGAAATATAATTTGCAATTTCAACTTAACTCCGATGAAATATGAAAATGATGAAATATGAATGAATAAATTGTAATCTAAGATACTCATTAATGAATAATAATTATGATGTGTCTCTGAGAGCTGTGAAAGAGGCTGCGGTTAGGATGTTGGATGTTTGTAGATTTGATGGCATAACTGTGTATGCAAACACAAATAATGATAAAAGTACCAACTTCAAACGGGAACAATCATCAATACAATAAGGACAAGTTAGATTTCTTTCTTTATTTAAATAAATTAATATTAATGTTTGGTGGTGTGGAAACAGTGCCATTATATGCACAATGAAGTAATTTAAAGCCCGCATGAATAGATAAATCCTCTAGCTATCAAACCTGATTATGTATTTAATAGGTATTATTATGACAGCACCTTTAATGATGTATGTAACTTAACAATGATAAATAAATGTTAAAGCCTATAATTTTATCAAAGAGCACACTATAGTATTATTTTATTAATCACAACAACACATTAATGTATTTATATTCTTACTGTATACAAGTTTGTATATCACTAAAGTGAGTCTTAACTGAGCTTGAGCACAATAATTTTGAGTTTCTACTGTTAATATATATAAAAAAACAAGTGTTTAGACTCTAATCAAGAGCTTTTGAAACTGCGCTTAAAATAAAAATCTGTTAAAAATAAGAGCTTTTTGTATAGTAGTTGTTGTAGAACAT
Source organism: Shargacucullia verbasci (assembly GCA_947562105.1). NCBI lineage: Eukaryota > Metazoa > Arthropoda > Insecta > Lepidoptera > Noctuidae > Shargacucullia > Shargacucullia verbasci. The sequence goes on along the minus strand of OX387288.1, from coordinate 8,114,884 downwards.
ATTATTCTTGAGACAAGAATATTATTGTCAGTGGATAGAGCTGTAAAATCAGTGTCGTCCGCTCCGATGGTTTTGTCGTATGTAAACATCGACTTCATTGCACATGACGCGAGCGGTTAGGTAAAATAATATTATATAAAATATTTTAGCGTTCTTCGGCGCGGCCCCGTGTTCGTGTGAGCACACGCTTCAGTCTGTATCACAGTTATTAACATACTGTACATGTCGCGCGTAACATAATGCAATTAAAACCACCGCCTTTATGACGTTATGGATGGAAGTTATCCTGAATAATGGCGAGTGGCGTTCAATTTCTTGGAAGCCGTGTTGACACAGATTGTACATAGCATGATTAATGTTGAGCTTCGACGTTCACCTGATAAATGACTGACTCTAGCATCCATAGTGTACTTTACATAGATAGTTTACAATGGAATCGCTCAACGATTTTAGTGTTACAGGCTGAAGTTTGACGCGGACCTAAGCCGTGAACTTGGTGTTTTTCTACTACCCACACAACGGTTTATATTAAACCACAACTACCTTACTTCAAATTAAACACTCGGTGTGACGTAACGTCTTTGGACTATGATTTTCTATATATTTTGGAATACTATTCATATCCATGAAGGATTTTGTACATAATTAGTTTGTACAGTTTTCTGTTCAAGGAATAATGTTGATTAGTCAATAAAGGTTCTATGTAAGGGCGGATCCAGGGGGGGTCATTGGGGTCATGACCCCCCCCTAGGCTGGTTCTAGGTCGACCACTGATACTTTTTGGAATCGCATTGATCGTACAGTATTTATTATTGTAATCGAATAGGAGCGTGTCCCGACTAGACTTCAAACATGTGACCCCCCCTGACTTGAAAGCTGGATCCGCCCTTGGTTCTATGTTATGTTTAATTGCCAGTCACCAGCTCCTCCAATAAATTATTAATAAATATGTTTTTTGCTGAATTATGACAGCCCCACGGATAAATGTATAGTCCCACAGATCCGTCCAGTAGTTTGTTACACCTGCAATTGTTTATAAATGGTCAGTTAACATAATTCTTTTGATAATGATTCCGCGAAAACTTTTCCACTGGAAATTAAATCGATTTTCTTTTTGTGTCAAAAAGAAGCCTACTTTATCCTCCTATTAACTGGAAAATAATTCCTATATGAAGCAACGGAAATTATTCCTCCACTAAAATTTTATCCTCCAGAAAAAATAAAATTAATTACGATACCTATCTATTTTATGCCTATCAAGATTTCCAAAATATTTTATTAACATTCTGTGCCTAAGCAAAGTCGGGGTCCGACGCTAGTGAAACATAATCCGGATTTGTACTTAACATTTTGATATACCTACATGATTTTAATCTTAATTATTCGAGTCGGGTCGAATCTAATTTATTATCCAGTAATAATTAAACTTCCACTCCCTACGTAACCGAATTATATGAACATAATTATGTACACAATTTGCGTTGAGAAAATGACAGTACAGTAGACAGTCGTTCTAGAAGTGTGGACATTAGACACAAAACCGTGTTGCTGGTAGTAAGAAAACACTGAGCGAACATTGCTGTTCCGTGTTACGAATATAATGTTTAATGTGAGCTAGGCGTGTGTGTGTGTGCCCTACATATTGCTAATTTTCAGCCTGTCGCTAATCGTTCAGTTTGCGTCGTAAATATATTTTTACGAATCCAGATCACAGCTACATAAATTTAGCCAGTAGGCTGCAGGCAAACTTGTTATTTAAGCATACAAACGACGGATTGACAAAGGAAATTCAGAGATAGCGACAGGCTGCAGATCCGCCGTGTGTGGCCGCAAGGCTAACGCTGTGCAACTACTAGTTACGAATATGTGTATCGACAATTAAATGTACGTATTAGTTTAATTGCGATCCGCATCCCCTCCCATCCTCGTGTGATACGATATGCTACGTGTTCAATGTTATCGTTTGATTATCTCTAAGATGTCGCCACTGAGCGAAAACTGTCAATGCATTCATTTGGCTATACTAGAGATCGATCCCAAATTAAACAGGACCTATTAACGTAATTAGTGTTAGAGGGAGATACAAAGAATTTTATAGTTGTTTGTTGTAAATGTCAGTTTTAATTAATATCTATTTTACAGAACAAAATGTTTAATAAAATATCTTTATAAAATAAACGGTTGTATCATTTACTTGATATTATATTTATTGACCGTTGGGTTCTTCTGCGAGGCGTCGAAGGGTTAACATGTTGGTGTGTGCACAAAAGCGTGCATGTATACCTATAAGTTGTGTAGAGTAAAGGTAGGGTTTGAAAAGGTGGGGCAGAGTGAGAGAAGCATTCCTCCCGAGGCGCGCTCTGAACTATGCGGCCGCTCATGAGCCGCCCCTGTGCCACCATGTAGCCTTCGAAACAATTCGTACTCAACTTGCTACACTCGGCTTAAAATTAAACTGTTCGCACGCAAGTTTGACAGCGCAAAATATTTGTTAATAACTTCACACTTCACATTTGAATGATATTTTAATAACTCTGTCAACTGTTCACGTAACCATTCAGTTTAATGAAAGAACATTTTAAACATCATTTATTACTGAAACTGAAATAAAACACAGTGGGAAGTCGGCAACTAAATGAAGTTAACGAGCTTTTATCTTTGTCGGCGAAGTAAGAAAGCTTCTGGAATTTATAACATAATCTTTAACTAAGCGTTACTGTAGCTAAAACGACAAAGAAAATGGAATTTTTATTTAAATATTTAAAAAGCGTTGAACTTTGTGGTCGGCTACATCAAACGGGAAATACTTTAATGAATTTAGCAGCTTTTACTGCTAAACTTATAAAAATATAAAATGAATAAGCTAAATTTAAATAAAATTATCACAATCATATTCAAAATATAAATTAAAATATCATATAAGTAGTCATAATATCAAGGTTTGATGTCTACAAGTAATTTTTTGATGTTATTTCACATTGCTACAGGGCTTAAGGCAACACAGAAAGCTCTCCCGGCTATAACTTCTTAAATCCAGGCTACATATACGTAACAAGGATTTGAGGTATAACCTTATATGAGTATCTTAAAAAACATTTATTTTATGTAATAACGTAGACATTCTTCACAAATAATTTATTTAACACCGTGGGTTATGATTACTACAAATAAACTCGACACGAAATACATATACTTAGTGGGTATATGACATAGATACGCACATTATGTGGATTCTAGAGTGTGTTGCTTCACATAACAAAAACTTCCTTTGTAACGTCGCACACGTCGTCGCGTTTTAGCTCTCATGTAGAATACACAAACTGAAATTAAGCCGGATTATGGAGAATATATCTAATTGTCTAAGCAGGTTTATCGTTAAAATAAAAAAAAACACATTACCAACTAATTAGTAGTAGTATAATATGTAAATGTATATAAACACGTCCAAAATTGACAATAATATTGAGTTAATGCAACATTTTCATGTCATAGCACGTAATTATAACGTGGAGCTCCACGGTTAGTGTACGTGTCATGCACACCAAGAACGCGGCTGCTCAACCTCTTGACGTAACCACTTAGTCGCCTTTTACCACAACCAAAGGTGGAGAGAGGGTGGTCTATCATTTGCAGGATTTTTCACAGCAAAAAGTATGATATATACTAAAAAATAAATAATGGACGAGGTGACAGGAGAATTTATTCCGGAAAAATTTACAGCTTTAACGGCGTTTTTGTCAGGTTTTTCAGGAGGTGCACTCAATGCTGCCGTGAACGAGAGTTGACAGATAGGACGCATAATTCAATAACACGAAACCCAATTCCCAAAACCTTTTTAACCTTAGCTTTTATTGACCGGGATGAAGAAATCTGATTGAGATACTTTTTTAACGTACTGTACCTCTATCACGAGTTTTCTAACTATTTACTATCATAGTAAAGTAAATTTTCATGATAGCGATTTTAGTTCTTAACTTGGTTACATTAGGGATTAGAGTCGCTTATGTGACATATGTGTCATAGTTAAGTTTTGAATTACTATTTACGATATTATAGAGATGTCATATTAGCGACTAAAATCGCTTGCATAAAAATTTACATTTACTATGAAAGTAAATAGTGAAAAACTCATAATAGAGGTACTGTTGTAGTATAAAGAATCCTCATGGCTCCGTCCTGTCTGTTTGTGAGACCTTCTGTCTCACCGAATTTCGCCAATAAACATGAGGAAACCACTAGTTTTCTTGTCTCACTTTGAAATCCTATTGATTTCACTGTTTTTAATATATTTAAATACAGAATCAATATGTAACGTGTACACATACAAAGTTAATTTAAAAAACTAAATAATGACGAGCACATCACAAATTAAAAGAACTTCCTGTAAAAGAACTTTCATTTAGGTAATTAGTATGTCTCACTCTGTTCAATTGTCACTCTATTTTAAAATGTAACATAAGGCCAGTACGATAATGTAAAACACGTGTTAAACAAACAACAGTGTCAAAACTTAAATTTCATAAACCACAAAGTGGATTAAATGTGAAATAAGCGTCAGTTACAGCTTATTGTTTGTAGAATTATTCTACTACGAAGCTAAAGTTTCGTCGGTACTTCTCTATATTTTTAATTCAGTTTTTGAAAACAATGTTACATGCTCGCATATTAAATTACGTAATTATGAAAAGTGTTGGTCTGTAGAGTTTTCTTCTGATAAATGTAGGTAGACGAAGGCTTTCAACCTAATGATTCCTCGTTTGCTAACATTGTTAATTAGATTTTTCCGTGCACAGCGAGTTGCTTCGTGCTACGAATACGTTGGCGATGTGTGGCCGAGGGATACCAGTACCCAATTGATCATTGCTATGGTATGGTGTAATGCATGATATTATACAAAGGTGTGCTATTTTAAGCGATATTAATATATGTAGATGTGATGGATAAACACTTGATTAACAATAAGTCTTTAGTAAGGGGATAGGTAGAGTCAAAAATATCTTGGTCTATTTTTGCAATATTTTTTTAAATAATTGTTTCCTTTTATTGACATTCTTATTAACTTGGATTGTTTCTTTTTGGTACTTGGCATGAAAATTAATTCTACTAGACTGCCAATTGCTTTATAAAAAAACATAGAAATTGAATGACAATAAACTAAATACAAATTTTCATAATTGTGTATGAAGCTTGCGTGATAACAATAAAGTCCTTCACTCCTCAAATTCAATGCCTCTCTGTTCCACATAAACAAATCCGTTTATCTTTGAGCTACAAATTTTCAAGCTTACGTACACACATACGTTACGTAGCCACTTGATAAAATATTCGTCTACACTTCACAAAGTTCAAATTGTACAACGAAATAACGATAGATGGAGGGTATATTATGAGTATCTAAAGTTTGTACGAAAAACTTTTTAAATTATTTGTATAAGATATCGATGTACGTGTAACACAACTTTGTTATGATGAAGACATATTTCATTTAGCTGGAAGATGAGTCAGATATATCTCTCCGTTACTCCAAAAGTACAATCTATCATTATATTTTCGGATTTCTAATTTGTTTAATTATAAAAAAATATTTTCCGTGTTTATATAAAATTCAAAGTTGTATGTCTGACATCTGTCAATTCAGCTTGGATGTCAGCCTGACTTTAATGGCGGCAAATTGGTACCTATTTCGAGAGTAGTGAGATTATAGACCACTAAAAAGAGATTTTTGTGTATCACTTCTGTTATGCCTAAGTGAAATTTTAACCTCAATTTTTTATAGCTGGTGTACAATAAAGAAAACTGAAATAAAAAATAAAAAAAACAGTTTTCAAAGTTCCTTTGAGTACAGATCCACTGATGGCATGGACGAAATCGCGTGCAAAAGCTAGTCAAGTAATATTAACCCTATTGCAATCTATAAAAGTACTGTTCTCACATGGTCGTGTAGATTTGCCGAAGGCTTACACATTGTTCAAGAAACTTGTTGAAAATTCTGAACTTATAGCTCCCACTGCGAATATGTTTCATAAGTTGTGGAACTTTCAATCCATATAGACTCAGTGCCGGATTAACCACGTACCAAGAGTAGCAATTGCTACGGGCCCCGCGCAAAAGGGGGCCCCGTGTATCCAAACCCGCTCAAGGCGTGATATATTGAATTTACTTGATGTAACAAAAACGTGAAACGTTACACCTGTTTTCCGAATAATACAATCAGTAACCGATTATTTTGTTGGCGAAAATAAAACACAGAATTACATACGGTAAACGGACACTTTATACTTATGGGTCCATAGCAGATAAAGGGTCCCACGATAGAATTTGTTACGGGCCCCGCGCTTGCTTAATCCGGCACTGTATAGACTGCCACCTTGTAGACACTTACGAAGTAGTCGCCTACTTAGCAGTTCTACCTGAAATAAAAGTAACAGAAATGTTAGCGTCTGTACAATATTTTCGCAGAGATTTTTGCGTCGGGAAGATCTAAATACTGACGACACGGTTTTTTTTTTTTTTTTGACGACACGATTGGCGCAGTGGTTACGCGATTAGCTTTCTGCGCTTTGTGTCGTGGGTTCGATCCCCGAACGGAACAAATATTTGTATGATCTACAGATAGTTGTTTCGGGTCTGGTTGTTTGTGTATGTGACATGTATGTTTGTAAACTGTACCAACGACACAGGAGAAATCCTAGTGTGGGGCAACGTTTTTATAAAAAAAGAAATATGTTTTACATCTATATGATACTAGACAATAAGTACTGGTACTAGACAATAAGTTTACAAAACTTATGCACACTCTTCAAATAGAACACAAACTTTTGGAAATTGGACATTGATTGTATTTTAACGTTTATTAAAATAAGTGGAGTATGTAAAACTATTGTTACTATTAATACTGACTCCAGTACTTATCAGCGGCGTGCACAGAATTTTTAGACAATGTAGTCAGAAATAATTTAAAAGCTTACTTATGAAAAATACCTACTTCAGGTTGGTATTGGTTCCTCGTCTTGTAGATTAAATAATGATGTCTGTGATTTGACACCTCAAATATCTTATGATAAATATTTATCTGAGTTATGTAGGGTAGGCAGTGTCTTTTTGTCTCTATGAACCGCACGGTACTCATCAATAACACTGCTTCATTGGACTGGTCAACTGCTGCGTGGAATCATGACTTAAGATTTGGTTAAGTTGTTAAATTGGTTGATTGGTTAATTTGGGATATGGTATTAGGCAACGAGAAATTGCAAATTTCTGATTCGACAATTTAAACACGTGATGGCACGAAACAATTAATTTTATGGCCTATAGCTAGTTATTCCGGGTTAGAGTGTTTATACGCGTGAAGATTTGTGTCTTTAAACACACTGAAGATACAGCGATAATTCTTAGAATGGGCCAAGGTTATTTAAAAATATTGTGTCCGTTAACCAAACAGAAAAGGGTCGAAGCAAAACACCTAATTTCATTTCGTACAGTCTGCCTCAAGACCTTCAGTTGTTCGGTTCAAAGAGTATTATCTAAGCCATAATGCTACTGAAATTTTCAAATTAAGGAATATTAAACGTGAGTACGATGATGGATGTTAAAACACACGGCGCGACGCATATAAACGCTTTGATATTCGCTCGGTAAATAAGTACTTACGTCATAAAGTACTCAATTACAGTAATGGACATCTAAATATAAATGCTGGCTCGTAGTTCTGAATACGTTCTTCACTATCTTCAAGATAACATAATATAGAATCAAGGCTGTATCCCCATAGGTTTAGACTGAGGTGTCTTTTTGTACACTCGCATTTCACTGATGCCGTTATAAGGGACGAGACCTATGTTATATCGCCAACTGTGGGGGACAAAACTATGCTCTAGGATGCTACTAAGAATTTTCTTACAGAAAAACCGAAAACTGCATTGCGCAATCTGGGATCGAACCCAGGATCCCACGCTCAGCCACGTTTGCCAATAATAAACCAATAAGGCAGTCTTTTGATATCTTCGATAGTACTTGAGCATTTGAAATCATAATCCAAATCCTCAAATACTTGAGGTGCCATTGGTTGCTTTGTTATCATACATTTTTGGGTACTTATTCTCTACTTTTTTCTTAAAGGCATTATAATGTTTAAAAGCAAGTGGGTGTATTTGTGCCGGTGATGGCCGACTACAATGAGCGCCCGATTAGAAAGGCCCCAATTACCGCAACCCCTTTACGGATATTGAAATAAGTAAAGCCTCGGGCACATTTAGTGGTATCTGAAGTTAAGGTAAAGGTAAAAGTTAAGGTATCCACGTAGAATATAAAAATCTATCTGGTGATGGAGGTGGGTTCATTAATAATATACAATGTTATTGGTGAGATTATTAACAATGTATAGGTACTTACTATTTTATCGTTGATTGGCAATATTTAAATAACCTAATCAACGCCTTTATAATAATATTAGCTTCCGCCCGCGGCTTCGCCCGCGTGGTTTACGAAGTCGTACATTTTTCCGGGATAAAAAGTACCCTATGTGCTATTCCAGATTATAATCTATCTCTGTGCCAAATTTCATCCAGATCCGTTCAGCCGTTCTGGCGTGAAAGAGTACCAAAGATCCATCCATCCATCCATCCTCACAAACTTTCACATTTATAATATTAGTAGGATAGGATATGGAAGAAGGAGGGCAGCGGTGTACAGGTGATGTCGGTGACAACATTGTGCCGATGCCGTTATTAAATCCTATTGACGAATACACCAATTTCAAACTTTGGGTACTGATAATTTACTAAGAGAAAAACGCAATGACTCCTTGCCCGAACGACCTTCGGACCTCACGCCCAATCGCAGCGCTTTTGACCACTGGAATAGTGAGACAGCGAAATAATTATTTAACTTCATGGTTTGTGGATTATTGTGGTTCCCGGCAAGGAGGCAAGCCATTCATCCGACCTTAAGTTAAGTTTTCTAGGAAAATGGGTATATTTTTATTGCAAAAACAGTAATACCCCGAAATTACGCGATAAGTGGGAGAGCGATAACCGCATAAGTCGAATTCGCATAAGTCGGGGTATAATTTCAACAACCACACACTCCTTAGATCAGAAATAAATAACAAAAAATAAATTATAGCTAAGCGTCGATTTCATGTGATACGTCTAAACATGAACAATAATGAGGAACAATGACTTACATAAGTTAGACTCTTTTAAGCTACATTGTACTCACATAATTGTTGTTCGAGATCAATGTATAAATTAATATTGTATATTTAATTCCGAGTGTAAAAGAGTAACCATGGAGTTTCTTGCCCGTTCTTCTCCATTGGAAATCAACACTTTGGAACGTGGCAACTAGAGCCTGACTATTCATAAGTGCCTGTAAATGGTTTACATGAATAAAAATATATTTGAATTTGAAAATTGAATTTGAATAGTGAGTAATCGAGTTGTGTAACACTAAAACAAAAGACGAATCGACGAGATTTGAAAATCGCGTAACTCCAGGTTCGCGTAAGTCGGGGTAGCGTAACTCGAGGTATTACTGTACTGCTATTATACCATAATAGTTGATATTTGCGAAACGTAATCAATAAAGCAACAATCAGCCCTTACGTAAGGACGTATCGGGGTTGATACGAGGGCGTTCACACTCGACTGATACATAAGTTCCGCTCCGCCGACCATCCATTGTACGTTAATGAGTCTAATCGGGACCGTAAGCCACTTTACTATATCATTAATCATTATCCCTAATTATTTAATTAGCGTCGTTATCACGTCACGGTCACGGGGAAATGATAGAACACCCTCTATCTTTCTATGGGTATAGAAAAAGGTGACACAAGGATTATGTAAAGAGGTTGGACATACTCCTATGGTATGTCATTACGCTACGATTACCAATCCACGAGGTGATATGGCAATATCCTCATGATTATCCAATGGAACGGTCTATAAAGAGCCAATGTTCAGCAGTGGGTATAAACGGGTTGATGTTATTAATTATCCATTAATAATCAAAGCGAACAAAAATAAGTATTGTAAAGTAGTTAAATAAAAAAAAAAAGAATAATTCAAAAACATTTATATGTAATTTTCTGAGAAAACTACCTATCTTTTGTTCATCTGTCCCTATTAAAATTTGTAATATAAATAGTCCAATATACTTAAAGACATATTATACTCTGAAATATGTTTTTAAGTATATTGAACTCCTTAAATTCAAATTAGGTTAGGTATATCGACTTATTGAGTAGGTAATTAGGTGAGACCAAGGCTACTTCCACTCTTCATCGGACTACGAGCTGCAGCTACAAGGACAATTGAGAGATAATACAGAAAAATTTGTAAGTATTTACCCTTTTTGAAAATCATACGGGTACGTTCATCCTATAAGGGCGAACAACATCTAAGCATAATATAACAAAGAATCACGCCTGTATTCCCTCAAGGGTTAGGGAGGGGTGTGCTATTGTACACCTACATTTCGCCGATGCTGTTATTGAGTCCCATGTAACATGAACATCTAACGGGTATAGTACCAGACTGCGTACTGCTACTGAGAATTTATTAATCCATACAGAAAAACCCAATAACACTGCTCGACCCGGGAATCGAACCGAAGACCTCACGCTCAGCAGTAGCGCTTGAAGCCACTACACCAATGAGGCAGTAGAAAAAATCACACCAATATGAACTTTAATGATTCTATTAAATTCCAAGCAAACCCGAGGGATAGATCGAATACTACCTATACTAGCCTCTAAGGTAACAACACAAAGGTAACGAAACCATATTACCATGTAACTGGACCCCAAAGCAACGAAGGATTCAGAATCCTCTGAAGGCAAACTTTAACCCTTTAAGAAAATTATTAAGACAATTATTGAAAAACACCAAAAATAATTACAACATATCTGTTGAAGTTCAATTTTAAAATTACATTTCACAAGAATGATTACAAAATCATAGCAATAAGATAGATTATCATAGATTTCAAATTAATAATTTATGCTGTCACAAGATATACAATGACGGCTATGGACGTCGATGGCGGCGAAAGGTATATAATAATATATAAGCATAGAAAATAATAATATATACGTATGTATAAATGAGGGCATTATTTGAATTTCGTATTGTTTCGTATTGTCGTTTTCGTATACAGATTGACATCTATTAGATATATTAAGGTAAGCTACAGGTATCTTCTGCTGTTGTGTTACCATGACATGAAAATAGATAATAATTTCTTGTAAGTAGTGGTATTATATTGTACTCCAAAGCTGAAATCTTTCGGACTATGTTTGGTTCAAATGAAGATTATATACGTTCGCAAATATTATTTCCACCGGGGAATTTTCCAAGTTGATGAATAAGGATTTCCAGATTATTGATGTTTGTCGAACAAGTCACGTAATAATCTCAGACTAATTATATGATGGCACGTGTGGGTCGCCGAGATGTTTATATAAGCTGTGATTGGGTAAATAAGCGCCAGTATAAATAAATATACATACATGAGAAATAATTTTGGAATTAGAAGATTTTATGTCTTGTATATGTGTGACTGCCTCGTTAAGTGTTTACACAAACGCAACTCCCGAACGTGAATTGCCAGGTTCGATTCTCAGGTTTAGCAAAGTTTGATTCAATCAGTCAAATTTTCAGTCAAATCCTAGACTTTACACGGTTATGCATAAACTTTTGGGTGTTACAGGCAATGCTATGTCTGTATTAATATCTACATAGTTTCACTAGTCATTAATTTTCTGATATTATATCATGTCACGACAATAGTAGAACTGCAAATATGATGTGACGGCTTCATGAAGATATTGCGTGGTATTTGAACGTGTAAGGGAAAACAGATATATATTTATATTGATCTAGAAATTATATTATATTGACTGTACACTATTAACCTTGGTATATAAACTTGGTGCTATACATATATGATGAAAAATACCTAAGATTAGCAGTACTTACGTGCAATAATTAGGTTACTATTTATTTATTTATATTTATATTTTTATATCTCGATACGGCATCGGCGAAATATGTGTGCAAAAAGCTACACAGAAGTAAGAAGTAAGGCAAAGGCCTCGCCATTTGGCGAATACAGGCGTTATGCTATATTATGATAATTACTTGGCCTTCAGTTAGAATTATGCAACCACAATAAAGGTACGTCCATAAAAGTCTTATAACCACATCAAAGTACTTCATTTGATGGAGTAACGAAATACCTATGTAGGTCTCCACTAATAGTTATAATCGAACAAAGAGAAGTAAGTATTCAGAGTCAACAACAAATATAGATAAAGTATTCTAAAGAACTGATTCCATAAACAATAGGTATATTCGATAGACTAATTCTAATTATAACGGAAGGGTTCGTAGCTACATATGTACCGCGCAGATCAATCGATCTGTGAGGATAAGCAGTGCTTACTGGACCCGGGTACGTCTTTAAACTGTGGCCAGACACAGGAGGACGGGCAGCAGCGTCCTCTCACTAATCGGTGAGCCACTGCGATCTCCAAGCCGCCTGCCAAGCGTGGGGATTATGGCAAACCCCCCCTTGAGGGAGGCCTTTGTTCAGCAGTGGACGTCTTCTGGCTGATGATGATGATGATGACTGCGATCAGTCCTGGGATGGGTAACCGTTCATCACATATCGAGACCCTTTCGTGCCTCGGTAAGGACATTAATCAGTTGGTCCCTGGTGTTATATGAATACCTATGACGGTCGTTATGGGTGTAGCAGCAGCCTAAAAAGTCTGACAACCATTCTAATCTTAGAATATCAGTGTCTCCTAATAATTGGGTGGTGGAGATAGCAGTCGCTCCGTGAAAAAACGGGTATTCAGCCGCAACCGGTTTGTCTGGACGACCCCAATGTCGTATGGAAATGGCTAGGCAGATGATGAGATGATTTTCTAAAGAACCGATACTGGATTATTTTCAAAAGGATTTTAAATATGTTTAGTTGAAATATATACTTATTTCGGTTAATAAAATAAAATATTACTTCAATGCATCTACAATAACGGCATAAGACAACTTTACCTACTTAAATCTAGTGGCCTTATTTATTTCTTTGATCGACTGTACATACCAGTGAGTTTACATAGTAAGGTGAATAAAGGACTAGATCCTATCTATTATCAGCAGTAGACGGGAAGCGGCACGGATAACATCATAACATGCAACCCCGATTTCCGTTTCCTGATTCCGTCCGAAACGATTACCGTGTAAAGGTAAAATAGATAAGGTGGAAGTCATTTCACCAATATTTCTCGTCAAGTTGGGTTCCTAGTCGAGAAAACACGCAATTCGAGGAGTTTGTAGGTACGTACGTTGGAGATTATCTGAATATATTGTAATTGTCTGTGATGTTCCTTATAGGTGGACAATAGTTCCTTGTTCATCGATCCTAGTTCTGCTAGACTTGGTGTACAATATATACTGCTACTTTAGTTTTTTTTTTTACTTTTATTATTTATTGTATAGTTTAAGATATTTAAATTGGTGGATATGTATTTATGTTATATAATATATAAAATTTACAAATCGCCTAACGGCCTAGTGGTCTCAAGCGGCTGGTCAGCATGACATCTTGGGTTTTATTCTCGGGCAAAGTGTAATTGGGTTTTTCTGTCAGAAAATTCTCAGTAGCAGCCCGGAGTGAGAGATAGATTATTAAGTATGGCAATATGGCAATGGATATTTCCATTGCCATATGGCTTGGCCCCTATAAAATGGTACTTAATAACAGCATAGGAGAAGTGTGTGTACAATAGCACCATATGACTACAAGACATAGTACAGTAAAGAAAATATTATCATTTAAACCAGTTGGTGTTTGGTTATTTAACCCAATGGTAATATTTTGTTTGTTTGTGCATCAGGCTAGAATAAACAAAACCACTCTACAGAAAGAACGTTCAACACGTAATTTAAAAACGTTGCCAATAACAATAACACTATCACATGAGTTTCTTGAACTTTCAAGTTTCCACGAAGCGGTGTGCATATAAATAGATTCTCTTCTTTAATAAAATTGCTATTCTTTCTTGTTGAATATCGTTACTTGGAGAAAACTGTGTAACCGTTCTTTAATAAAGAGAAAAATATAACGCTCGTTTGTTTTGTTTGTGGCTACAAAGCTGAAAAGGCGGAGATGACGTTAAGCGGCGACCTATCATCATTGTCCGTCTCACGACACTTTGAAGTGGACACTCGCTAATAGTCGCGAGGCAAACAAATAAAGCTGTAATGTGTACGTGTACTTTGACAACTGCACCCACGATACAGCAGAAATCCTAGTGGGGGGCACAGTTTTTATATAAATCTTTTATTTAGCTCCCTTGTTGCCCTAGCCCGATACTGCCTGTCTAGTCTCTAAAAGTTTATTAAGTCTATTAGACCTCTATTTCTAAAAAGTTCACTTAAATAAAAATTAGCTTTAAGAAAAATAGTTTGTACCAATCGATATTTATGTATTTTGGTCCAAATACGTGCCACAGATATACTTATTTGCAAAAACATAAACAAAAAAGAGTTATTTCGCCAAATTGTCATCAGTATTCAATATCAACAAATCGGGGAATACACAATCTTCTGACAACTCTTAAAGACGGTAAGTTAAAAAGAAAAATATTTACGGAACGAATTATTTTTAAATAGGAAATTGACTCCTCGGTCACGCCGAAACAAGTGACAGAGCAGATAGTATTGGTATGATACCCAGGACACGTAAAATACTTCGGGTGTCTGAATTATTATTTTTCAATCCATCGTCTACTGCTCAACTTGAGGCCACCAATGTAGATTTCTCTAAGAAACAAAGCTATTACAGGCCTGACTAGCTTCCGCCCGCGGCTTCCCGCTGGATTACGAACCCGTACATTTTTTTTGCGGAACCCTTATTCTTTTTCTAAAATAAAATCTTAAGTTACTCCGTATAACATGAGCTATCTGCTAGTGAAAGTCCCGTCAAAATTGGTCCAGTCGTTTTGGAGATTAGCCGGAACAAACAGACAGTTTTTTAATTTTATTTTTTTTACCTTCCTATTTTCATATAATTTAATAAAAAGCTGTTATTTTGACATTACAAACAGATACTTAAATTTTATTTACAAATTAATTTCCATAAAATGAAACTCTTTCGTTCCGGATATCTAAACACATCGCAATTTTTAAACTGCTACCGTACATCATATAAGCTTCGTATCATAATACGGTAAATGACTACTAGTCATCCGAGTTACTTTTTATGAACTGTCAAAAACGACATTTTGTTCTAAAAATGTTTGGAATACAAAAGCGTGACGTCACTTGTATTGTATGACGTCACTTAATAACTTGTATTTGTATTGTATACTTATTGTGTGATTTTGATAAATTACAAATTGAAAACGCCAAAGATAAGCAAGATATTAAAAGTTTTACTGAGTTTTTAGAAGAAAAACTATTTACCAAACAAGTTCTCAGAATTTATTTTTGATGCAGTCATCTAGCCTATTCAAGTTATGATGTTTTATAACCATACCAATTACAACATTAGTAATTATTTCGTTTCAGTTATAGTCATGTTTTTAATCTAAGGTGTACACAATTTGGTATTAACCTTTAGTAGCGGATAAAGCTAACAATGCAGCATTTAACTAAATTAAAATATGAGGTTGTGTCTCATTAAAAGGAGCAATCTCAACGCCGTTTTATTCCTAATCATACATTAAAGATTAACATAATCCTTGAGAATCCCATAAACGACCACGTAATTGTAATATTATACGCGCAAGCAACACGGGTGCTGCAAAGAATATTCACTTCCTATACATTTTAAACTTATGCATGCACCCACAGACCATACGGAGTAATTTCCTGTACGTACATCGTTCCCAACTAACCGACGAAACGTTGGCTTGTTTTCGTTTTTGTTTTTTCAAATAACCGCTGCCCCTCACTAGGATTTTATCCTCTATCGTAGGCGCTTTACAGACACAAATCTCGCAAACACATACAGTATACACTCAGACCTGGAAAAACTATCTGTACGTCGTGCAAATATTTGTTCAGTGTGCGAATCAAAACCGTGATCCGTAGCGCAAAAAGCAAATCTCTTAGACACTGCGCCAAATGTGCCATCGCGTTTAGTGACTCAGCGGTCACCAAGTGACCCCAGTGTGATTTGTGAAGGAGGTACTAATCTTCTACCTATACCTAATAATATTAAAAAAAGTCACATTAGCTGCCATCTACGTTGATGCTCACCCATAAAATGCTAGAATATAAAGACAGAGTAACGTTTAAACAGAATTAACCTTACAGGTCAAAGTAATGAACCATAGGTAAGACTGAATAAAATCCGAATATTATGAGGCCTTCAATGTCCATAAAATCGACATATACACATGAAGTTAGTTCATTAAATCTTCTTCATAAAAGAAGAAAAATATTTTTACTTTTCTTTCAATACTGAGCTTTTATAACTCAATATTTACTACGTTTGGAAAGGGAAACTTGTTCTCTGAAAATACAAACAACTGATATTGAGACTTTGAGAGGCACCGAACAATAATTTAAAATAATTGAAATCGTAATAGGTTATCTTGACAGATTTCTTTTTAGCAAATGGAAAATACGATCATATTTTGCCCTTTATTTGTAAGCTTCATACCGATTTTCCCCGAAGGGTTAACCAGATATATATGTTCTCGAAAAAACCAATAAAACTTTATCCGACTCGGGGATCGAACCTAGGAACTCATTCCAGTAACCACGCTTGCGACTACAACTCCAGTGAGGCAGTCTTAAACTTAATAAATAAGAGAAAAACAATCGAGCTCATATTAGATGGTTTTTACGTTGTCATGTACAAATATTTATGATAAATAAATATAAATATTAAATAAAAATAAAACTACATAGTAAACATTGGTAAGAGAGATTGGTGAGAAAAAATATTACCACTCTTATAATGAGCTTCTGCAAAATCATATTCCGAGGTGTTTCACAGGCGGACTAAATATTACCATCTGTTCTAAGTAGTTAGCTCCAATTCTCGTTTTTAATCTTTCTGTCTTCCGCTAGCAAGGAGGTTGGAAATTGCTTCCCTACGAGTGCTATTTTTTCCCGATTGAGTTTATAACAGTTTCCAAGTCTGCATTGCCTAGAATATTCTCAACATTCATTACGTATATCTGTTTACTTGGTGGAAACTATACACTACAATATAAATCCACTTTAATTTACATTCGAAAATTATCAGTAAATGTTCCATAGGTTCATAGTTCCTTTAGCAACAATGAAACCTTAAATGCAGCTATTACGATATTTTCCTTTAAGAAAAACCTTTTATAACACTTAAATATGGGGCGCGTGGGCGATATACAATGAAATTAAAAAAAAAAACGGGAACGTGACGCCAATTCTAGATATTTTACTTTTAAAGTGCTTGAAAGTGTATTGTACTGCGTTACGACCTACGTAGAAACATTATGTAGGTTTATGATACGTATGGAGATTTTTTTATCGTTTTCATCCTGTAGTGACAGTCACGTGTATGTATCTATATTACCCGAAGGATTTGGTAGAGATGTAGACCGGCACAAGTATATACCAACATTTTGTTTATGCCGTAATTAAGTTCTTGGAACTTAATAGGAAGCGAGCCTTTTATGTTTTTCACGGTGTCTAATAAGTAGAGATGAGGAAAAAATAACAGCGATTGAAGCACCATCTTTTGTAACGGAATTATGAAACTGCCCTTGTACGACAAATGTCTAGGTTTGAAAATTGGTTGAGTTCGATTTAGGGAAAAACGATCATGCTTTTCGGTGATGCACACAAATGGCACCGCAAGAGCTGAGACCCTGAAGCACAATCATAGACTGTAGTAATTGCATATATAGACGACAATCGCGTATCTATGTTGTAACAAGATGAAAATATTTAACGATCAATTATTTTTTGCAAGAACGCGATGGCGACCACGCGGCATACTGCGCCGGTTTGACGAAGACTTTAAGAGAGATGGAACATTCTGTAATGTACAAAATGTAAAGGGTCCCAATTCGCGGAATGACGCGACTTGGATGTTCGACATAAAAGTTTCTGCTTATGAATTCGGTGAAAAATGTGAGATATTCGAGATCTTGTCTTTCCCAGAGAATTGTTCTTTTTACCTATAATGGGAACATTATTATGTTCTTTTTATTTGTATATTGCCGTAATATTATATATTAAGTAAATTACTCCATCAAATATCCGATACAGATATACTGAGGGCTAAAAAACAGAATTGATTCTCCTAAAACATAATACTTTTTATTGCACATGTAATCTTATATCCTAGGTACATATTCTACAGATCTTATACCTACATGCTTATACATAGTCTACAGATCTTCTTGAATATTTCGTACTTTTTGTCTTTGATAAAAACAGCAACCTTTTCTGTAACCATTAGGTTAGATACTTAGGGCCGTATTCACCAATAATATAATTTAAAATGGAAACGGCCGTTTATCTTTACAAAAAGTCTGTATTAAACGGATGATTTTGTCTTAAACATAATTATGTTATATTATATCGGTGAACATGGGCCTTAGGGACAAACGTGAGCCTATTTTTAATAATAAAAAAAAGTAGATGCCACCTTGATGATCAGTATTTTTGAACAATTCTTTGACAATGAGATAATTTTCAGGTATAATAATCCTCCTGACCGATTTCGGTCACGGCGGCCAATCTCACCGGAGATTAACCAACTACGCAGGAGATATTATAGAGCTCAAGTATGTACGCAAACACAGGTGCTCTCTCTAGTCCTTCCCTATCATAGTCCGATGGGGCGGCAATCTGACACGACCGGAGAGAGATCAGGCGCAGGACCAACGGCTTTACGTACCTTCCAAGGCACGGTGTGTATTCACATACACAAACAACAAAACCCGAAACTCTGTAGATCATACAAATATTTGTTCCGTGCGGGAGTTGAACCTGCGACATGTAGCGCAGCAGTCGATCTCTCAACCACTGCGCAAACCGTGCCGTTGAAGGTACATACCTTTAATGAGTAGATGTGGCTCTTACAAAAACAAAAGAACGAGCAACATTTTTCTGCACTGGCAATACTGGTAAAAATAAACAAATCCCGCTCCACACCGCGTGCGGGCATTGTTGTGTAGCCAACCCTGAGTCTGTTAATAAACGACACCGGGATACGACGGTTTACCCATTGCTTAACATAAATGAAATAATCTTGAGGTGGTATTGGCATGAATAATTAACATACATAACAATATATTATCGCCCCTGATCTTAAATGTGTCAATTTTACACCCTACATGTAGCCGACGATTTTCTTCAGTTTTGGTTGCAATTTTTTGTGTTGTGATTGTATGGTAACAAGCAATATTTTATGAATACTTACTTTTTATAAAATTTATTTGGATATAATATGCCTACCCTTATATTGGCGGCACTTCTCTGAAGTCTTAGAAGGCTTTATTTCAAATTGAAAGTGTCTTTCTCCATAGCTGACGTATACGTGACTGACACTTCACATCCTCCTTGAGCTGAAGAAAAAAATGACTTTGAAATAAGAAGAATTTGATAGTAATTGCGGGTAGTCAAAAGCTTGAACGTCAAGACTGACTGGTTTACCTTAGAATATCGATTTCTTGAACGATACTGATTTCACTCGCAATTTTTACCGGAAAATGCAATTTTGGCTAGTGATGATGATTATTTGTTGATATGAGCCTGTTTCTCGTTAGGTAATTCCATTTTTCAATTGTTTGGTAAAACAATGCGTGTGTGATGTATACAGTGTATATTAATTTGTCTCAAGCGAGTCTTACCTACTTCCTAGCACACACGGAGCCCAACGCGAACTAACTATACTCGATTTGTTTAGGTACTTAACTAGAGGTAAACAATCTTGATGTGTCTTTTTAATATTTTTTGTTTAAAAACTCAGTTTAAAATGAAATGCTACTAAAAACCAATGTAACACAACAATAACGATTACCAAATCAATTGAATCTAGGATTTAAGCAATAGTGTATTTGTTTAATATGTGTTTGTATAAAAAGTCACATCAAGATTGTTTACCTTTATTTAAGTACCTAAACAAAACGAGTATAGGTACTTTGAAATTCTAAACTCTCCTACAGGTGGCTACATAAAAGGCTTTCACAAATGCCGTACATTTACCTACATGACATACCTTATTGGTCTAACGGTTGCAAAAGGGGCGGTCGACCGAAAGTTGATAGATTTGATTACCGGGCAAAATAAGAATAGATTTCAACTTTTTCTAAAACCTTAGTCTTTTACCACTTTCTTGACTTGTAAATCCCCTATCTATACATATAAATAAAATTGGAGTGTCTGTTTGTAATATTGAAATAACCGTTTTTTACTACATGCATATATATACGGTACATACACCAAAATAACATTTTTTACAATTTTTGTCTGCCTATACAAACAGACAGACAGACAGACAGACGTCTGTCTGTCTGTCTGTTTGTATAGGCTAATCTCTGAAATGGCTGGACCGATTTTGACGGGACTTTTATTGGCAGGTAGCTGATGTAATAAGGAGTAACTACTTTTATTTTAGAAAAATTCTTTTATTTTAGAAAATAATAGGGTTAAGTGCATTTGGTCTCACTAAAAATACATTGTTAAGTTCCGACATCCACGCGAACGAAGTCGCGGGCACAGCTAGTTATTAATAAACGAACACTCATACTATTAATAATATATTTCTAAGTCATTAATAATTTTTAATTCATACATCAGCAATGGGTTCGTATAAGAGTTGTAGTTCCAAAACTTCTTCATTTTTTCTGTGCTCTCGAAATTCTGATAACTCTGTACCTATCACGAAACGATGTATGTATTACGATATACATAGACAAATTTATAAATGTATTTATAGTGTATTCTATACCAGATATTCGAGGCCATATGTTAATATTATCGGGTATGTTATTTCAGGTATAAAGTACCTTGAATTAAGATTGATAAAGTTACAGAAATCCGTATGAGACGTATCATATTGTCAATTTGAGGATACTCTCGCTCGTGAGCGATTCTCGCGTAGGTACGACTTTGATATAAGATACCTTACCTTTAATATAAACCAATCTCTTCGGAACGTACGAGTTTTAGAAAGGAATTTTGCGTTTAAGCCAATATTAAAACGAACGATCATTTGATTTGCAAGTAACGAAACGATATTATCATATTTTCTATAAGATTATTGAGCTTATATAAGCAAATAAGTTATTAGGTATCCGGGAAGATAAGTTATTAATTTTGGGGAAACCCCAGATCTCAGGAGGATTAAAACCAACGATTATCGTGAACCAGATGTCAGAAGGAAGCTGTCATTTTGTGTGAAGTGAAAGGTCAAAATAGAGAAGTCTCGAAATAAAAAGATAAGCCTTTGGTAAGCTGGACACAACAAATAATATTTAATTTAAACTTTGACTAATCTCTTGCCGTGTTTTTTTTTAATTTACGTGTCAATAAATAAATAATCTGTAAATAATAAATATATGTCATTTCTATACACTTATCAATCACTCTGATCCTATTTTCTCTCGTCTAAGATTATGGAAAAAATCCAATTATTTTCCACGAACGAGTATAACCAAAGGGATAGAAACATGTTACTAAGTGTGCACGTCCCTATAATCGACTATTCCGATAATCGCGTCATTAACCACGTACAAATAATTTGTTTACCCTTCGCGTGTGTTTGACTCAGGAGTAGTCGGGAGGAGCGTTCGAATTTCGAAACTGGGATAATGGCATGCCGACACTCGTAAAATTACATGATTTCTGTTCTAGTAAACACATCGAAGTGTATTGATACGAGTATCTTGTACTTGTAAACATTTATGCTATGCTTAAAATATAATGCAAGTATGATAGGTGTCGGCGTTGTTGATTTTGTAGGTCGGTCGATATCAGAAATGATGTGTGAGACATTAAATCATTCAATACGTTCACATTAACATCTCTTTGTCGTTGCATATATAATGGCTTCACTTCTACGTATTCTAATTTTATAGAAGAAGAAATATTATATTACCTACAGTTGATTTTTTAATTGTTTTTATACATTTTTTATAGAACGACATAGGCTTTTTGACATAGGTTACAAATAAATCAAAAAAGTTCGTTTAAAATTTTCTTTTCACCGACGTTGATTCTAGTCAGCATATTAACCTCAACAATTTACATAATTAATGAGATATACTAAATTACAAACGCGCAACGTTGAAAATTCAAACGGAAAAAAGATTCCCTTTTAAATTTTATCTTTTTCTTCGACGAAACCTTTTTCATTAAGACGCCAGCAATATTGTGGGTCCGTAAAGCGAGATCGAAAGGAGAGGGGTCCTAATATTGCTAACCGACAGTGATGTGCATAAAAAGTAGCGTCATATAAAACAGTGAGAAAATATTTCACGTCGTGAGCCTGCTTGACGGGGCTTATATTTGCGACACTCTCTCGAGGGACATGTATTGAGAATCCAACTTTACCTCTGCTGAATTTTGTAGCGTAAGCGGGTTGCAACGTGAAAATACGTGTTAACCTGAAAAATCACCTTACGTAAAATATTACCACAGCGCATCTCGCTAACAAAATATTTACACCATAGAGTACAGATGAAACTATTTTTAGCTGATATAAGCAAACCTATTTATCAATTTTGGCGTAATAAACAATTTTCCAATGTTTACGCTAATACTAGACGTGTACCTAGATTGGAGTATTCTTGTATTTGAATAAGTAGGTTCATGAAGTAAATGAATGACTGATTTGAATTTGAAATCGAAGTTTATAAATTTCTTTAGAGTAAACATTAAAAAAAAAATGTGGGCTGGTAATTCAGTTGATAAATATAGACCAGGGTTTCTCAAACTGGGGTACGCGAACCCTTAGGAGTTCGCCATTTAATGGTAGGGGGTTCGCGACAAAATTTACGTAATGACGACTTAGATAAGAGTACGTATAGAGTAAGATTAAAATTATCCAAAATTTCTCCTAAAATAGACTCAATTTACGCAAAAAACCACGCCATCACATTAATAACTTTTATTTTGAACACTTGCCTTTTACTAGTATTTACTATTTCCGTTTTTATTATAGTAACTAAAATAAATGATTGTTATTTTCTAAACAACCGGATTTTATTTTTTATATTAGGGAAGAGGGGCCAGGGGTTCGCAGGAGTTTAGGAACTTTAACAGGGGTACGTGGGGCCATAAGTTTGAGAAGCCCGAATATAGACTCCTCATAACCCATATTTAATCGAACTTTTCATTCCAGTACCGAGTATTTTGGGACTCATTATAAAATAAATAGGATACTAACCTATTTCTAATCTATGCGATACAATACCATTCACTTTATTGTACACCAGAAAAAGTATGCGATGTTATGTTTTAACCAGTGCTGTAGTTATATTTACATTCATACACGAAGCAGTCAATGTAATCAGATTCATACAAAAAAGTATTTCTTAAATTTACTTATTTTGCTTTTCTACCTTAAACATTAATTATAATAAACTTGACTATAGCGTGCTAGGTATATCATATATGTAACTGAATCCATTCTCCTTAAGTCCGTTAATTAATTACTTTCACTCACAAGAAAACGTAGAAATTTTCAAGTAAGTACTTACGTAGCTATTTAATTTTATCTTTTCATTACAATAAATCCTTTCGAGAAATTTGTTAACATTGAAGCTCGTTGAGACAAATAATTTCAGTTAGCGTATACGCAATGCATTGTTTTATTCAACGGTTTGTAAAGTCGGATAATTAGGTACTTCTATTCACATAAATCTCATTTCGCTCTCTATAAGTGAAACATGAATATGATGTCATATATTTTAAAGAATAAAATAACCATATTCAAATATATAAAAATATTGTATTGTATCGTACTCGTTTACGCAACAAAAGTGGTTCCTCCTCCTTTCAAACTTAAAACTTTGATATAAAAATAAAAAAGTAAAATTATATATTTTCAATTTACCAATATTTTTTATCTATGCATTGTTCAATTGGTTTACGATTTTATTGAATGGTATTGTTAGAATAGATAGTAAACGTAAACATTTTTCAGTAAACATTTTCTATAGCAAAATTGTTAGCAAAAATAAAGAAAACTTGGAATAAAAAACCATATTTTTTCTCTCGCCTATGACTTGTACTTCGCACTGTCGCGACCTATCTATGTTTAGTTGGAAACCTATAAAATATCGTCAAGGATGACTACCCGTACGTTAAAGTCAGGTATAAATTAATCAAATCTATATGCCAGTACATCCATATAAAAAACATAAAACTGACACAGCAAAGGTACTTTAATGTGTTTATACTTTCTACGAAACAACATTAATCAAAATCGAAATTTCCGAAATGTAAGTATCGGATAATAACCAAACATTTACGGCGATCATGAGTCTACATACATTGCCGCAGACACAATACACTGCCGACCGAACAAAATGGAGCCGTAATGTGGCACTTGTTGATCATTCTCCGTGAACGGTTTATTTATATCTACCTATCCTATCAGTATCGCTCTTACTTTTAGCCCTGACGGGGGTTGTAAATGTGTCAATTGACATCAACGCGCCTCTTGTGCCACGTGCAACAGTTAAGGATCAGATGCATTAAGCAGAGACAGATTATGAGCTAGCTAGCTCATCAGTATCGTGAACAAGCGCCTTAATGGCACTTTGTCTCTTCTTACGGGTAACGAACATTAGAACGTGCTTTATAATATCATGTACTATGTATAACATCTTAGATTTCATGCTCTTAGTAGTAGTGCTTTCAGTTTTATAAAGTGAAAAGAAAATTAACATGTGACAATTTATCATATCATATATCTACCTATGTATTTTGTTATGTAGTATCACAAATTGTAATCATCTCTGCTTTTCAACAAATTACTCGCGTTTACGAAAATACAACTATGCAACCGTAGTCGATTTTAAAAAACTTGCGCAAAAAAATAAGCAGCTTATAAGAGTAATAAGTGCATGCTATATTTTTCCTTTAATCCCCGACCGGGGCAGAAGTGTCCGTAATAAAAATAAAAGTGTACTATAGAGCAGTCAGAGTACATCTCTATTCGAAGCGAATGCATCGCTCAAGCTTTTGTCTAGCGGTAAAAGCGCTAACATCTCTCTTGAGACTAGTAACAAACAACAAAGAGTTCAGTTTAGGCGATGTGTCAAGGAATAAAATATTATATTACGGTTGTGGATATATTGAGTCTAGCCGATATTTTCCTGACACAGAAACACTGTTTATTTTTCTCACGATTTTATGTGTCACTGAATTAAATTCTTTAAATCTTTAGCTAATTAATTAATTTAGCTTATGTTCGTTCCCGACTGGATATAATACGCCTCTTCTAAGTTATGCAAGTATTCATAACCCAGCTGCCAGGATATCAACAAAGGGCGGTTTCGCACTATGTCCGATCCGAATCCGTTAAAATACGGTCCTGAGCAGTCGTAGAACTATTTGTAGGGTTGTTTTGCGCACTAGGTCCGATTTCCGTCATCCGTGAATCTCCATTCCGGAGAAGATTATTGACGGACCGAAGTAGCCTTGATATTATTTGTATGAATACTCGCGCACTGCGTCCGAACCGAATCCGAGCTGCGTATGAGAGGAGAGGCAGCAGGGCGGGCGGGGTATGTGGCCGGGGTTCAGTGACGTGAGTTCAGTGTGGTTTGGATTTGGCTCAGAGATCGGACTAGTGCGTAAGAAATATCTGAATTCAGTCAGTCTTCCAAATCCGTGATCACGGATTTGGATCGGAGGTAGTGCGAAAAGCAATATCCGAATTCAGTCCGAATTTTCTAGATCCGTATTTTCACGTGTTCGGATCGGACGTAGTGGGAAACCGCTCTTAAACTACGAAGGGCGCTACGATAAAAAATATTGCTACAACTTTATAGTTGCATACTCATTGCTGCCCATTCTACTGATTATAATATCTTAGCCGTCTTTTACGATAGCCACTGCAATTTTATTGAGTACCTACATATTTATGTTTAGAGTCCCTTAGAGTAGACGAACATAGCTACCGACGGGCTCTTAGCTACATAGCTACCGCGCATATCAGTCGATCTGCGAAATTGATCAGCGTTTGCTCCTGACTGTTTAGACACCGAGACCCTTCCGTACGTCGCAAATCAAATAGCACGTTAAGCAGTTGGTCCTGGCTGTCATACCTATGACGCCTATGACGGTCGTTACAGTTCTCAACACTCCAAAAAGTCTGACAATCGATCTTATCTAAGAGTGTCAGTGTCTCCCAGGAATTGGCTGTCGGTGGTCAGGTTGTCGCTCCGTATATAAAATACTGATATTCAGCTGCATCAGATTAGACTAGGCTAGGCATATGAGTCACTTAGAGTAGAAGTAGAAGCACGTATGTGCTTCGTGCGCGGATGGTCTTCTACGAGTATACATATCTTTATATGTGTACAGTAGTTTTTGTACTTGTAGCTTAGCCTTGTGGAGGAAAAAATAACGAATTTTAAACTTTTCTTCTTTCTGGACATAATAATTGCTCAACTCAGACCAGACAGCGAGAAACAGGTTCGAGTCGACTGCCCAGGTTTTGCCAGATGTACCTTTTATTGTACCGTTATCGTTTCGGAGAGACTCTATTTTAAATTGATAGACGGTACGACGGTTAGCTTAGTCAATAAAGCCTAAAACCTTATTTTGAGCCAAACATACAGACTTATTAACATGTATACTTACTTGTCCTATTTACAAAGCAAATAACTTAAATCAATGCACAAGACACAATTATAACAATGTTTACCAGAACCTTACCAGGTGTAAGGTAATGTTGGCACACCGCATATTTAAGGGAGTATTTTGATTCCTTTGCGAGGCCCAAAATTATCCTCTTGGGTTGTGTATTTAAAACTTGGTTTTTGTAACAAAACCAGGCTTTTGTTGTAGGTGGGTCAATTTGTATTTAATCAAGTAAGCGTCGGTATTTTCATATGTATGGCATTATATTAAACTGCTTCTTTGGCCAATATACAATACTACACTTCTGTCTAACCCTTCCGAGAATACGAGCGTGATGCTGTGTTAGGTAATATTTTATTAAAGAAGACTAGCTGTTCCTGCAACTCCAACCGGGTACAAACATTTTATAAACATTGAACCCTCATTTCACCTCCACAGGGATTGAAATTTAGAAAATTCTATCTACTGACATTCAAATGTGTATTTTCTGAGTTTCCGATTATTGGTCAGTGAGTGAGTGGTATTCCACTGTTAAACATAAATATTTATGTTATCACTAGATATTATAAAACAATGTCCCCCGCCGCGTCTGTCTGTCTGTCTGTTCGCGATAAACTCAAAAACTACTGAACGGATTTTCATGCGGTTTTCACCAATAGACAGAGTGATTCATGAGGAAGGTTTAGGTGTATATTTCGTTAGGTTTTGTGTAAATTGGTTGAAATATGACAATGATAGTTGAAGATGTCGCAAAAAAAATCATGCCGACTGGGAGCTTTACTGGCGTGCGCCGAGTAAATGCTCGACGTAACAGGCTGATACGACACTACGACAGAAAAATGAAACCGTATATGCTCTGCTACCCGTGTGAAGCCGGGGCGGGTCGCTAGTATTTATATAAACATGCATCTAAATTGAAAGCATTTATATAATTACAATCTTTTCCTGGCTAGTTATATCCCTAGAAAAATTAAAATAACTAAATACTGAGCTTTTGTAAATCTCTTTTATACTGTTAGCAGAAAAGAATAAGCGATTATGTACAAAGGAAATGTGGGTCCGGA
This sequence comes from Shargacucullia verbasci, assembly GCA_947562105.1. NCBI lineage: Eukaryota > Metazoa > Arthropoda > Insecta > Lepidoptera > Noctuidae > Shargacucullia > Shargacucullia verbasci. The sequence continues at coordinate 8,086,986 of OX387288.1, read as the reverse complement.
TCACAGGACAAAGTTTGAAACGCTACGAACTTTGTGTTATAACAATTATTTTCCTCTTGTTTTAAGTACCTACTATGCTCCTTTTAAAGCCCTAAATAAGTAGTTCTTTAATATTCGTTTTGAAAAATGCTCAATTTTAATTTTAATATATCGATGACTCAATTCGTACAGTGGTTGGATCTCGTAGATTTTGGGTTCCATTCCCGTAGTTGACAAATATGTGTATAATCTACAAATGAAATGATGATGATGAAAACCTGACTTGGATGCAAATATAGGTGAACGGGGATGCGAGATTTATGTCTGTAAACTGTACCCACAATAGAGCAGTATCCTAGTGAACAGCATAGTTTTTTTAATGACATTAAACATAATAAATCCCGTACTTCCTGAACGTGCAGAGGAGTACTACTTATACATTGACCCACATTATACACATATACACTCACATTTAACCAATACTGTTATCACGTCCCGGGGCGAGCCTGTTGCCATCAGCCAGACACCCCGGCCTGTTACTGAGAATTTTTTAACAGAAAAACCAAATAATACCCAACCCGGGAATCGAACTTGGGAACCCTCGTTCAGCACTTGAGCTTGCGACCAGGGAACCATCGAGACAGTATTGTTGAACATGAAATGGAATAAATAAGTCGAATTTTCACTGAGCGTAAGTTAGTTGGGAATTTTATTCACGTTCGCAACGATACATACCGAACGATACTGTATATTTTTCTGTCTACAACTTGTATTGTATGCTTCTCTTTGTTTTATCGTAAATGTTTTATGTTCATGCACCGTTTGATGCAAAATGAATGGTACAAGCAAAGAATTACAATACATATTTGTTACAATTTTTTTATACTAAGCACACTTGGAAAATTAGCTTGTCCCCGCCTGCGATATCTCTTCCAACATTTAAGTTATAAGTTATACAGCTTGTTTCACGCTTTTCAGTCAGTTTAAAAAATACAACTATTCCGACTAAATGTAATATCAATTTAGTCGGAATAGTTGTTTTTTTTTTATAATTTGTTTTATGTCACACTTAGGTTTTATTATTAAAAGAGATTTTCAGTTAATGATTGCTCAGTAATTAAATAAATTCTACAGTAAAGTTAGATTAACAAGGTAGAGGTCGAATAAAAAAGCGAATGGACGAACTAAATAGATAACATTTTCGGCAAGTTTTATTCAATAGTCTTTTTTTCGCAGTAGCTATATAAAATTGTTATACCCATAAGACGAATCTAAAGACACCTCATTTGTTGATATCCGTCAAATCTTATAGACTAGGGTGTGAAATATGTAGGTACATATACTCGTATACATATGGTTGAAAAACATTACCCCTCTTCGGCTGTGGGGTAAGAATAGCCACGTCTGGCCCAACATTAGCTTATTAATACATGATAATCTTACTGACTGTACACATTCATAGGTTTCATGGAAAATTTGAATTTTAAAAATAAAAACCGACTCCAAAAAACTCAAAAACAAAACTAATAACTAAAAAGCAAAAAATAAATCTTTTATTATACAATATAGTAGTTAAAGAATATTGAAATCGGTGCCAAGTAAAACATAAAAGTAATACACCTTGCTGCTATAATAGCGACATTGAAACAACGAGTTCACGTAGAAATTGTCGAGTTCGGAGCGAATTATGCGTCGGACACGACAAATGCACTTCGCCAATCGTGTCGGTTTCATTGCATGTTTTACTTGGCACCGACTTCAATATTCTTCAACTACTATATTGTATAATAAAAGATTTATTTTTTGCTTTTTAGTTATTAGTTTTGTTTTTGAGTTTTTTGGAGTCGGTTTTTATTTTTTGTTAAAAAAATTAATTATTTTACAATTTTGAGTGATGGGTAGACCTAGTAAAGACGATTCTCTTGAAAAACTTTTTACTTAATCGACCACACGACGTCAGGGCGTTGGCAGAAATAACGAGGTTAAGAAATCTTCCTTCCAATACTTGAACGTCGGAAAACATCTCCATTTAGGATATCCTTAAACTGTTTTTTGTCTTCACTATCGAATCTGCAATATTACCCATCTCGGCTTAAAGTGCGCATCAATAAGAATAAAATAAGCCCAAACACTATGTAGCTGCTATCAACCATTAAGGAGTTCCCTAAACTGTACTGCACCTGCATCACGGACCTTGCAGTGGCAGTCATTACCCATCTCGGTGAAAAGATCTTGTCAACACGAATAAAATAAGCCCAAACACGAGGTAGTTAAGATGTACCGTTGAGGAGTTCCCTCGATCCTCTGTCGTCACCATCATCAGATCTGCCCTAAACCTCCATAGTATTGTAGTCTCATCAGATATACACATAAATATCAAGTTTTTACCCCATGCTCGCCTACAATTTTCAAGAGATGCCCTCGATTTCTCAGGGTTTCCACCATCAGGTCCTGACCTGATGACAATGGGACCAAATGACAAGCATACCGCTTCAAATAAAAAAAGAATTTTTGAAATCGGTCCAGGCGTCTTCGAGAAATCGAGTAACAAACATAAAAAAAAAAAAAAAAAAAAAAATACATCCGAATTGAGAACCTCCTCCTTTTTTTTGAAGTCGGTTGATAATCAAAATGTAATGTAAAAAATCTACTCCAGTAATGCATGTTTAATTGAAGTAGCTAAGCATAATTAACATTTACGTAGTTATAGATATTTTAACCGACTTTAAAAAGGAGGCAGTTCTTAATTCGAAGCGTATGTATTTTTATAGTATTTATGTATATCGCTTACGCCGTTAGATGTGGACCAATTTAGACGATTTCTTTTTTATTGCGTGGTCATCCCATTTATAAATATTTAATCAGAATCTGATCATGTACTTCAAAGATACGATACGAATCTCCACAATTACGTACAGTACAGATATCGTGATTGATTTACTGTCCTCGAGATCTACTCTACTTAAGATCAAAAGAATTAGCTGGCTAATAGTTACTGAACCACCAGTGTTCAAATAATTGTGATTATGCATTTCGTAAATACCCCATGGACATCTTCAATGAAGCAGCACATATCTTGACTGAGTTATTGTTCTTTGTGTGTTTTTATATAATTTATATTAAAATAGTAGATTAAGTATATGGAGGAACGAGGTATGGTGTTCCTCCATTGAAAAGGGAGAATCCTCCGACCAGGTAAGGTGGTTAGCCTGGCGGGCCGAAGCCCGACAGTTGATGTCGGATATTCGTATATGTGTTAGAATCGTTGTAAACTTTCATAGTGCGATTCAGGGTTTGTCGTTGTAGCTTCACTCTGATAGATGACGCTTTACTTTTTGCCATGTTGCGAGTAGTTGTCGCTTCAAGTATATAAGTCAGTGATTCTACTTGTTGCTACGTAGTTTCAGCAAAAGGGCAGTGAAACAAGTAACTATAAATATGTAAATAGAGATAGCAAAACCCTGTTGAACAAGTACACGCTTCTACAAGTTCAAGGTTTTGGGCTTTCAAGTACTCGTATGTAGGTGAATCCCAAGCGTACCCAATGTTTGGGTACGCTACAACTTACCGGTGTTTTCAATCATTTATAAAGTTGTTGCTACCTGACTTCAACCGCAAATAAGAAAACAATTCATTCTCGTCGGTTCATAGATCCGATAAGATGGCGAATATTCAATAATATCATAGGAGGGACAGATCATCATCATCATCTGCCAAGCCTTTTCCCAATTACATTGGGGTCGGCTTCAAATCTAACGGTTGCGGCTGAATATCAGTGTTTTACACGGAGCGACTGCCTTCTGACCTCCGCCACCTAATTAGTGGGAGACACTGATACTTGAAGGTCAGACTGGTTGTCAGACTTTTTGGGCTACTGACACCCGTAATAACTGTATTAGGTCTTCGTATGACACCCGGGACCAACTGCTTAACGTGCTTTCCAAGGCACGGTGGGGTCTCGATATGTGAAAAATGGCGACCCATCCAAGGACTGACCGTGTCAAGCGCTGCTTAACCTCGCAAATCGATAAATCTACGCGGTAGCAATGTAGCACCGAGCCCTTCTAGCAGGGATAGATATTATTGAATATTCTAATCTAACTAGTTCTTTTTACTAATTTTACGTTTAGTTAACGCTACTGACATACTTGGACTTTGAATATTTTTTTTGTAACCAAAATGGAGACAAACAGTTTTATACGATATTTTCAGGTGTACTTATTATTATTATTAATAACAAAATAGGACATGAAACGGTATCTCTAACGTAAAGTTATTTCAATGGGCAGAGCTCCCCTACACTGATTCAAAGCATGTCCAATACGACGACAATGCGACCCTTATCACACGATGCCACAGTATAAAAATATTTGTTCCTTATATACAAACTGCTAATGGATATGCTCATCGACAAAATAACATTTAAAAGTAAGAAGAACCGTTTACTGAAACAAAAAATCATTTTAAATAACCGTTTTTTGTCTTAAACCTCTGTTATTCTGTCGGTGAATGGAGATAAGTTAAGCTGAGTTAAAACTGTCCGTTTGTTTCGTAGACTATGAAATTGTCTTCCTCTCCAGTGTCGTCGTGAGCTCTCACATGGTACCTAATTGCTCAAAGTATGCTGGAAAGGTTAGCCAGTCAACAGGATTCGTCACGGAGCCGACTGAGGCGTGGGATGTAATTAGGTATCGTCACTAGAGCCTCTTTCCATTTACGAAATCAAACAAATATTTTACATAGATCTTATAGTATTAATTTATATAGGTATAATAAGTTGTTCGGTAAATATTATCTACGGGTTCGTACGGAGTCTATATAACTACCCTACCCCAGTGCCGGATTAAGCAAGCGCGGGGCCCATAGCAAATTCAGGGGCCCTTGATCTTCTATGGGCTCTTAAGTATAAAGTGACTTTTTGTAGAACTTGTGCGTTTACCTATGAAATTCTGTGTTTTATTTTCGCCAACAAAATAATCGGTTACTGATTGTCTGACGTGGATTGTCTTAGTCGGAAAACAGGGGTGACGTTTCACTTTTTTGTGACATTAAGTAAATTCAATATCGCTCAGGCAGATGTGGGCGGATTTGGATACGCGGGGCCCCCTTTTGCGCGGGGCCCGTAGCAATTGCTACTCTTGCTACATGGTTAATACGGCACTGCCCTACCCTACTTTTAATATACTTATATTACTTATTCTTAGAACCTCGCTAGAATTTAATAAACCACGGAAAGTCTAACATAATAAGTAATAATGTGCCTGTTTTTGAAAATTATACCTGGATCTGATCTGATCTGATGTTATAGTTGTAGCATGTAATGCGTAAATAAAAAAGACACTATCTATATGTTTATAATATTTAACTACGTAGAACCCAACAAAACTATCTAATAATGACAGATACCACAGATTTTGACGATCAAACTCAATACAAATCAAAAATCATTGTACAAAGAAAAACTATGAGTTCTCAAATAAATAAAAAAAGACGTCTCAAATCGTATCACATTTTCTATTAAAATGTAACATAACCTGACAGGTAATCAGTGACGAAAGTGAAAACGGATCCCGCATATTCAGTCGCGTAAACCACGTGATAAATAGGGCGTGATGTTCGTCAGGTATTCGGGATACAAATGATCAAGAAAGAATCACATGATGTACGAATAAATAAGATAAAACCACATATTCGTTTACATCGCTTGTAAAGTGAGCATACTTATTTCAGGCGTCACTTGAGCTGATCTTAATTTAATGTTTATTATTTGCTATATAGTGGTCATAAGTGCGACTGCTAAGCGTGAGGCCCTGGGTTGGGTTCCTGGGTTGGTCAGTTGGGTTTTTCTATATGGAAATTTTCAGTTGCAGCACGGAGTCTTGAACTTTGCTCAGCAGATGGTAATAGGCTCGCCCCGTATTGCATGGGACTCAACAGCAGCACCGGCGAAATGTAGTTGTACGAAAGAAAGAAAGAAAACGTTACACGTCATTCTACGATCGTACCTACGTATAATTATTTAACTTTTTTCGTCGTATCTTTCTTTTGTCAGCTGTCAATATTTAAGTATGAACACAATCAATATTTTATCAAAAGGGTATCGAAAACGGGTTACAATTCTTTTCGCACCGTCACCCTCTTTGCCTCAGAGAGCAAGTTCAGCCGACTTCGGTCGTGGAAAATATATCAATCAGTAAGAACAGTCAGAGACCCGGATATCTATCAACTGGTATAACCTAAGAAAATGGGTCATCAACGACAGCACCTAGTAATTGGGTCGCGGAAGTTCGGTGGAAGTCGCTCCGTCCAAAATTCTGATATTCACCCATTTCTGGTTGCACGGAAAGTCTATTCCAATACCGATGATTATAACAAGTAACTAAAATACAACATACTTTCTTTTGCACACGATTTGCCCATCTATCAATAAAAGAATTTTTGAAATCAGATGAGTAGTTTCAGAGATTTCAACAAAGTTTACCTTTTTATAATATTAGTATACATAGATGTGGATCTAAAGTTTAGACATAAAAATAATGTATAAAATAAACAAAAGAACAGTCAAATATTTGAGTTACAAGACTGAAGTATTAAGATTCCTGTGTTCCGAGATCCGTACTGTACGATGCCAACGTAAAGCAACGCAGCGGATCCCCACGGTGACATTTCCGGCGTGCCGTCCATACTTCGACAAACGCTAGAGTTCCTTACACGCTAGTCAGTCACGAGTCATACCGTTTTAGAAAGTAAATAGCGTTTGTTTATTAGCTTGTTTTCTAGAACATCTCGTTAGGACAGCCTGAAGTTTACTGTTCAACATCGACATTTCATCAGTGGCGGCATTTAATTGAAGGGAGAGGAATTCTTTGTCGAGAAACACAAACTTCTAGCAGTAAAGTTTTTGACTTATAAAATTGTGCCGAATGCTAATGAAAGCCAGCGGACTCCTTATTTTATTATTTTATATATTTCCAAACCAAAATGCAAACTCATCGTATGCTAATTTGCCAACTGCCAAAGTATAACTTTATGAAAAGATTTCTAACAAAAACAAAACTTGTTGTCTGCTCAGTAAATGCCTACATTATGCTAACGACTAGTTTTCCGCTTCGCGGCGTTACCCGCGGTTTACCCTTTTATGGGTTGACCGTTTTTGTTCGTCTTTCATATGAAACACCGTTTCTAGGTGGTTAAATACGGTTACAATACAAATAGATAACAATGTCGCCAAGAAAATCTGAGGTGAGAAAAATAAGGGGATATTCAGTTGAATATAATAGGTACTAAATTATAAAAATGTTAAAACAACATGACCGTTTTCTTTCTACATTTATGGGAGTTTAAATCTCTTCATAAACATCATTGTCTCATCTTTATAGTGACAGCGTCAATTATTTCCAACCTCTATCTAACGCTTTTCAGTTGTTTGACCGCGTGGATTGAAAAACACTAATTACGATTTCTTGTCAAAAATTTCTGGACTAGAAGAAAAGTCTTAGGGTCGGTTCCTGACCTCATTTTAAATTATCTGTAGCTAATTGTACGAAAGCCGCTTCTTTGGTCGGATATTCATACTGATACTATTTTGATCCACTTTCGTACCAATATAATTAATTTTATTCCCAGACCGTCGTCGCTTAGCCAGTACGTGCGTGACGCACCAACTTGCGAATGTTTGTTTTCTTTCCGTCACGAGATTAAAAAGATTCCGATTGCGTTTTTACGACAGTTCAGCTGTAACGGAATATACGATTTTAATGTAAATGTGAATACAGTGGTTAGTATTAGACTTTGTTGCTACTACCTGCACTTCAGTAGCAACAGAATATCGCAGTCCACAGCAAGGGCGGATCCAGGGGATCATTGGGCTGGTTCTAGGTCGACCACTGATAATTTTTCTAATCGCATTGATCGTACAATATTTATTAGACTTCAAACATGTGACCCCCCCCCCCCCCCCCTGATTTGAAAGGTGGATCCGCCCTTGGTCCACAGTTTCTCAAAAAGGAAATGTACTGCCCGTAATCAATCACGCTGGGCAAGTGGACTGGTCAATAAAGAGCCAGTCCGTTTACACACAGTTGATACTTCTGCCCATCAAAGCACTGTGTCTTCCCCTTGGAAAAATCTGAAAAGTAACAAAAAAAATCACACAGTTAAAAAAATTGGAAGTTGCTTTTATTTCCAATTTCAAAGTAACAATTAATTCCTAGATAGGTTGTTCATAGTTTATTACAGTCATTAAGATTGCATCTCGTGTAGGCCATAATGGCTGTAAGCATCTTTCAGTAACGACGCTTATTCCGTAAAATCTGGATTTATTTTCTTAAAATAGTCACGTAGTTAAAAACTTTCAACAAGAAAATTTTCCATTCCCACCCTCTTGCGTTTTAACAAAAAGGTAGAGCAAAAGGTTCACCTAGCGACATCTAACGAAAGCGAGAGGCGAAAGTAAAGTCAGTAAAATACTAAAACCACTGTACAGAGGGGTGCAGTTTGGTCCATGCACGCTATCTGTTGATTACAACAAGTCTTGCTTTGAAACACGAACAATCCTCATTACAACGACATCTAGTGGTGGAAAGTGTAATCTTGTGAAAGCTTTGTGAAAGTATGAACTTTTCCCCTATGTTTGAGTCGGTACTTCTGAAGATGACGTCGAGAGAGCGCTGACTTAAAACAGATGACTCAATATTGTAAGTATCTTACTAGTGTTGTTTTATGAATGTGGTTATAATATTAAGAAGAAGTGCCCGTGCCCAGAAGTAGGTGTGTCGTTTGTATTGTATTGTATTATGGTAAATTAATTGAATTTTATATGATGATATTTATGTACTAATACTAGTTTGTAAGTTGTGTATGTCTTTACTAACCATATGGATTGTATTATCTGAATAAAATAATTAATGTTTCTGTGAAGCCTGATTATAGGATTACATGTTGTATTTGGAGCCATTTTTAATTCAACACCCAATTTTCGTACTAATTTGTAGACACTTACATAGGTTTAAGTTTTTATTTTAAATCCTCTGTTTAAGAGAAGAAACTGACATCCTTGACTAATATAATTTGAAAGTACGTCACAAACCAATGGGAATTTCAACATCTAAAACCTTTTTTCAGAGGTCATGTGGACGAGCACGATGCTTTTTAACACCTCAAATTTTAACCTCTGATGTATTAAAAAAGGAATATTTATGTATGAGAATCCACGTAGAAGAAGTTGTGAAAGTAAATATATGTATAGGAAATGTAAGTATTCAAAGGTCGCCGGCATTTTCAATTATGTCTGTTTTGCGTAGTTTTAAATTTTGATACTTATTTGGACCCAGTCCTGTAGTCTTAGAATTAGTATCGAATCATTAAAAGTGGACTATTAATAATTTAAACTAAATAAACAAATGAAACGTTCTTGTTTCTTCTACAGACATAACTAGGTACGTCACAAATATGAAAGGAACAGGAGAATAGAGGCCTCTCAGAGGCCTAACCATTTAGCACAATTTTTGAAGTTTAATATCGCAATTTCATGATTGACATAATTCATAAAACCATATACCAATGATAGTCATATGATTTATATTGCAAATGCATATCAAAACTCTACATCTACTTATTTTATGATAAATAGTAGGAAATCGTACAAATAGTAATACGATTTCCCTCTAACAACATCGCATTAAGCATCTCGGATCGCTTACAATAAATCACTTAAATCTGCGACATTAATCAAACAATAACCGGGAGAAATTGGATCCTCACCTCATCATAAGCTTTTAGAGATCCTTTGTGAGCTAAAGAGCTCTGACATAACGTGTTATCAAATAAAAGAAAGGTGTGAATTTTCACAGGCGGTTATCGAAGCCCCACCTACTTAAGATGGCGCTATCCCCTCCACCAAATCAGCAGCCAGTAGCGTTGGAGGATCTCATCTTGTTCATACCTACAGCCACCGCGGACGATCTCTTGGCACCACCTATTTTCGGATGCAATTATCAGTTTCCGGAGAACTCGGAGCTAAGAAATCTAGTCTCCTCTTTAATCTTCACGGTAAGCGTTTGTATGTGAAGTGAAGTGACATTATCAGTAGGCGTAATGTTTAAACATAGTGGATACTTTTAAAGTATGAAGTAATAAATAATTTACTTGTTTCTTTAAAAATGGATACAATGGAAGACATTTCTAGCACTTGTGAAAACGAGTACATCTCTAATACAGAAAATAAGCGTGTTTTGTGTAGTGTTGAAAGAGATTCAAATTATGACTGTGAAACAGAAACTGAGTATGACAGCGAAAATGAAACCATAGATATATGTGACAATAGTGAACAATCGGCCCATCGACACGCTGAAAACAAAAATCTTAAAAACGTAATAAATCCGTTATTAAATTCAGATAAAATATGTTTTTTTGAACAAAATCGTGTAATATTTCCGGCAAAGACATTAGACAACATAAGAAACCTTTGCAATAGCAGTGAATCTTCCCATAATAGAACAAAAGATGCAGTGAACAGTGTGATACATGGTAAAAGTAAAACTTTCCTTATAGACAGTATATTAGGCAATAATAAAAGTAACAGTTCTAAACTCGTTAGTGACTTGCGTCATGATGCTGACAACGTTGAAGAAAATACTGATGAACATAATGGTGAGAAGCTTTTTTACTCAAACTTTTCTTACTTTTCGGCATTAGGTACCTTATTAATAAAAAGGCAATGGTCGTAGTATAATTTCAGTGGTTTGCTAATAGATTATCTATGTAACTTCAAATCATGAGCCTAGTCACCGGACTTCTAATTAATAAGCCACAATAGAAAATACATAGGTTTTTAGAAATTAATAAAAAATAATAAAATGTATTATCACCCACAATATGAATTTAAACCTATATTCTACTATCTTCTTTATCAAAAGGTTTAATTTTTGAACTAAAGAATCTAGAATAATAGATTAAGTCCATTTCTGGTGAAACAATAACAAATATTTTATTTCATTAAAAACAAAGAATGATAAATTGTTAACATGCACCCGGTCAGGTGACAAACCTTACCAAAAAAAATCTTGGTCTGATAGCTACGGCCGCAAGCCCATCCAACAATGTGTAGGTAAAACCTACGTGAATTGATATACAAAATATTGTTTAAATAGTATTCCCCATCACATGTAACTAGTGAACATCACTAGACAATAAATTCTCACCATATGTTTCTTATTGCCGAATAATTCGTTTCAAACTTGGGTACCTGGATCTATATCGTTTGTAATAAAATTTTACTTTTATCGTATTAAATTTACATTTCATTGCAATTAACATTTATTAGATTTAAAATCCGTTTGTTTCTCTGTCTCTATCCAGTATGATAGTACTTGCACACGTGTTTCATTTATCGTCAAATACATACATACATACACATAAAGTCACGCCTTTTTCCCGTCGTCAAATATAAATGCAATTTGTAATGTAAGTGCAATAACACTTGGTTTTTCAAGTTCTCTTACGACAACAAGCGACCTAGCTGCGGTTGAAATTAATTACTGGATTTTAAGCTTGTAAACCAAACGAACGATGCTTCTTTGTGTGAATCCCTACTGACAGTTTTCTCATCCAAAGACAGCTGTTATATTTATAACTATTATGTTTTTTTTTTATCAGTATCATCAACTTCGACGTGTCTGGAGCTAAGCGCCCTTAGCGACGCAGGGTTACTCGCCGGCCATGCGTACGCGCATTGGCTCGCAACTCACCAACCGTCTGCCGCGCTATATGGTATGTTTGAATACAAGATAACAATGTGATAGTAAATCATCATCATGACAAAATTGCAAACGAGAAAATCCAAAACGAGAATATTAGTGAAATTTCACTAAAGTATTTTCCCCAACTACGACTGAATTCGAGTAAAATACTTTTGTGAAAATTCAAGATGAAGGGCCTTTGAAGTGGTATCTGTTTCGAATGTCTAAATAAAGCACTTTGGCATGACCAGGTTATGTCGTAGTAAAAAGATGTCAATGGTGGTAGAGATACCCGCGGAAGATGGGCGAACGATATTGTTGCCATCGGGGGTCGAACATGAATGAGACTGGCGCAGGAGCGTAGAAACTCGCACTTTTGAAAAGAGGTCTTTGCCTAGAAGTGGGCGAAGTCGGGCTGTGAATGATGATGATGATGAGAGACTACCCAGGGTGCGCTAGACGATCTCATGTTTCATCAGCTGCAAATATAACAAAAATAAAATATTTTCATTAAGATAATTACCGTGACACCCTAAGAACACGTGCAACACAATATTACAATTTTGTACGTCGTGCATGCGTGCTATAATCGCGTGCCACTTCAACCGGTGTGATACTTCGCACGCCCAATCTGCACGCAATGCTCCCTCGCAACATATTATCTAATTATCTGCTTCTTATCATTAAAATTGCTGCAACAGTAAGTAATTAAAAGCGACCATTTTAGTGCTTCAATCTCAAAACGATGAAAATATTCTGCTACTGAAATCACCGGCAGCGGCCCCAGCCAACAATAATCCTGAAATAACGGGCTTATTATTTTCCTTTTTAGAGACAATGTCTTTTCAGTGGCTAGTAACTTTCGTGTTATGAATTTATCCCCAGAAATTAATCTATATTCTACAACTTTTGTTGATGAGAACACATATTTTCTTTTATGCTTAAGTTTCAACAGCTTTTTTAACTATATATTTTGTTTCTTATCGTCCAATTTTGTAAAAAGAAAAATATCCAACGAGTAATTTTACCGAGTCGGTTAGAAAACCTATATTATATACCAGTTCAAAAAGCAAGTATTATGTCGTTATATCATTCACCAAAGCGAATGCTGTGTTAAAATTTTCATTAATGAATGTCGTGAATCATACCGTAAGCTTAGACGACAAATTTTAGACATACAAGTTAAATCTTTGTTTATCATCAGTTTTGTCACATTTGTTGACTCGGCAGCGAGGAGGAATTTCGGTGGCTATAAAATTAGTGTGAGTGTGTAACGTCCGGGAATAGCCCGGGGGTCTCCGAGCTCAAACTTTCTATGTCAACTGACACGACACAACAACGTTGACACTTGACATTCTTTGCTTTATGTAATGTTGATCAGCGCAATTGAAAATCACGTTTTTGTCTAGCTTACACTGTTTCTAAAACATCTATTTTGTTAAGAATGTTTTTGTCCTCGTATCTTTACTTTTATCATTGTCATCCAGCTTATAAATTCGTGAGCAAACCGTATTTTTTCAAACAGATAAATGGTGTAAATTATTGTGAGGAAATTTCAGCTATTATCGTGTATCAAAAATAATTATTTGTATTTCCCAATTCAACAGTAGACAGATATTTGCAACATTTAACGACAGGAAATAGTCAATAAATTAGATAATCATTTATAAATCTGTGGAAATATTTAATTCAGGAAGACACGCAAGCTTCACATCTTTTAAAAACTGGTGTTAACACGATGTGTTGACCGTTCTAACTAATTGTAACGCCCAACACGTTAGGTACACATAGCGTTATGGTTCGCGCGATTAGTGCGAGGGCACATTCGTCGAAACGTCGCCACTCGCCAGCCGTCGGACGGTGGTCGCGACTTCGCACCGAGGTGTCGGCAAACAGCTGCCGCGACGATAATTACCAACAAAGCTCTCGTGTTTGTTCATCGCCTTAACGCGGACCCTGTTGTGATCGAACCTTATCCAGAAACTGAGTTTACACCATGCCTCTATGCAGTACATACCGGGAAATAGTCTTTGTCAATATTCTCGTTGAATTTTATAGAAATCCTGAAAATATGTATTGCAATATTGTGAACTAACTTAGTATTTTAGATACTGCAATGTCAATCGGATTTCAACCAGATACGTATCTAAATAAGTGAAATATCTACAGTTTTTTATAGTTGGCTATCTTCGCAAGCTAAACAATTATGTATAAGGAGAACAATAAACTATAGTTATGAGGCTGTTAAAATATGTCCATAACCTCTTATATGCAACCATTACTAATATTCATTTATTCACATCTATATGCAATCACAAATGCACACTGTCATATACTTTTCTTCTTTAATTTAAGAGCTTAGCTCTTTTCTGTGGAGCAATCGCCACTGCTCTCTATTTTCTGGCTTCGTTTTGACCTCTTGATACGATTCCACTACCCCTACTCTCTCCTTTACTTGTCGTGCAAAGCTACGTCTAGGCCTTCCCCTTTCTCTCTTTCCTTCAATTTTTCCTTCTAAAATTGTCTTGAAAAAGTGATCATGTCGTATCAAGTGGCCAATCATTTTTCCTCTCCTGTTATCTATGGTTCTCAACAACTGTCATATACAGGGTGACTTAATTAATTCTCCTTCCAAAGTATTAATATTCTCAATGCGTATTCATATCATTTCTATGCACAAAAATAAGTACACGCCTTTTTATTTGAGGCCCCTGGTCAACGTACCTGCGTTAAAATTTGTTTCGAGGCAAAAAAAAAATGATTTGTCGTATAACTTAACACATGTTGTCATGTATGTACTAATATGATGTTTCATTCGAAGATTTCACCTGTATACTTTGTGGGGGCGTAATACTCACTTGTGAATTAATGTTTCAATTACTGTACTGTAACTTAACGTTATTATTTTCTTTTAGTCGTACCCTGAAAAACATGGATGATCGTAAAACGCTTACGTAAATAGTTAACAGTCGGTTAGCACGACCATCGCACATACACCAACCACAATGCGATGTTGACACGCGAGATGTCAAACTGCGCAGGCGCAGCGCAAACAGACTGATTGTGTTTATAGCCACTTAACGAGAGCCTGTGATAATTCCGATTAGTGTTCGAAAAAACTTTACTACGTATTTGTTTTAGCGAGAGCAGCTACTTAGTGAAACAGGAGATGCTTTCAAAACCCCAAAACTATGAACTTGCAATTTTTATTCACACTTATAAAAGCAAATACTTACATAGTATGAATAATAACGTACTTACTTAAACTTTCATAGACTTTTCTTTTATAGATGACAAGAACAACAGGAGACCACGACGAGCTGGTCCAGAGCGAAAGCCGCGGCAAGCATACAGCGCAAAACAGCTTGAACGACTGGAGGCCGAATTTAAGATTGACAAGTACCTAAGTGTCTCTAAAAGGATGGAACTGTCGAAAGCTTTGGGGCTGACGGAGGTACAGATAAAAACATGGTTTCAAAACCGACGGACGAAATGGAAGAAGCAGCTCACGTCCCGATTGAAAATAGCTCAGCGACAAGGACTGTTCCCGGGACAAATTTTCGGGCACACCCCGCCGGCGTATTCATTGCTCAACCCCTACGCGTACACGCCCCTTAGTTGTGTTTTTACACCCGTAACTTTACCGTCATCGCCGCCTTAGATAAGCTCAGCTTTTTCTAAACGCTCATGCTAGAAATAGTAGCCAGTCAGCAATAGTGGTCAAGGGGATGAGTGTCCACCGTGCGCTAGATGATCTCAGGTTTCGTTACTCACGATGACTCTATCTTTACCCCAGCATTTGTGACTTTTTCTTTCAAATTACCTTCTAAAAAAGTGAAAACTATATCTAAAATCCACGTTTTTCAATATAAAAAGCACAAAAAAACGCAATAACAAAATAAAAAGCGCAATGCACAACTGGTGGACAAACAGCAACCCTCATTTTCTATAGTCAACTTTAAAATAACTTTCTATAATTACATAACCTATGCTATAAATCAGTCCTGAATAAAATAATAGCAGTAAAAAATTAGGCTTTCTTGTTTAGTAGCAGAAATTTTATCTATTATGCATTAACATTTAAATCCTTCATAAACAGCCCTTGCTTAGCCCTACGGGTGCCTAATGGAACATTTTTTTTTGTAGGTGTCTATTACCTTCGATTTCGTCATTCCAGCACCAGTTTTGTTCTATTTTCGTACCGTTAATAGTGTGTTAACAATTTTGATTGCCGCGCGAACTGTACATAATTACTTAACTTGCTACTTTTGTCACTTCGTAGGTATCGTTCTAAATCAGAGGTGTCAAATATTACACGCATAGGAATATTCTGTTGTTTCTACGTAAAAGTAGTTACGACTATAATTTCTAGATTAGATTTATTAGGTATGTGTAGTCCCTTAGCAACTATAGTTCGATTGTTCTAAGCAGTCTTTTAATGTAAAAGTTTTTTGTAAAAAGAGTTTTAAAGATAAACAAAGTAAGTAAAAAAAATTACACTACATATTTATAAGCAGGTTAAACGGAAAAAATATTTTTATGGAGCTTCCGTTTTTTTATCTGACTCGTTTATATTCAAAAAGATTGTTTAAGAAACACGGACTCTATATTAAAAATAATGAATGTGTAAATACATAGATATAAATTACATGAAAAAGCAATATAAGATGCAATAAAGTAATGTTAAGTATAAATATTTATTTTTTATGGATGTTCCATCCCTTGGTAGCGCGCCTTTACCTAATTATGTCAGCCTCTAAGTAATAACGAATATTTTTGGAATCCAATCCGTTACCTGAACCAACCACGGTTCTGAAGTTAATGAGTGGTTGCAAAGAGACGTAAGGGATTATGTCCCGTTTCAAGCTTCAAACACAACCATGCTTAAAGGAGATGTGCAATTCCTTGTCATTTATTTGTATTTTTTTGTGCAATGGAGCCGATAATGCATAGGTAATAGATTGTTTTAGTGCTTTAAGGTCTTATATCGAGGCGCCTTATATCAAATCTTCAATCGTAATAGTCCTCGAACCTACTATCTCAGGGGACAGAGTACTTCGAGGACTGCGTGCGAGTACTCATCTTGTACAAGATGAGTAGAAGAGGGAATGGAAAATACACTTCCGAACTTCCGTGAAATGATGCCATAGGTAACTACTAGACACATGTATTATCAACTATACATACATACATATTAGATACAATGTATTGTTCACGTTAAGAGCTGGTTGTGCAGTGTGCTCGTGGATAGTGGTTGTCGCAGTCAGCACCGCCCAGACCCAGTGCCGCGGCACGGAGCGCTCCTAGTGCCCCGCCGCGAGTCCATGCCACGCCCGCACTATAAAATAATGATGCATTAATTTTTTATGGAGATAACAATTGATACTACTGCTTCTATGCTACTGCTAAATAATTGGGTCTAGAATAATCTCGCATCCTACATAATCTATACGGAACTATTTTATATTCTTTATGACGGATTCAGCCTGTGATCAGCCAGCCCCGTGCCCATATGTGGGCAATTAAAGGTAATTGCAAGATAATACTTACTGCCAAACTGGCAACCAATACCAGTTGCCGTCTCGTAGATCTCGAGCTTGCTTGTTCCCCACACATAAGGCTCGATACAGACACGGTGTGGAACGCGGTCGTAGCGCCAACAAGGCGTAGCGAGCCATCTTGTTTACCGATGGAATGGGACTGCGCTCGGGTGCATCCCGCTTGAACCGAAACGCTTCGTCTACGTTGACATTGTCGCCGCCGTTATCCACCATTTGCATCACTTGAGGTTGTTGTGGATTCTAAGAAATTCAGATACCTATTTCAGTCTGTAAAAAAGCTAAGGTATGGTAACGAATCGATAACTGTAATGGTTGCCACTGTGTGAGCAATGAGCATATGACTGCGATAGTTATAATAGACGCAAAGTGAAACATTTACTGCCCATCGCATTCGCGTCTGTAGTTTGCTGACATAAAAAGAAAAAACAAACGGAGACAACGGAAACACAATAATATACTTATACTACCTAGTGTATAAGTACATTAAGAACAAACATGCCGAAATATCCACCAGCGAAGAAAGCGATTCAAGTGAACGATATGTTCAATTGTCAAACCTTGGCCGTGGCAGTCACGTTCTATTACATCTCTATCGCAGGATCTCTATCAAATTGGTACTTACCATAGTGATACACATGAGCACCTGCAGCACAAACATGCCGAAGGACAAGAAAGCGATACCGGTGAGCGATATGTCGAACAGGTCAGCTAGACCCAGCCCGTGGCTGTCGCGTTCTACTTCATACTCTTCGACCGCATGCACTTGTTGCACTGCCGACGGATGTTGGTATAGCGGCGGGGGAGGAGGAGGCATCGAGTACTCGTAGCCACCACCTGAAAACACGTGGTAACCATGGTTAGTCGATAAACATCATACCTGCTATGATTTGTAAACTGTTTGAAATAATTATTGCATAGCGCTATGAGACGTTCACTAACAGAGCGGAACGCACACGCTGCAGACATTATGTTGCTGTTGTGTGCTTTTATTTCCACATATGTTGCTTACCCTCGTCCGGTATACCGGTATAAGGTAACCTACCTACATGTAGCTTATTAAAAAAAAAGGAAAACACTAGTTGCGCTAATATAAAGTAACATAAACAAAGCTTGACTAGACAAGGAAATTAAAAGTATTTAAGTATAAATATTGTATAAAATCGTAGTCGGGTGGTTTCTGATAAGGTTGAGTTCAAGAGTATGTACATCAGGATCCGCTGGTGCGATAATAACACCTTATCACACACCAATCAGTTTTACAAGAATTGTGGTAATACTTATACTGCATTATTGGTCTAGTGGTCGCAAATATAACTGCTGAACGTGTTTGAGGTTCGATTTTCGCTCGCCCCCTATCACATGGGACTCAATAGTCAATTCGGCGAAATACAGGTGCACAATAATACACCTCTGCCCAGTGGCGTGCGGTGCATAAAGACAAAAAGACACTGCCTACCCTACATAACCCAGATAAATATTTATTATAAGATATTTGAGGCAGCAAATCACATACACCATTATTTAATCAACAAGACTACGAACCAATACCAACATGCAGTAGGTATTATTGGTAAATAAGCTTTTAAAATTTTCTGCCTACCCTACGTCTAAAAACTTTGTGCACGCCGCTGCCTCTGCCTAACCCTATGGTTATAATGCTAAGTTATGTTATGTCGTATTTGACGTGATCTACATGATGAACCTTGTTCAGTAGTGGACTTTTATGGGCTGATTTGATGCTAGAACCCTTACTATACTTAGCAATATCGGGTGTTGCTACTTCGGGAGCCGAGTATCCTGTAAATGCTTCACCTCCTTCATATACTTCGTAGCCCTCCCTAGTTTGGAGCAGAGGTGCTTGTGGCCCTGACGGTACTGCTGCCAGAGAAGTATTACTGGAGCCAGTGTTCGCAGCAGTGTTGGTAGCAGTGTTGGCGGCATTGTGTACGTTGTTGAGTGCCGCTACCCTAGGTTATAATATATCTTTGTTAAGGTTTCACACATCCAAATAGACAATAGACACATCAGTGCTTTAAGATGGAACCGAGAATTGGGTGGCATTGTTGGTGCAGTGTCTGGCCCGCGATACAGGAGATACATAGGATAGTGTCGGACAACTTTTAAAAAGAATTAGCCAAATAGTGCAAATACATTACAATCCTTGACTATGAGAAATAATATTATAAATGCGAATGTATGTGAGGATGGATGGATGGATGACTTGTTCTTTGTTACTCTTTCACGCCAGAACGGCCGAACGGATCTGGATAAAATTTGGCACAGAGATAGATTATAGTCTGAAATAGCACATAGGCTATTTTTTATCCGGGAAAATTGTAGGAATTCGTAAACCACGCGGGCGAAGCCGCGAGCGGAAGCTAGTGTGACATAATAAGGATTGAAGATTGTTATTTAGATTGATGTAAGGACTTTTAAAATAAAGAGGGGCCTAAGGGCTTAATCGCCTACAAAAAATATTATATGAAGATAAAATAAATGATAGAAATATTTCTTACTTGGCCAACCACTCTTGATAGTTAGCGGACCCGACATCGAACATAACATTATTCCTCAAATCTTGCCTCCGCATTAGTACAGTATTGTCTTTAATATCACCAAAAGGTTTTCCAAGTCTATTCTGCAGTACACTTTTACCCATTTCCTCCAAAATTTGTTCAGCAATATAATTTCGGCAGTGGTATTCATTCATCATTTGTCTACGAACAACATTTAATGTGTAAGTTACAAAAAAAGTATGTAAATATCGTTCGGAATAACTTGGAAACAGCTCAACGTTATGTACATAATATGTAATGTTAATAGGAATGAAGATAAATACCGCTATCGGTGCAATTTCCGGCAATAAAAGCATTTTCCTATTCTCTAGGAGACGCATTGATATATAGATATTGAATTTCGAATTACCTGTGGAAAGCAAGTGTAGATAACGCTGCATCTATAGATCCATTTATCGATGGTCTCACAGTTTTACTTACTGTGTTATTTGCGCTTTGACTTTCACCGTCTACCATGAAGTACGTTGGCATGAGATCGGATCGCAGGATATCATTAACATTTAATTCACTCTCAAACATTTTAGCTGACACAACAAAATATTTCACTATGAGTAATGTTACTACTTTTAACATTTTATTGAGAAAACAAACCGTGTGTTATTTGTAACAGTAGGGAAACAAATGTCACACTATGGGTAAGTTGGATGAAAGTAATATTCGAGTTATAAAGCGGAAAATGGTCCGCAGAGAAGCGTTGAAGTTAAGATGTTATCGTCAATGTTCATAACTGTAAGTAAATATTATCAAAGGAGAAAAACAAAGATAGAAAAGTCGATTTGATATGAAAATCTTTCGATATCGTAGAAGAATTCGTAATTTTACCTCCTATACGTAGAGTTGAGTTATATTAAATTTTATACTATAAATATCAATACTTATATTTCATTTTTAACCGACTTCAAAAAAAGAGGAGGTTCTCAATTCGACTGTATTTTTTTTTATGTTTGTTTACAGATTTTTTTAAATCTTGGCATCTTTCTTTCTTTGTTCTTGTATCGTGGGTAAGTATATAGTATATATATGTATATATAGATACACACCCAGACCCGAAACCACTATCTATAGATAATACAAAAATATTTTGTCCGTGCTGGAAATGAGCCCGAGCACGTAGCACAGAAACCTAATCGTTTAGCCGCCGGCGCCGTGCCAACAGTGCCGATCTATTTAACACCAAAATTACCTCGGTTACCGCAATCGTGTGTCGACAGTAACCCGCCGGTCCATTAAAAAGCATCCCATCCCACCCCCTGTTGCTTTTTAATGGCCCTTAGGGGTAAAAGGATCCATTGTTGTATTACAAATGTTCGAATGTCATATCCGAGACGTTTGACGTGAGAACAAACCATATTGCCTCAGCACCATTAAAAACCTTTTTATCTGGGCGGGTAAACAGATTTCGTGTAGGGGGATTCAAATTAATTGGTAGATAGAATAAATTCATGTTTTAGATGTGTGCAGTAAATGAAACTTAAAATAAAACCAACAGAGGGATTTAAATATTGCTATGGTGGGCATATACTGACCTAGGGCACAACTCGGTCTATGGGTGGGGGATCAGGACTATTGAACAGTATGTACGTACTTACGCCTGATATAATTATAATTAACCAGTTACATACATACATGTTTGTTCAACTTGATTCGAACGTTATATGTATCTAAGTACCTACTACTAGGTATAAGTAGTCTCACATACAGGCAACATTTGTTCCTACGAGAATGGGACCTGCGATAGTTATAGCAATACGTTATAACTTTTTACACGTTGTAGTTAATTATAGTCCATTTATAATAGCATTAGAAAAAAGAGGTATGCAGCAGCAGGAATGCAAAACATTTTATTTCAAAGATAAAACAATTTTAACGTCATGTCATAAAAATCATTATGTTTCATGTGCATTGGCGAGGGGAAGATTGCAGGCGACCTTTTGTGTTGTACTCTTTGAGTATATTGAATACAGTGGCCCGAGATACATCTATAAGAAAATATAAGATATATTTCCAATGTATGTTACTTTCAAATATTTCTATTGTAATAATTTTATGACTCATCCTTACCAGCTTCTGCGGTTTTCTTTATCATCTCAGTCTTATAACAAGCAGTACCTGCTGGCCAGGACTCCTTAAATTGTTTAAAAAGATTGATTGAGTTTGCTTCATTCGCTTTTTTTTTTGGGAGACATTACTATGTCACAACTTATGAAAAGATGAGGTAAATTTTAGTTTAATTTTAAATTTGGTAGAATTTTAATTAAACGAAAAACGATCCCGGTATTGTTCACCCGTTCTTTTAGATTTTTAGCATTGACACTGTAATTTTAAATTAGAATGAAATAATATAACTACAATAAAAGCCACTTATTTTCATAATAAGATTAATAATTACAATAGTCACAATTAAGTGTGACAGCTGCTGTATAAATACATTATAATAAATAAGTAGGTAACATGTTTATTGTACTTTTGAAGCAAAGTATACATTAAAAATAACCTTTTTTAACTTCTGTCTAATGCTATTTTATATGGAGTATAAATAATTATTTGACGCCCCAAAAGCTCAATGATTTAGTAGCCACATAATACCTGGCAAGGTTTTAGTTCGATTTGTGTTATTGTTTAGATTAGATAGTATTGTGTAGAGATTAGGGAGATTTAGGTTTTTTGTTTGGAAATATAAAAGTCTTGTATCTCAAATATCTACCTATTACCTGTTACTACTTATTAATATATTGATTTTGGATGAATATACCTAATCAAAGGTTAGAAACTTTAGAATTCGGTTGCCTCTTCGTACTCAACCTTGCTCAACAATCAACTGCCTGAAAACAGCGACTACTCGACAAGTAGCGACATCTTTTGGTAGCTAAGAACATTTGGAAACGTACCAAATTGCAGCTAACAATCAACATGGGCCGATATGTACAGCAACACTATTTTTACGGGTCAATCAATAACGTTATTTTATAAAATTATTGATAAAAAAGATCCTGACGATTAGTCCAAGTAACTTCAATAATATATAATCTGTACCTTTATCATCTGTCTTTGACTCTCCGTCTATTTCAGTCAGTCTATGTAAATTATCTGTGGTATCTGCTGTCTGTGGTGCCATAGAAGACGAGAAACCTTTTTTACAAAAAAATCCTAATAAGTCGATAGAAATTCTTGTTGTGAGATGTGAAATCATATTATGTATTTATCATAGACCACAAATTGATAAAAAATGGGTACTAACGGCAATGGTCGCCGTGGAGGAGCGAAAATGCCTGATGTTCGCCGCCCCATGGAAGAGGGGGATTGTGTCAACGACATGGAGAGCCCCGAGCTCGACTTCATTTACGATGATTGTGATACTCAGGCTAACGAAATAGCTGAACTATACAGTTATACGGAACACCCTGAATATCAGCTCAATGTAAAAGCATTCGAAGATATAATGGAAGAGTTTAACTATCCACCCAGTTGGCAAAGATTGACTAATAAACAACAGCGTACTGTGATAATGAAGTTATTGGAGCATTTAGATGTTGCCGTTAGTGAGATACGTATGCGTGCTACTCGCTGTATATTGTATCTAGCCCAGGGATGCTGGGCGGAGATGCAATCTGATGCAGAGCAAGCACATTGGGCTAGAGTCAATGTTATGATGTTGTATGACATGGGAACCTTTTCTGCTTTTGTCGAATTACTGAATCTCGAAATTGTTCGAAGCAGTTCTGCCATAGCTTCAAGGAAGCTTGCAGAATCTCTTGCTGACTCAACTAACTTACGAGTTATCCTGTCTGTTCTGTACCTCATTACAGAATATATGAGAACTGAAAAAGACAACCCTGAATCCGAGTTCAAACATTTAGTTAAAAACTTTAAAGAAGAACTTGGAGCACCTTTTGGAGAAGAATTACTGCCAGTCAAACTGCTAAGCATGGTGACACATCTTTGTGCAGGAACAACTCCACATTTTCCTATGAAGAAAGTTCTACTTCTGTTGTGGAAAGTGTTACTTGTTTACTTAGGAGGTTCTAAGGAGTTGAAGGAGAGAAAAGCCAGGCTCAGGGAGAAATATGAACTACCACCTTTATCAGAGGACACCATTGAGATAATAAAAGGTATGAGAGCAAGTTCTCCTCCTCCCAGTGCTGCTGACATGCTAGAGAACCAAAATCCTGGACAAAGAAAACTACTAAAGGAGAATGAAAGGGAAGGAAAAATCCGTAGACACCTTTTTATGAAACAAACCTCATTAGATGAATCTGATGAACAAATTTTTGTTGACAAGGAAGAAACTGGTAATGGTTCTGAAGACTACTCTATGGAGTTTCAGTCAATACCTAGTGAGGGCTCACAGTCTGAAAATAATCCTAATTGCCCATATTACATGTATTTCAAACAGTTTGACAGTCCGCCTCCACCACCCCCACTTCCCAGAAGTCTTCCATGGCAGTCTAAGGTGCGCCAAAAAGATATTGACATGTTTCTTGATAATGTAAGAATCAAGTTTGTTGGGTACTCTCTTCCTGGAGATCGACAAACAACTGCTGGTCTACCACAGCCAATACATGAAGGAATAGACATCCTGAAGAAGCATGTGTATACCAGTCTTTCAGAAATACAGGCAGAAAGAGAACTTGAAATTGCTCGAAGCCCTCTCACTAAAGGTGAAAGGGAAGTTGAAGAAACTGAGGCAGAAATTTTGTACAAGGCTATGCTGCCTAATTTGCCCCAGTACATGATTGCACTACTAAAAATCCTTTTGGCAGCAGCACCTACATCCACTGCCAAAACATATTCAATCAACATTATGGCAGACTTATTGCCTGAAGAGATGCCCATGACTGTCCTACAATCCCTCAAACTTGGTGTTGATGTCAACAGACACAAGGAAATCATAGTAAAAGCAGTCACAGCAATATTGTTGCTACTTTTAAAACATTTGAAGTTAAATCATGTATATCAATTTGAGTTTATGTCACAACATCTGGTTTATGCTAATTGTATGCCATTGGTGTTGAAATTCTTTAATCAAAACATTTTGTCATATGTGGGAGCTAAAAACACAATACCTATATTTGATTTTCCAGCCTGTGTTATTGGAGAGCAACCTGAACTGACAAAAGAGTGCTTGGATATTGGAGATTCAACAGTTCCATATTCATGGAGGAATGTTTTTTCATGCATCAACCTATTGAGGATCTTAAATAAGTTAACTAAATGGAAAAATGCAAGGATAATGATGCTTGTTGTTTTCAAAAGTGCACCTATCCTAAAACGCACACTGAAAGTAAGACATGCATTGATGCAGTTTTATGTCCTAAAATTGTTAAAAATGCAAACAAAGTATTTGGGCCGTCAATGGAGGAAAACAAACATGAAAACGATCAGTGCAATATATTCCAAAGTACGTCACAGGCTGAATGATGACTGGGCCTTTGGGAATGATGTTGATGCAAGGCCTTGGGATTTCCAAGATGAAGAATGTGCTCTGAGAGTGAGTGTTGATCGCTTCAATCACAGAAGATATGGCACTGGAGGTGAACAAGAAATAGATTTGACACCACTTGAAACAGACATAAATAGTGTATTAGAATCAAATGTTGAACTTGATGAGGAATTTAAAGATAATTATGAATTGTGGCTGGAGCAAGAAGTATATAATAATGAAATAAACTGGGATGTATTATTGACTGCATGAAACACTAAAACATCTGTTTTCATGTAAACCAATTTATGTTTTTGTACAGTTAGTTTTTAATTTTTAAATATCTCTTATTTCATTCAGAAATATGTTTTATTAAATATGTAGTTAATTGTCATAACTTTCTTAACATGTTTTCTTATAAATATGTGTAATTGTAGTTACTTAATTAAGTTACACATAGTATTGTTTTATATTTAAAAATAAATTATCATGACCGACTCAGTTTTATGTAAAAGCAGATTGATTACATATTTAAACTTGGAGATAAATTATGAATATGCATAATTTTAGTCAGACTAGATGTGAAATGTGTGTATTTTAATGTAGTAAACATTGTAGAGCTTGTGGATAATGAATTGTAATAAATCATGTATTTAGTAACTAAAAACATAACAGAGAACTGAACTTGACCAGAAGCATTATTAAATATGTTAAACAATTTCAGTACCTATGTGATGAAATTGGAGGATTTGTTAAAGGTTCAACATGCTTCATACATATATAAATAACTACATTTAAATAAAATTTTAATGAATGTATTGGTATTTTGGTTTTTGATCTGTATACACATTAAAATTATATACTCAAATAAAAGTATATTTAAACTTCTAAGTACATTCATTATTGGTGATATCAATATCTACTCTAGGTGCACCTACTTTACCTAATAAGTTTTATGTCTGTTATACCATATAAGACTTTTCTATTTAGAGCTATAGATAGGTACAGTCAGCGTCTGATGAACACCTAGGGTGTCAAAATGGACCAAAACTCGGGTATTATCTTCGGCTGAACAAAAGTATTGAGATATGGTGGTACAACAACAAAATCATATTAGCAGTTACAGTCGAATTGCTCAAACTATTGTGATAGCTAAAAAAAATTAAAGTAACCAGCAAGTGTGCAAATACAATGCAATAGTTACTGTCCGAGTCATTATCCACTACAATCAAACTGGCCATATTAGTGTAATAATAAAGAAAAATGAACCTAGGCTTTTCTCATCAAATATAATTCAATATGGCAATGCTAAAACAGAACTTGAAACAAATGGATTGGGTTTATTTTTCCTTCGTATTACAATAGCATGATGTTTTACTGCATTCCAATACTTTTGCTAGGCCGAAGAAAATAAAGAGTTAATTTTAAATATTCGCGCATTTTAACATAAACACAAGTCGATAAATGTGTTGCCTTTGCAATAAAAACTACGACTGGTCCATGCAGCAAATAGGGTGACCCGCCTGCAGTAAGTAGGGTTACTTACTGCAGGCGGGTCAAATAAAGGGTCGCGTTGTATGGCTAGATAAAAACTTAGGTTGCTGCTTAGAAATTACTTATAACTGTTGATCTAATATCATAATAAGGATTTAATATCATGGAACACGCCCGTAATAACGATAACGGAGAACGCACGTGTGTCCCACCCTACGGCTTTGAGTGAAGACAAGAGGTCAGCGCTCGTTATTTAGTCGACTTGATTGACTTGATAAATTGACATAAATCTTATTTATGAACATGTTTAATAACTCCCCACTCGACAATGGCAGAATCTCAGAATCTCAGATAAAGAATGTACTAGATGGATCTTATTAAGCAATAGCCGGAGACATATCACTATTTTCTTCGCAACACAGAAAAATGACATATGACAGAAAGAGATAATGATAGTGGCTCAGGATATGCGAAACCAACGCAATGTCTCCATTTTGACTATACAATCCTAACTATATTTATACTGATCAATAGCGATGTTCATTTTTAAAGGATTTTTGTCGGTATCGATAAAAATCGTAAAGCCAATATAAAAAGATTAAATGTTCAGAAATGACGTATATTCAATAATAACTTCGGCCTGCGGTTTTGTTAGCATGATATAGCACTTTAGTTAATGTCATATAAATGAAATTTTGAGACCGGTTGATTCGTGATCGTGAGTCGGGTTAGGTCAATTTCAACTTCACAAATTGATTCTACAGATTGAATATTAAATTGAATAGCCTGAAGCACGGATTAGAGTTCAAGCTATCAAGCTGCATCTATTTATGCAATTTATGTATTCAGTAAAGTTCTTGTTTGAAAAGATACCATAAATTATATTTTTTTACCCAAAAAGTATAAGATACTGGGTAAAGAGTATTTTTATGTAAACAAGCGCAGTGGCGCCGTCTACAGTCTACGTCCGAACTAATCAACCTATATCTAGTTATAGATAGTGGTATTGGTGGTATATTTTAGGTACTGGATGGGACATTCATTGGTGCAACCGCATATTAAAGGTAACAAAGCCATTTTCAGTGGACAGTGTTACAGAGGAAAAGATCTGCTTTTACTAGTTTTGTTACCATTGATATGAGGTTGACTTATACATGTAGGCTAGTCTTTCATAGAAATGTGAAATAAAACAAGTCAAATATGTTAATCACTTTTTATTTTAACTTAAAGCTCAACTCGATGCACTTTCTGGAAAATTTCACAACCGAAATACAAATGAAAAATGGAAAAGAGCTACCATTTTAAAATTTGAATTAACATCTCTTATTCTGACTGTCACCAGTTTAAAAATGACCTAAATTAATTTTATTTTATATAATCAAGAAAACATCCACTCTAACAAAATATTAAAATTATCGATAAATATTCTGATTCTGATTCACAACACTATAAAGTAGGTGAAATGTCATACATACATACCGAGTCAAACTTTTTAATGTTTTTTGTTAAACACTAACAGCTAGAATCATAATGAAACTGTGTACGCACTAAACACATGTATTACTTTTATTTTAAGTGAGAATAAAAAGCAAGATTTACAAGTTTGCTTCGTAAAGTTCAATAAACATGAATTCGACTTGCCTATGAAAAGATAATTTTGCATTATTTTCAGTCAATATACCCGCTCGGCTAGAACAACCGGGAACATTACACGCCATAACTAATTTATAATATATCCACAGTAAGGAAAACTTCAAAATCGAGAAGAAAACCACTAAAAAGTCCAATTATCGTAACGACACATTGGTAACCAGCTGGTTAACAAACAAATATGGCTGCCCTCGGCCGGTGGCGCGCAGCGCTTCAAGACGTGCATAAACGGCTTTTGCTATCTCTTTCTGTCACACACAAACTGATATTAGAACGAAGAGTGTTAAGTATGAGTAAATTGTTCAACTTAATACGCTACATCTAAGGATTGATTTATCTGAGCTCAGAATAGTCGTCATCGGCTCAATTGCCATAATATAAAAAAAAATGTTTAATAATAATGGCAACACCATATTTGTGTCACTGCAACGTCCCACCCAAAACTTCGATAATTTTATTATTTTCTGTAAATCAATTCTAATTTACTTTTGACGTTTAATTAGAGATTGTTACACTTCTGTGTTGATTATGTGTTAATAAAAATCCGTGTTTGATATATATTGCTGAGGATCTTATGTAACTATTTAATTTAATTATACTTCCAAAACATCACACTTCCTGTGGGTCGAATACCTACCTAATAACATTTATTATATTTTATGGATAGTCGATCAACAATAATACGTGCAGTTTATAAATAATATTTTATGTCTTGTAAATGTTTATAACAGCAACAAAATGGCCGAGTTAGCAGCGCTACTACAAACAGAGATCCCTGAGGGGCGTAGCCATCTGACAGACAGTCACACGAACCTCGAGCGTGTCGCTGATTACTGTGAGGCTAATTACTTCCAATCAGAGAACAAGAGACTTGCATTGGAGAGCACCAAGAACTACACAACACAGTCACTTGCAAGTGTAGCTTACCAAATAAACACCTTGGCTTATAACTTCCTGCAACTGCTGGAACTCCAAACAATGCAGCTGGCTGAAATGGAAGGTCAAATGAACCATATTGCTCAAACAGTTGCCATTCATAAGGAGAAGGTGGCACGTCGAGAGATTGGAGTGCTGACAGCTAATAAAGTGACCAACAGACAGTATAAAATCATTGCTCCTGCAAACCCTGAGAAACCTATCAAATATGTTAGGAAGAGCATTGATTATACAGGTATGTATACAGGTGTGTTCATTTTTATTAACCCTCTTTTTTATAATTATCTCAGTAGATTATGTTCAATTTAATGTGTTATCTAAATGTAATTTTTTAATAAGCTTTGGATGATATTGGGCATGGTGCTCGCTGGAATGGAGCTACAAGTGGCACTCCTCGGGGCCGACGGTCGGGCTCTACCCCTAGCGCTGCTACACTGCCAGCACCAACAACTAAGCCACCAACACCACCTGCAGCTGTGCGAGCTGCAGCTGCTGCTAACACTGGGACACTGGGGCGTGGAACTCTGGGTACTCCTGTTTTACTTCTTTATATAAATATTTTTTTATTATTCTTTATATAAATATTATATTTAATAAAAACATTATGTTATTCAATACAAATCCTTAAATACATTACAAATGATAATATAGTACAATACCTAAGATGCATTCATAAATTTTTTAAGAAGAAATATAAGATATAACATAACAGTTTTTATAAAGATTTATAAACAATATTCACATAGTACACACTAGTGTTTTATATGCTTCACAGATCAAAACTCTAAATTCATTTAATCTTATGCATCACACAATACATGTAATTTAAATCTATATTAGTGCTAGTGTCTTTGTACTGTGATGCAGAAGATAAAACTATATCAGAGGTTCCCAGACTTTTTTTTCTCATAGACCACTTTCAAAATTTAGCTGGTTCCGGTAGACCCCCTGCAGCTACATTTCTACCATATTGTAAATTCAATTGTAAACCCCCCCCTTTTTTTTGTCACGCCAACGTAGACCCCCATCGAGTCTCCCGTGGACCACTGGGGGTCCACCTGGACCACTTTGGGAACTAATGAACTATATTATCAATCTCAATTACAATATATTTGTGTACAGGCAAATCATCTCGTGAGTACCGCACGCCGCCAGCAGTGGCTCCGCCACAAGTGCCATCGCACTATGCGCCAAACTATCCGCGTCGACCTCCGGGGTACTCTACCTTGCCTGTTGCTCAACCCCAGGTAAAGTTTCTTCATTCCACTTGATATTCCCAATGATTTTTCAGATAAGATTTTTCTTTATAATATTACATGTGTGTAATTGTTTCGTTTCTAGGTTGGGATGGTACATCCTAATCAGCATCAAGCTACACCCAACTATTCACAACAAGACCTACATTCCAGTATGCCACGTCAGTATTATCTATTTCTCCCAAATTCTACATAACTTTTTCTATCTCAAGACAATGCTGCATCTATTTTTGCATAAAGCCTACATCATTGGAACTGGCAAGGAATTTTAAATTTATATCTTTGTATAATTAAAATGTATTCATTTCAAATATTTCAGCACCACCATCACCTTTGATTGGATCTGATGGTGAGCACAGCCAACATTCCATGAGTCTGCCTGGACAGGTTTGTATTGTTTCTTTATAAGAAATATGTCTATAAAATTTGTGATATACAACATTTTGTATCTGCATCACATTAAATTTATGATGATGATCACAATGAGCATATACCATACATCATAGCTAAACAAGCTTATTACCCTAGAATTTATTTACACCATTTACTAGAATGGTGGATCCATAAACCCTAGGAGCTGGCTGCTATCTCCTGATATTGTAACAATTTTGTACTAATAGACTAGTCTAGTAGTCATTCTTTTGATTAACATAAATAGGTTTTGTTTGGTAATAGGTAATTAGCTAAATCACCAGGGATTGTTCTAAAACATTTCTTTAAAGATCTTACTATAACATGTTCGTAACTAAATGTGATGCAAGTACAACTTCTCATATAAATGCTTCTTAACTCACCGAAGTTTCTTTTGACTAGATCCAATAGCCCAACGTCAGCGATTGGGAAGTCGTGAGTTCAAATCCTACCCTATTGAACCATCGTAGTGATCCCACTTTTAGTACATGCATTTAGTATTATGTGTTACGGTTAAAATTTGAAGAGTACTTGTACGTAGTATAAACTGGCTGGAACTAGATGTAGCCAAACGTAAAATACATAAGAAATCCGTTTTCGATGTTTGAGTGGTTGACCGAATTTGTTGTTGTCATGTCAACCTTACACAGAGTTTTAACCTAACCAGACATGTCTCTGTCCTATTGTTAGGGTTATCCACGTCAGCTGCACTAAGTTCTAGCAGGCGGTATGTAGGTACAACTGCGGTTCATCATTTTTAACCGTAACATACATTATACTCCAATTAGTATAGGAAGATCATACAGTTCGGGAGATAAAGTAAGTGTGATAAAGGTGTGTGTGAGATTCGCAAGTTGCAAATAAATCACAGCATTATATTAATTCATTAAACAGATAAATAATGTACAAATTAAAAGCACATTAACGAACAAAAAATAAATATTGTTGACTAGGTATTGCTACAGATTTATTTATTATAACTCTGTGTCATGGAATGGATTTATACCGAACTGTTTGTCTAATTCTATAATAACTGGAGTATAGTTTAAGGGACCAGCAGTATTATTTGTATGTGCATCCCAATTACAGCGCGCGTCTTCGTCTTCGGCGGGTGGGGGCTCCATCCGCGGCGGATCCGTGTCACCCCCGCTGCCGCCACCACCCATGGACGACGAACTGGCGCATGACGCCTTCGGCAGACCTCATCATCTCAATGTAACTACTTATCTTTCAGTACAAATTAGCACTAGATACACTAAAACAGCCAGTTGTGACATTAAGGCAATGGTTAAGAAAAATAAACCTTATTCCGTTAACGAAAGGTTCGGTTTACCATTGTCACATTGTCTCGTTGACACAAGCTGTTTCAATATATTTTGACACCAACTACTAAAAAGCCATAATGATTTGTACACTTTAGTGAAATTCTTTTATATAATTTTCAGAACAAGATGGGTACTCAGTACACAAACGCAGTTCCTGCTATAGTACCAGATGAGGAAGATTTACCTGGATGGGTCCCCAAAAACTACATTGAGAAAGGTATTGAAAAAAGCTTTTTTTGTGACCAGACTAATCATTTTTGTTCAATACACTGCATTCATAATAACTAATTTCAAATTTTATCTTACTTTCAATACAATGCAGGGTCAAGACAAAAAAGGCGTCGGTAAAAGCAATGTAATTTTAAAATTATAATCTAAAAATATATGTAATTGTTGCAGTTGTCGCTATATATGATTATTACGCTGACAAAGAGGACGAGCTCTCATTCCAAGAGAGTGCCGTGATCTACGTGCTGAAGAAAAACGATGATGGCTGGTGGGAGGGCGTCATGGATGGAGTCACAGGACTTTTCCCAGGAAACTATGTAGAACCTTGCGTGTAACATGACTACATATCACACAGTGTGCCTGTAACTGCTATATTGTTATAGGATAAAAGCACGCGTAGGCAAAAAGAAATTCACAGCCCTAGCTCGATCGTACAAGATATGTACCTCACGCGGAAATAAAATATGTGCGGTTTTATAGGTGATCACGTGTCGTGGGCTCTTTCAAGCATTTCTTTGGTAAATAATTGATCATTTTTAGTGGTTTTAGACGTGCTTCAACTTTTCGATTTTGGTGATACTATTTATTGTGAATCTACAATCGAGTCTATTCCTGGTATCCGTGTAAAATGATATAAGCCACTAACAACATCGCAAACTGCAATTGCATGCGAGTTCGACGGTTGCCACTAACAATACAGTAGATCGTTCTAAACCTGCTGCCTGAAGTTTCGATTAGGTACTGATTTGTCCAGGTGACTGGCCAAACAAAACCACGCAGCCGTTATGTATTATATATGCCCCGATGATGACGTAGTAGGTATGTTTATAACTATAAAATATAATAGGGTATAATGTGATTTCTGTTTGTAGTACGACATTTAAACCGGATG
The DNA here is from genome assembly GCA_947562105.1 of Shargacucullia verbasci. Taxonomy (NCBI): domain Eukaryota; kingdom Metazoa; phylum Arthropoda; class Insecta; order Lepidoptera; family Noctuidae; genus Shargacucullia; species Shargacucullia verbasci. Next base: position 8,053,521 of record OX387288.1, on the reverse strand, counting down.
TAAACCCGGCTGTATATTTACCCTTAGAATGAAAGTGACCTAACTCAAAATTCCTGTAACTTCTGATTTTGCTTATATGACCTTAAAAAGTATACTTTTTTGCTCATTTCCTACAAATTGCATTTTTGACTTAAGTCACTTTCGTTCTGAGGGTGCTATATGTACAGACAGCTACATAACTTGGTAACCAACTGTAATTAATGTAGTTGTCTGTACAATGCACTATTTATTGCAAAACTTTGTATTCATATAAATTGTATTTCAAGAATTTGTTAAATCTTTGTGCCTAATTATGGCATTCTCGTTAATGAATACCCAAATGCTAAGTTTAAGACGGACGTATTTGTATCTATGTATGTAATTGAAATTACAATTATCTTATACTCTAAATAATGCATTCAAATAGAAAATAATTATAATAAATAGTAAACATAAGGATATAGTAGGTACAATAAAATTTAGCTTGATTAAAATCTCACGTCGGAAAGTTTGAATTACCTTAACTTGTAGGAGCGCCTCACAGGTTATGTTAAAAAGATAAGGAACGTTTGCTTCCGTTATTGGCGTATAACATATGTAAAAGTGGCAGGTATAATTGAAAAAGGAGATTACTGCGAAATCAAGTAATGATAGTCAAATAAATACTTTCGCATTATAGCAATTATTTCTCCACGTTTTGTACCTATATATTATGGTGACGTTGATTGTGTGGCACAGTTACCACTGTACCAGCCATAACTCGAGCGATCGGCTCACAGCTTATCACGACTGCTCGTGTATTGTCACGCTCATAATGTTCAGAATCGTTAAAATCACTCACTGCGCAGGTTCAACTTGCGTGGCGCGTTCTGTATAATGTATATTTATTCAAGTTACGATTTGTATTTCCGTATTCATTAGATAGTAAATTAATTATACCATAGCAATATTCAATTTTTATTTCTTCCATATTCATATCATCGAACCCAGTGTCAGTGAGACAGGTACTGTTATGTTTGCTAAACGAGGTGGGTAGCCCTGTGTCCAGCTATTCAGGCCTTTTCTTTCTTCTCAGTGCCTAGACAGGTCATGAGTGAGATATAGAAAGGGCCTCAGGATGACTAGCCAAATCCTGGAGGAACCCCATGCACAATGGTTGCTATAAGGTAACCCTATTACAGACCACACAATAACACGTTATCGTCACTTGTGTCCTGAAACTAATCTTTCAGCCCGAGTAAACCCGAGTACGCCATTGTTACAGAGCTCTATAATTAATACTATATAAACAGTTAGCAGTTCTTGGTCTATTATATCAAATGATGGTAAACTACAAAATTATACATCCTTTTTAGTTTATGAATTTTTTATTATTGCATTTAAATGCACAGAAATACTTACATCTAGTTAAATCAAGCACTAGAATGCTTTCTTATCAAATACACTACCACAATAATTATACGAAATGTTCACACCAAGATACAAAATAATTTCGGGAAAAACAAGAAAACACTGAATCTTATCTGTTTCAAATTGATGGTGTAAATCAGTCAATTATTTGTATTTCATACAACCTTTCCATAATTCATCCTACAACCCAAATCAAACATGTGGACATTAAACAAATACATACGAAAACTTCAATATAGTATACATTTCGAACACCACCCGAGTTGGTATTTAATTAGATCAACGTACGAGTTCATTATGCACTGCTACTATGATTAACACCATAAACATGCAGGTCAGTCGACATATTACAAAAGGAGAAAGACACTTTCTCCTCAAAAAAAAAAATCCTGCAGTCAGCATCAACAACATATACATATTATACATAATACATATGTAAACGATGGGGCAAAATGAAAAATATTGAAAATTACTTATATAATAAACTATGCTTCTAATTATTTTTTTCCTACAGGAAGATTGTTTGACTTCTACAGATAAATTGTTTTTCATTATGTAATGTCAAGCAAACTGGGTTAATGAAATTTAATACATTATTACTGAATTTTGCAGTTTATTGCTAGTTAATTTATATAATTTAGAAAAAAGTAACTTAAACATGACAATCCACTGACAGTATTAAGACATAAACAAGAAAAAGATATTTCGTTGAACATGGAAAAGTTTAAACCTCTACATCAGCTATAGTGATCGTCGTTGTCTTGGATGTCTAAATATATGTTATTCCTTATCCTCTAGATCCATATTTTCGGCCGTTGAAATTTCAATCTCATGGCTCTTGTTATCTGACTCGGGTTTTTTATCATCGACTTTTGATTCATTCTCAGTTTTCGATGCAGTATCATTACTTACAGCGGTTTCTTTTTTGTCTTGTTTTTCATTGGTTTCTTCCTTTTTACTTTCTTTTGTACTTCTGTAAACAAGAGATTACGCATTAATATACATTTTGACTTAATGTCTGATTACAATAATCTAACTAATTGAAATATTCAATTATAATAATTCGACTTACTGAGTGGGCCCATTGACTATTTCCACGACATCGTCATCTTCATATTTTATGTTAACGACAGCTTCTACTTTAGACTGGATGCTCTTCAAAGCTGAATGGAATATCTTTGAACTCGCCTGAAAGTAAAAACATAATATATTAAGAAATACGCAGAGTTGACCAAGATATGGTTGCATTTGACTTTATTTAATATATTTTTCTTAGGACTGACTTGGAATTCTGGGGCACTTTGATAAGTTTAAAAAGTGATATCACAAGTGCAGAAGGGGAACGTACCGTGAGAGAAGCTATCCTGGCGCGCGCGGCCGTGAGGCTAGCGCTGAGGTCGGACACCTGCGTCTGCGCGCCGCGCTCCGCCTGCTGCGTGCTGGCGGCGGCAGCGCGCGCCGCCCGCAGCGCCGCCCGCGTGCTCTCCAGCGCGCCCTCCAGCCGCGCGCGACCCGCCGCGCTGCGCGATTCCGCCTTCACCAGCGCGCCCACGTCCACCAACCGAGACTTGTACATCACCATACCTGCGGACACAACTACATACACTACTACTCCAAAACAATAAGCGACAAGGCGCACAGACCCAAGCGTCGCGGCAGAGCCTCGCTCATCAAGGTTTGGTTGGTTTTATAACAACATTTTTACGAAAAGTAAACGATACAATTTTACCTGAGTCACTGACGTCCTTTGTTTCACCCGGCGCCACTTCGGAGCCGTCACCGCCCACGTTAAAGATTGGTAGCAAGTTGCGGTTGCCTAATGCGATCGTCTCTTCTAATTCAGCAATCTGCAAAATAGATCGCGTTTGATTAGCATTGTTCTAGACTCGAGATAATAATAAAGTTTTCTCTTTATCCTAAATAAAACTTACATGTGTTGGCACTTCATTGGTCATGATTGTACTGTCCAGTGGCAAATCTTGTATCGCTTCCGGTGAACCAGATGAGACATCCCTGATGGTCTGAATCAGCGATCTAAAAAATAATATATTTTAATATATGATCATCAATCAGCAGTGTGTGTCGTTGAAGAATATAGATTGCATTACAAGTAAACTTACTTGTAATTGAACATTTCTTTGACGCACACTTTTTCAAGTACGGCTCTGATTTGCGAGCGGGACAGCTGTAGGCCGAGGCTCATAAACAAGTTCTGAAGGTCTTTTTTTGTCATGCTCCCGCCGCGCGACGTGTCAAAGTAGACCAGAGAAAGCAGCAGGTACGGGTCCGGAGGTAACTCTACGCCGCGACTGCGACGCTTGGGAGAACCACTGCGCTCGTCGTCACTGGGACTCTCCTGGTGTCATGGAAAATGTTAGAATAAAGCTTAAACATACTGTCCAACCTACAACAACTAACAAACTTTAAGAGTTTACTTTTAAGAGTTTACTCGAATTTACATGTCTACTGTCGTTATAATAATGTTACCTTAATTTTATTTTATTTTCAATTTTGTCGTATCTTAGCTTAGTCGATAATTTTTGGATGCTGTGGCCTCCTATAATTTAAGGAGTACACCGATGAAGAACTATTTATATTTCATTTTAACTTTATGTGTATATCCTTTTTTGGAGGTCCTTAATAAATAAATAAAAAAAAACTCGTGCCAATATAGAAACGAATCTAAAATGGCGACTTGTACTTGACTTGTTAAACTTTTTTTTATTATTTCACCATATGTTATAACACAACAAAATTCAACAGTACAATAAATTTAAAGTAAATCATTACAACAGAAAAATTAATAATAAACGAGGTATTTGCATTAATAGATACTGGTTTACTGAGAGCGTCAAGACAGTTTCTTTTCATGCAAAGTCAAAGTCAAATATTTTTATTTCGAGTAGGCCTTTACAGGCTCTTTCAAAACATTGTGATTTAAGGTGCACGGTTCCAAAGTGGGGGTAGGTCCTATGGAGAAGAGACCGGCAAGAACTCCATGGATACTCTTGCAAGAGCATGCAGTAAGGATGAGCGTTATTAGAGTCAGAAATATTATTATTGCGTGATTAGAGTCAATAATATTTCAGACTTCATTAGCTCCGTAAGCTGTTATTGGCACAGGTCATACCTTACAAAAATGTGTTACCTTCCTATCTCGCCTGCGTGAATCCCGTCGTTCATCACGCCTATCCTCTCGTTTTTCTTCTCGCTTTTCTTCCTTCTTATCTTCTTTCTTTTCCTCAACTTTCTTTTCGGCTTTCTCATCGCCTTCCTTCTTTTCTTTGACTTCTTCTGCCTTTTCGGGTAGCGTGTATAGCGTCTTGTATATGTAGAAGCCGAAGTCCCGCATTAGCATCTCGTTAAATAATTCGGCGAATACGAATAGCTATGACAAGATACACAAGATTTTGAAGTAGTAACCCGAATTTGAAAAATTAATAAGTTAATACAAATCCTGCAGTAATAAATTACTGTAATTTTTTCAAACACACAAACAATAATTTTAATAAGTATTTTTACATCAAAGGTATTTTTTTTTATTACTGCTTTTTTCTTTAAATTAAAAAATTGTTCCCACGTAAAACCTAGCTATCATCATTTATACTTTTTACAAAATTATGAATAGACCAACCTCAAAACTGTGTTCCTTATTGTCAGTGATACGATAGTCCAGCAACAACGATAGCGTTGCGACGTTGCAGTTGAACTTGCCGCCCTTTGCCGCGTTCGAAGGATGCACCAGGATGTGCGGCGTAGATGGAATCTCATAGCGAGATTTACGTAACTGTTTCTCCTTTTCCAGCTGTTAATAAATAGATTTATTCATGTAAGATGTAAATCATAAAACGCCTGTCACATAGAAATAGGACTATATAGTCTTGATAATGATAATTCATGCTAAAATGTAACAAATAAAACTATAAGACAAATTACAAAATAAACCTTGATGAAAATATTGTAATTGGATCCGCGAAGTGTGAAAATACCGCGCTAGGGGCTCACGACTGCATTATGCGAATAGCCTTTGTTTAGGTCGGAGATATGAGCTGTTTGCACGCAAACAAGGCAAAAACTAAGGAAAGGTATAGAAAACGAAACAATACCTTTTTTTTCTCTTCTTCAATTTCCTTTTCACTTTTTTTCTCCTCCTTCTCAACCTTCTCAACTTTGTCATCTTTCTTTTCACCTTTTTCACTTTTATTATCACCCTTCTTTTCTTCTTCTTCCTCTTTATCGTCTTTTATTTCAATCTTTTCCTCTTGACTGTCTTGTTTCTTCTCTGGTTCTTGCTCATCATCTTCCAGTTCCATTACATCATCAGTTTTCTTATCCTCAGATTCTTCTGTTTTTAATAATTTTGATAGCCGAGATACTAGCTGAGCCCTCAGTCCTATTACAAAAGAAGAATGTTATAGACTGGTACAGGACACCTCATGGCATTAAACATGAACAAAATTAGTATTATACATAAGTTCGTCGTATAACATTAGTAATGTTAAAAAAAAAATATATATATATATATTAATAACAAAATAGTAAAGGATTGTTTGGACCTTAGAAGTTATAAGAGTGTTCTGTTACCTTTACAACTAACGTTACGTGCTCGTAGTTCTTGTCTTAGCTGTTCAACTTTAATAGTTCTGAGATCTAGCTTAGAGTAATGTGTTGGTTCTGGCTTGTCCTCATCATCATCATTTTCATCTATGGTAATAGTAGTACTATCCAAGTCTTTATCCTGAAAAGTTTATGTTAAGATTAGTATTTTTATCAAGTTTTCAACAATGTACTCAGGGTCAAGATAAGTTGTGTTTGAAATTTAAGTCTTGAGTTTAGGTTAAAATATTAAAAGAGGACTTTTATAGATTTCTGTGAAGTATAAGAAAGTAGTGATTATAATAAATATTATCTATGTCCAGGCGAAGTCAGCATGGCAATGGACGGTTGATCGTCGGCAGCACTCGTACGTTGTTCTTCCAACATATTAGAAGCGCGCAGCCGGAAACATAACTAAACAAAACTGGGAACAAACAATTTGCGATTTGTCCGCCGCAGAAGTGTCGGCCGCGGCCGCTGCTGCCGGCGCTTGCAGCTCGTTCTTGCCGGACTCCGGCTCGTCGCCGTCGAGTTTTCGGAGAGACGCTTCACAGGCTGCTTTATACTGCTCCTGTACGTTGGTCCAGTCGATACGCGACGGTTGCGCCGACCACACGTCCGGCAGGAACAACACCACACACTCGAGGCGCGACTTGCCGCCGCTGCCCTCCCGCCAGTAGTAAAACTCCACCATTCGGTACCTGCATGGGTAATACAGTTATAGTGGAATACTCACAAGCGCATCGCGCGCGCCGCCCACCCGACTGCAGACATGGACACGACACATCCGCCACGAGAGTAACAAACTGCTGTTTTGGTACGTGGTACATCGAGTCTGCATCCAATCAGTTGCGCCATTCACGATGTACAAACGCCTCCAAACTCTCACTTAAGGAATGTGTGTACCATGACTAATACAAGGAACGACGGTGGGTTGAAGCTTCTTCTGTCCACACACAGCCCATCATCGGTCAGGAGATAAGCTTTACTACACCAACAATGACAATAAATGTCCAGAAGAAACTCCCAGCCCAACATATAATTCTAAGATAAATACTGGTACAGTAGGACAATTAGTAGACCAAACAAATGACATGACACTTACCATTGCGTACATGAAGATAAATCCACACCAGTTAGAGCTTTGCAAGTGCGTATAGCAGTCTTCACCAAAACTTTAGGATCAGACTGAGGATTTTCACCATCTAGGGATGGGCTCCAAGGTCCACCTATAGCAAAATTTTCACCACCTTTCCCTTTTTGTCCTACAAGGAACTTGATCAGTCTGGTTGGATGCAATGGATTTTTATTATTGCTGGAGCGTTTATCTTTTTCATCTACTTTTGTAAGTCCACATTTCTGATACAGAACCTCCAATGTTGGCATGCTGATTAACATTACCTAAAAATATTATAATGATTTATTTGTGAACCTTTATTTTACATACTTCTGCCAAAATATACATGTAGCATGTGTTAAAAAATTTACCAAATAATCAAAATGTTTGAATATCAATGAAAAGAGTTTACTTACAAGTTAAATTGATAGTGTGCCTAAAAAGTAGTCAATAACAATAAAAGAAGAAAATCTTTAACATATGGTGGCACCTGATAACTAAAACATGAAAATTTAATTAAATAATTCAGGCTTACTTTGGCAGAAAACCTGTAGTCTGCATCTGGTGGTTCCAAGACTGCCTCATTATCAACAGGATTCTCAATTTCCTTGTTCATGATGTGATAAGCACATGGGTTGTTGATTGAAAATGGTGTTTGTGGCGGGAATGTTTCGCCCCATTTAACTTGGGCATTGAAGAAGTCAGATGGCACATATAAGTTGGTATATCTTTGAGATAAAGCAGGCACATCCATTCTTTGTCTAAAGCAAATAAATATCACTTTGATTAATTTCACTAAGCTAAAACTGTATTTTTCAAGTCAAAGCCTGACTTGAAATGGGGTGAATATACAAATTATAGATATGTAGGGAATATTTGTTCAAAAATACCATAAAGTGGTTGACTGCATATTTGAATAATTTTTTCAGTATAATAAATAGTTTTTATTCTTTATAATGTTATCACTAAGGCAGTTGATTTAGATTTATAATGCGATTGATCTTATGCTGGCATCTAAGATGTTCATATTGAATGAAGCATTGGATTTCATACAAATGCTTTAACTGCTGATAAAGCAATTTTACTCTTTGCAAAAGGTAAAGACAAAATGATGTATAGTTTAAGTCCATAACATATTTGAATAATAAACTTACATATCAAGTGGCATCCTTGGTACACGAACAACATATTTGATAGGTGAAGGTTGGTGTACAATGGGACGTTTGCGAGGAGGAGAATCACGGCGGCTGCGGCTATCACGGCGATCACGCGAGCGAGAGCGTGTCCTCGAACGTGACCGTTTCTGTGTAAACTTAACAATCAAAATGGTGTTATTAGAATTATTAACAAATCAACAAATCATTGTCCAAATAATTGAGGTTCATCCAAAAGAGCTTAGTTCTTTGATAAATTGTCACAACTTTTATGGTACATTACGGTACATTTTTTTATAGATACATGAAAATTATTTATTCATGTCACAAAAATGCTGTTGGTAACAGGGATTTGTCTAATTTTAAAAAATTATAGCGCAGTGTGCCTATTGTTATTTTCAGCTATTTCAGATGTTAAGTAGGTTTGTAATAAATTCAATATGATACACAAACTGCATTTGGTCACTGGGTTGCCTTAAGGGTAGAGTGTAGGAGTATATGCTTAGGTCCTCTATGTAATGCAACTATTTACAAATACATTTTGGAATCTTACCCTCTCGTCCCTGCGAGGTGGCCGATCATCACGGCGTGATGGTAATGATTTCTTGTTGGCTGGCGGAGGCACAGCATTATAATTGTTATTGCTGCTTTTAGGAGCATTCGACTTCTGGTTTGGACCAGTTTTAGGAAGTACTTGTACACGGGTGGCATTCCATTTGAAAGGCATATTAGGGTTGAAAGTAGCTTCAACTAGTACTCTGTCATTAACTTTAGGAATAATACCTTTGGCACATACTGAAGTTTGATAAAAAACATCATGATCAACGAAACCAAAATCATTGTGAGTTTTAGTCACGGTGCCGGTGAAAACACGCTGATCGGTGTTGTTAGATGATTGATTCGATTGCGTGTTTTGATACATTCCCGGATTCATAGCACGTGGCGTAGGATAGGCAACAACATTACCAGGATACATCTGACCTTGAGTCATCTGGTTCATCGGCATTTGTCCTGCCATTGGCATGGTCATTCCACTCTGTGCTTGCATCATACTGGGATTAAACACAGCCTGTGTTTGTTGGAACTGCATCATTCCTTGTTGCGTCATCATTGCATTTGGATCCATTATTTGCGGATTCATGCCGGTCATGTTTGTGTTCACATTTGACCGAGCCCATGGCGGATTTTTCGGACCACTGCCCGATTGCATACTGTCACTTTGAACGTAGTTTAGTACATAAAAACCCAAAAATAAATCACTGTTTTCCTTATGTGTGCACTAATAATTAAAATTGTAGTCTATTTAAATATAAATACACTGAAACACAACAACACGATACGATGCGGTAATTCGCATTTAGAATAGAAATGGCGGAATCCAAGCGAGCGAGCAAAGACAAGGCCATGCCAGAGTTACCTCTACAATTTAATTTTGATATTCATGGCTTCTTTTCAACATGACTCTAACAAACATGCTCTATGGATATCTCAATGTAAATCGAAAATGCGCTAACTCATTGGCAGAAACTTTTTGCTACATTCGTTTTTGTTTGTTCAGGCAAAGGAAAGACCATTAGGAAAGACCATATAAGATACAGCCATTATTCATAGACTGAAGACTAGAAAAAAGAAGACGACATATAAATAAAAAAAATAAAAAATAACTAAACTTGTGAGAGATACATAATTATTATAATATATTTAAATCTTTGATGGTTTGAATTAGGCAGTTATAAAACTTATATTATAGGTAATTTGTATGTCTTTTCCTTGCACGGGACTTCAGAGTCCCGGACTTTTGAAAGGCGTGCGTGGGGCCGAAGCCAACACGAAGAGGCCCTTTAAGACAGCTTTAATGACAATGTTGTGGTGAATGTTATTATAATTATTATTAGTAATACGAGGCAGATGCGCAATTCAACAGTAGTACAACAGAAACAAAGATTATAAGTATAAGAAAGACAGAGTTTATGTAAGAGAGACAACTGTGACCTTTTTTGAGGTTTATTTTGAAGTGACATCTGAATTTTTGCCCCGTTATATTGACATCTATACCATATCTTGGTATCTTATTATAAACTATAACCACAGCTGGGCAAAATATATGCTTTGCTTGAATTAAAATACAAATTACAAAATACTATCTCGCATGTATTTAAAATACGAAATATAAAATATTTTTAAGTCGTGTATTTGTAATATAAAATACAAAATACAGTCAGGGGTTAGATTATGTAAATAGAATAGAACTACAATTTATTGTAATCCAGCCCGGCCTGAAATGGAACACTTGAGAATTTAGCATCCAGTACAGGTGCAGTGTTGCCAGCATTCAAGATTGACATATTTAGCGGTCGCCATTTTGCTTACGAAAGCTTTCGAGCACTATTTTACTGCAAAACGCACCGATTAATAAGATCGCTAAATGTATTTATGTTCAAATGTATTTTGAAGCCTGAAGTATTTGAAATACTAACTACAAAATACCTCAGCGTCAGGTGTTTGAAATACCAATTAGAAGAAGAAGATAAGTAATTGAATTTCAAATACTAAATATGTATTTGTATTTCAATTACGTATTTTAATTACAAGTAATTTAAACACTGCCCAACCCTGACTATAGCTATTATATGTATGTATATATCTATTACTGTAGTATACTGTACTGTAAAAACATAAATTTATAGCCATTTAGTGTATCAATGAATATGAAAATATTCAGGTAGATAAAGTATTATGATATGAGTATTTTACATTTACTGACCACTGATAAACACAAAAAAATAAGCGCACGCCCATGATGGCTGACACGCAGCCTAATTACCGATGTCGCGACAGGCGTAGACCGCGCGAATCGCGATAGCTTCTGTCAAATGTCATTTTTCTGTCATATAATGAGATATAATGTACTGGCTGACAGTGAGATTGCTGTCGCGTGGCTGTCGCGTTGCTGTCGCTTTTTACGTAATTAGGCTGCCGTTGTCATTGTTGCCATCAGTTACACTAGCTTTACACCAGATTCAACCTCCAAAACCACCAGAAAACCATTAACAAAAAGCGACGCTACTCTCCTGATCACTAAATTTTCCACTAAACAAATAATTGATTAATATGAAAGAAAAATATAAATAGGCTTTAGAAGATTTAAGAGGGCTATTACAAATTCGAAGCGCTGAGTTTTAGGTAAATTAAAAGGCGTGCGGCAGCGGATGCGCACGTGTGCGTCTAGTGAAGTACGCTACGCACACATTCAAACTACTATGCGTCGGACGCCAGCAACAAACCAACATGAGCCATTGCCACTTTGCTTTCGAAATAAATTAAATTACTGTTATTATAGTTTGAGAACAGTTACCGCAGCCTATAGACATTTGCAATGCAAGAAGCATCACTTTATAGCGCGTTGCCAGCCTCTACGAAAGGAATCGCACTACTACTTATAAAAATACTTTTCGTAAATATTTACCTACTTTTTTTTTACGAAATTTGCATCTTTGTTCTAGCGTTTGTTTTTGTTTTTTGTTTCTAGCGCGGAATAAAGTTATAGACCACGCGTCCCAAGATTCATATTGATTTATAGCATTGCATATAACAATTGTTTAAAATTATAATTTTACTTTTAAATAGACTTTTTTTTTTTCAAGCAAGGTTATATGATGACCTCAGTTATTACATACTTTTTTGTTTGAATTTGCATTCATATATAAATAATATAATTTCGGACGAAAAATTATCAGTAACTCTCTGTTTTACGGAATTATTTTTGGTGTATTACTGTATGAAACATAATACCCATGTTGAATTGAGCAAAACCGAGTACAAGATACAGTTGTACTATAGACATTTTTATAAATTATTAAATTATTATATCTTCGATATCACAAAGCATCAAAAGATAAGTAAAATTTTATGAAACTTCGTTTGCAGAGACAAGGTTTTTTCACTGATTTATGTAAACAAATAGAAATATTTATTTAGAACACTGCCGAGAGAAATAATCAGACTTTCTCTAACAAATATTTTTTTTAATTTTGTGTTTTATCTTAAACATAATGACACATCAAAACTCGAGCCAAACGCACAAAAACAAAAAAAAATGATGATAGCCTTTTAACCCTTTTCTAAGGCGCGCCTTAGAATATTACACGGAAAGGCACGCGCAAGCAAAGTGCTCACGCTGTTTTGAATACATTTTTTTCCATCCAGGGTATTATCAGTTGATAAAAAACTGATTTATATAAATAAAAGAACATTAATTTACTATAAAAAGTATTTTAATAAAAATAAATAACACAAAATACAGTTTTATGCATAAATATAAAATATTCTAAACTTTGGTCTAATCTTTTGGCAGACGTAGAAAAAAAAGGTTTAAAAAAATAGACAGAGCATAAATTCAAAACATTCATTCTTCCATAATATCTTAAGAAGTGTATCTCTCATACCATGGATTGCATATGAATGTCACGTGCTCGATGTAGAATAATTTACAGCACTAAAAATATTCTTTTTTAGAGCGTTTTTTTTTTCCTTCTGCGACATAGTACACGAGTCCAGGCTCGGTTTCAACATTAGAAACCAGTACAAATCGCTTCATAATAAACTACTGCACACAAATTCGATGAGAAATATGTGGTTTTGCCAACTCCAGACACATATTTTTTAGAAATACACGGCTCCCAATCAAAGTTTGTGTGTTCGCTTTATATCCAGATAATATTTGCATTTAATCGTCCATTTTACATGTATTTTCATGCATAAAATTATTAAAAAGTGTTAAAAATATAATATTTATTTTATATATGAAAAAAGAAACAAAAATGAAAATGAAAAACAGTTTTTTATAAATATATTTGTAGAAAATAATACTTACGCGGAAAGGCGCGCGATGAGCAAAATGCGGTGCTTTTGGACACAGCCTGCACAATCACTTCACTAAGCCATCACAACTGCAATAAGCGGTGCTTGAGTTGGTTGGTGAATATTTGGGAAGGTACTGAGAAGCATGCAATGCCACGGTGTCGCTAACATCGAAAACAATCTCAATCGGTTTTTGCGTGAGCAAAATGCTCATAGCGCGCCTTCTAACGGGCTAATACAGCTAAAATTAGTACAAAAAAAGTTCACGTAAACATCAATAGATACATTAAGAGCCTTTACGCCGTACGGTTGATTATTGGCATTTTTCATCCTGACATTACTTCGTTATATTGTATAGAACATATATCAAAGTTGTTGTCCATTTAATAGGAAATTTTGTAAAGATCGAATCTAATAAGAAACAGTTTTATTTTTTTAATAATTATATAATCTAGGACTATTGTTTGACACCATGTTTCGTAACTACTGGCGTTTACATCTAGCGTAGGACGTCAGGTTTAGGTAATTCACTACAAAATTCGCTCACACAGAAGCGGGCGTCACCGTGTGCGTAGAGTTGGCGCGTTCTTTCTCTCCATAGTCGGATTAACCTACTTTGATCCATTTGATTTAGAGTAATATGGTTGTAACAAATATTTAATTGGAATTCGGGAATTCGTAAGCGGACGACAATTATATTAACTAAAGAGGATATGGAGGAATATGGTATGATGTTCCTCCATTAAAAAGGGAGGATCCTCCGACCAGGCAAGATGGTTAGCCTGGCGGGCCGAAAGCCGACGGTTGTTTTCGGACATTCGTATTTCGCGTTAGAACCGTTGTAAACTTTCATAGTGCGATTCAGGGTTTGTCGTTGCAGCCTCACTCCGATAGACGGCGCCCCACTCCTCGCCATGTTGCGAGTAGTAGTCGCTACAAGGGTATAATATTTTGCAAGTATTGAAATAGGAACTGTGCCCGGTAGATGGCAATAGGCCCGCCGCCTATTACATGGGACTCGATAACGGCACCGGCAAAATTTGAGTGTACAATCTTAATACTTAATATTAAGATTTGGTCATAAACGTGCACTAATTCTTGTACACACTGCAAAGGTATACAGCTGTCAGGCAGAATGCCGAGCAATACGTCCTCTCATTGGAAAGCCTAACGGCGCTCTGATTTGACACGATTCGCACGCAGAGTTTTATAGTAGTTTTTAAGCATTTAAATAAAATATAATAATGCTAATTTAATTGATTTTTTTAAGTGTAAGTCTGACATGAAATTTTAAGCGTCTAAATGCGGGCTGAATGTGAAATTAAGAAAGCCTCTGTTTAGTTATCGTGTCAGAATTTACAAATACTCCATTAATTGAAATAAAATTCTTACTATTTGGAAAAACAAAATTTTCTAAAATTATTAGTAATTAATATGTTTCTAAGTTGATGGATATTAACAGGTTCTAAAAGAATTTGTGAATGAAATAGCACACGGAAGGCATAAATGCTCTTAAAAGTATTTTATCAGCCGATATAGAAAATTTAAAAAAGAAAAACTTTTTACAAAATAAAATAACTCTAAATGAACAGATTAGATAAAATTAATGCATACATAAAGAAAAACATAAATAAACATAGTAAAATAAAAATTTTTGAAGGAACTATTATTTTTAATCATTTTTATCAATAAATAATAATATTATGAAAAATATTATTGAAGAATAATATTTATCAAAATTATGTTGTTATTGCTGGCAACATTTAGCAAAATAGTTCGGGGGCAGTTTGTAAGATGGCGCTAAGGAGCGCTTCCACAACGGATGCCTGTCAGCTGAAGACAGTTTCACAGTTTCACCCCCCCTGGACAGAAAGAAATAGCAGAAACTGGACGTGCGGGAATCTCTCCAAAGACTACATACCTCTCGTTGCATAAAAGTTTTGAAGACAATGTAATTTTATTTATTAGTAATTTTAGGGCAGTCGTATTTGTGATTACACACATCATATATTATAAAAACATCGTCTCTAGGAATAATCTTTTGGACTTTAGACTCATTACGTTATACTTTTTTAATAAATCTTCATACGTATGGATGTTTCGGGAGCTTAAAGAATTTTTAGATCCGTTCAATACATCGGTATTGGACGGATCAAACATTTTTCGCTCTACTTTTTCTACGATAGCCACGTATTTGTTGTAAAAAGGGTTCAGCACTAAAACTGCGTACTCCAGCTGAGATCTAACTACATCGGCGTACACAGAGGTTTTAGACAGGGTAGGCAGAAAATGTTAAAAGCTTTACTTATCAAAAATACCTACTGCATGTTGGTATTGGTTCGTTGTCTTGTCGATTAAATAATGATGTATGTGATTTGCCACCTCAAATATTTTATAATAAATATTTATCTGAGTATATTTATCTGCACGCCACTGTCTAACTAGTGACTTGATTATGTTATGTTTGTGTTCAACACTCCTAAATCTCGAACACAACGAGCTTTGGTTAGAACAAACCCGTTCAAAATATAGCCATAAAAAAATTGTTTTTGTTTTTTGTAAATGAAATTGAAGAACATTTGGAAGGATTTCAGTGAAGTTTATTACAAGTGCAATAATGAGAAAAGCGGTCTAGATCTTCCTGACACTTGACAATCAGTACCTATAGGATTTTATAGATTTAAAAATGTTGAGATCGTCAGCTTAGAATAAGAATTTTGAATATTTGAAACATTTACCGATGTCGTTTATAAATAAAATAATAAGGATATGACGACGGGGTCGTAGGGGTCATGACCACTCCCAAAAGCGTACACGTCAAACGTCTAAACAATTAATTAAAAAATACCGTAGTTTTTTATTTTTATTTATAATAAATTTTTTTGTGAAATAAGTTCTAATTTCCCCAACTTATTTTACGGTATGACCCCTCAGTGTACAGCTTCGACCGCGCTTGTGTCCCACGCCGATGGAAACGCTCTTAGAGTTAGAATATTCGGATATAAAACTCTATTATGTGTCATATTAAACTCGGGCAACCAATAAGCAGACAATAGATCAAATAGGATAATAATTCTATACTCAGATTACAAACAAAACGTTTTGTTATCTGAGATTATATATTCTTGATTCATTCGCGTTATTAAGTGACTGTTTTATCGTATTTATGAGTACAACTGTTTAATTGAATGTACAAACAGTAGGAAAAAGTGATTAGATTATGTAAATCTCAACTAATTTCTTACCAAATTTTAATCGTTTAGAGCCATTGGTAATGTAGTAGCTGAAGGACCTTGAAAATAAAATTCGAATTTGGGCGAAGATGGAGGTGGTTCTATGTTAAATTCTGCAACAATTGATCCTCCAGCCGATATTACAGCTGGAAATGCCGCCGCCGGGTAGACCATTGATGATGTTCCAACAACGATGCATACGTTAGACGTTGATAGAACTCCATCTAGGGGCAAATACAAGCTAATCTTGAATATTATGGATAACTGAATTCAGCTCTAAACCAATCAATTCAAGCTATTTTAATTTATATCTAGACATAGGTAGGCTTCTCCCAAGTTAAAAACTAATGATAGCTACAGTAAATCAGGGAAATTCATTTCACGTCACCGGCTTTTTCTAATACAGCACCATCCATGATTTCCCCAAACCAGAGAATGTGTGGTCTCAGTAGGCCACCGCAGTCGGCTTTTTTGCAATGAGGGAGATCCTTTACAGGGATGTCAGAGGTAAGCTTATTGGAGGTCGGTGAGCCGGTGCCAGCTAGTGCCTAAAAATAATGAATACTCATATGAGAATAATTTGTAGCGTAAGTATTTATGAGTATCTATCTATATAGCCAATATTTCTAACAATTCAATGTTACTTTCTGTCGCTGTTATGTTTTATGACAGCTTTACACCACTTAGTAAGAGCTTCTCCGGTATGAGCTCATAGCAGAAATAGTTTCCGTTAGTGGCTCCATTATTTTATGTTTTCTTCTTCATAGATTACCGTGTACCAGTACAATATTTGTATCTGATAAACTATGGGAAGGGAAATATTGAAGAGCTCTTTGTGGGGATTTTGAAGCCATGAAATTCAGTTTCTGATTAGGTGTGTTGAATTACTTATTTTATTACAGAGATCATATAAATGTTTATATTCTTTATCATCGTAAGCCTTTACGTCAGTTACAGATGATTTAGATAGTGCTCTAAGTAGAAAGGCGACGGTGACGACACGGTTGGCGCAGTGGCTAAGCGATTAGCTTTCCGCGCTAAGTGTCGCGGGTTCGATCCCCGCACGGAACAAATATTTGTATGATCTACAGATAGTTGTTTCGGGTCTGGTTGTCTGTGCATGTGACATGTATGTTTGTAAACTGTACCCACGATACAGGAGAAATCCTAGTGTGGGGAAAGTTTAATTTAAAAAAAAAAAAAAAAATGTTGACGAGTTACGGATTAGTGGTTAAACGCTTGCCGAAAGGCAAGTGTAAGCGAGAGGATCTGAGTTCGAAACCGGCCTGCTACTCTGATTTTTCGAATTCCGTTACAAAGCCTGCATACCTGATAGTTCCGTATAGTTTTCGATGATGTGTGTAGTCTGCCAAACCGTACCAGCATGGTGAAATAAGGCGTAATCCTTCTCGTATTGAGAAGAGGCCCGTGAGTGGCCCAGGAGTGGGACAGTAATAAGCTGGTTTTATTTGATTTTTTATTAAGTAGAAGAACACCTCATTTCATGCTTGTAAGTACAGTCCAAAATAAGAGGGGTACAAACCGGACATATAGGACTGTCCGTATTCACCAACACCTCATTACATTTAGTACATCGCGTCTTGAAGAGATTGCCGTGAAGTTCTATTACGTTCTTAGATCCAGCCTTTGCATGTAGGCCATCCACGTTTTGGGTGACCACAGAGACCGACTTATCTGATGCGTGTTTCGCTTCATATTGAGCTATAACTAAGTGACCCTGGAACAATACATTAAACTTAATATTTTCATGTTACATACGCAAACACCGGTGTTAGATAGAGAGTTCTATAGGCCATTTAGACAGCCAATGCACTAATCGTCTCATAGATTTAAAAAAACATGAAAAAATATTTCTTGTAAAGTCACAGCATTTTTATTCAAAAATCCCATTTTATTTTGGCAGCTCTTATGGAGATTTATTTATTTATTCAAATTTACATACACAACATTACAGTACATACCAATACGTTGCGCAGTTCAAAATAAAAGATTATAATAATAAAAAAAAGAGTAAAACCATAAACAAATCACAATAAAAGGCAACAAATTTTACAAGTATATAACACGAAATTAAACTTCATCTCTTATCCATCTCCTCACAGAAACTCAAACATTCACGACACACATCCATCCATCGCATCGCAAACAAATCACACTCTGGTGATGATGTCAGAAGAGCATTGAGCACTGTAAGCGCACGAACTAGAGGTGAGTTAGCATGCGACACAGTGCGTGCTTCCGGTACAGCCAGTAGTCTGTGACGCCGCGGTCTTAGTAGGTTTTTATGCACAACAGGGACACAAAGCCTCACCAACTGACCTACCAATTCTGGACAGTCAGATTGACCCCTTAAACTTCGACATGCAGTAAGGAGCAAGCAGTTATTACGCCTTACTTCGAGAGAGTTAAAGCCGAGCATACCCAGCAGATATTTCGTAGGATAGAGAAAAGGATAGTATCCAAACAATTTTCTGTAAAGAAATCTGAGAAATGCTTTTTGTACTTTCTCCAGAAGCAGTGCGTAACCACTTTCATGTGGGTTCCAAATCACTGATGCCGACTCCAGCTTGCTCCTAACTAAAGCCATGTAAATTAGTTTGATGGCTAGAGGATTATTAAATTCTCGCATATTGCGAATAACAAAGCCTAATCTCTTAAAAGAATCAAGAGCTAGTAACCTCATGTGTTCGTGAAAAGTTAACCGTGTATCAAAAAGCACTCCAAGATCCTTCACAGAGTTGACGCGGGCTATAGGTTCAGGTCCTAGAAAGTATTGAACGTACTTAGGAGTGTGTGCACGACTGAACGACATGACACTGCACTTAGCAGTATTGAAAAGGAGTTTGTTATTAAGACTCCATTGGTGGACTGAGTTTATGTCCTCCTGTAGCGTCTCTGTATCAGCGAATTCTTCTATGCCGTATATTAATTTTAGGTCGTCAGCGTAGAGCAAACATCTAGAATGTTTAAGGACTGATTCAAGGTCATTCACCATAATTCCAAATAATAAAGGCCCTAGTATCGAGCCTTGGCTAACACCGGACCTAGTGTGATATGGCGTGGAAATATAGCTCCCGTGCCTAACAAATTGTTGGCGATCCCGTAGATAGCTTGCGAAAAATTTTAAGAGCTTAGGTGAAAATCCTATTTTATTAAGCTTATGGAGAAGTATGTCATTGTCTACGCGATCAAAGGCTTTCTTAAAATCAAAGTAAACAACATCAACTTGTATGCCCTTGTCTAAGTGCTGAGAAATGAGATCCACTAGGGTAAGCAGATTTGTACTAACTGAGCGGTTTAATCGAAATCCATGTTGGGAATCTCCAAGATATGGTTGTACCTGGTTACTTATGAGATTGTGTAAAATAGATTCAAACAATTTAGGAAGTGATGAAAGAATAGCAACTGGCCGATAGTTCTCTACCTGAGAAGTAGCACTAGTTTTAGGTATAGGTTGCACACGCGATATCTTCCAACGCTGCGGGTACTGTCCAGTTGATAACGCCAAGTTAAATATATGATGCACTGCCAAATACAAATGCTCCTTGCAACCCTTTAGGATGTATGCAGGAATATTATCAGGTCCTACAGCAGAATTCGATTATAGTTTATTCATACCGCGTTCTATGTCACTCTTATTAATTTTATCGATATGTACAAGATTTCCACAATTTTTTGGACTGTCATCGAAAAGATTTGCGTAATCAAGAGTAGGGGTATCAGGCAAAAAAACGCTGGCAAAGAAATCGGAAAAAGCCTTTGCCGCATCACAACCGACGTATTCCTTTTCTTCATAATTTACTCTTGTTTCAAAACCACCTTTGGTTTTAAGGCTATTAACATGTTGCCAGAATGCACGGGGGTTCCATTTTAATTTAATTTGTATGTGTTTAATGTATACGTTGTAAGCTATTATTATATTTTGTTTAAAATTATTAAACAAAATATAATAATAGCTTACAACGTCAATTAGACCTAAGAGCAGAAAATTGATTGTACACATCCAGATTTTGAGACGACTTCCATTTACGATGAAGTTGTGCTTTATTCTTAATGTCGCTTATTAATTCCGCTGTGAACCACACTGGGTAGCGCCTTGAAGGTTTTCGGAGTCTACGCTTTTTAGGTACGCATTTATCAAAAATTCTATACAATATATTATAAAAACAATTTACGGCTGTGTCGACATCGCTAGCCAGGAGTACTTCTTGCCATGACACTTCAGATACTAGTTGGTACATAATCTCATAATTACCTTTCGAAAAATCCCAATCTCTATAACTATCGATGTTACTAGGATTAATCCTCTCAGGTCGATTCATCATATCGTTAAGTGCAAAGCCTACATCTAAAGGTGGATGATAGGCGTCTCGTCTTGGAACCAAGCCTCCGCCATCAATCTCTGCCACTTCAACACTACCAATGCTATCTGACACCAATACAACATCCAACTTACCTCCATACGCATTCATCACTTCATTCCTCTCAGTCAGTCCACAAACACTAAGAAAGTAACAATAGTAATTTAATATAACATTCGACGTATATTTAGAATTTAAGTTTAAATCACCAACAACTATCACTGCACTCTTTAAAGAATCTATAACCGATTCCACTTTCTGAAACCATTGCATGTACATGTTATCGGAAGCTCTAGGGTGAATATACACAACACACACATAAAAGATAGAATGCTCGGTCTTAACACGTGCCCAGAGATCCTCACCAGCTTCTGTCTCTAGATCATAACACCTTGACATTGTAACACCGGGCCGTGCAGCAACTAGGACACCTCCACCAGCCCCGGTTACGCGGTCGCGACGCAACACGCACCATCCGTTGCCTGCGACTTCCGAATCTAGCACTGAGCTAGTAAGAAACGATTCTGTCACAGCTATGAGGTCTTCACTAAGGGTCAGGAGATTTTGCTTGAAGAAACACAGCTTAGTGTTAAGGCCTCTCACATTTTGATAAATTAAGTTTACTGACCGTCTTTTTTTGGGGTGAGGTATAGAATTATGATCTTGTTTGTTGCCCATTAATTGGTTGTCTTCGAAAAAACCATTCCTTAACTCGAGCATTAGTGGGCCAAGTATCCGCCGAAATACATTTTTCATAAAACTCAGGTGGGACTCCGATCTTAAATGATTTGTAGTCACCCTTAGGTTTTAGCTCTTCAACAGTACATACCCCTTCAGGGAACAGGTTTTTAAGATAAGACTGGATTTCATTGGCCCCTGACATCATATTCCATAAATGAATATATTTACGAAATTCAACTGCCTTAAGTGAAGTGATCTCAGGTCCTGCTGTTCCACGCACTGAACTGTATCTTTTGGGTCTGCGTTTGCGTACCTCTACCCATTGTTCGTCAGCAGAATTCTGGTTTATACTTATTTGAGGTGGTATTGTCAATTGGTCATCCTGTTGTACGCTTATCGCCACCGGTCTTGTCTCACCAGAGTGGTTAGGTGTGGCAGACTGTAATGTCGAATTCCTCTTATCTCTCACTGACTGCACTGAAACGGTATTTGCAGACGGTATTTCATTATTATTCATCAACACGGCCGTTAGGCTTAATCTTTGGTTTCGGCTTTAACTTGGAAATATGCACCTGCACACTTTTTTCGGCCGCCAACTCAAAATTTGGAGATATCAAACGACAGCGGCTGCACTCGGAGGATTTCTCGAGTTTGTCAAGTTTTTCATTACATGCTTCGATTTTCAAAGTGCAATCCGAGAGTGCAGTCTGATACTGCGCAATTGTAGAAACCGCATCAGAAAGTTTTTCCGTCAACATGTTTATTTGTTCGCGAAGAAGTTCTATTTCCAAACCTGAACACTGAGGTGAATCATCAAGGGAGAGCATCGTAGGAGGGTTGCTCTTATTTCGAGCCGATACGTTATTCTGTATGAAAGTCGTTTGCGCTGGAATAGGACTGTCGTAGTTACGGCTACCTTTCCATGAGGCACAGCAACACTCTGGGCATATCCATGTAGCTCTTTCATCTAGAGTGAGCTCACGATTATTGCATAGATAATGGTAGACTTTATTACATGCTTCCGCAGCGCATTCAAGAAAAGCATCTCCAGATACTAACTGGTTATTGCAGGCTGAGCAAATCATTGTCTTAACTTTAGAGATAGGCAAATCAAATGAAATAAAAAAAAATAAAAAAATGTATCCACCAAGCAAAGCTTCAAGCGGCCGACGCGGCGACGGGTGCACCTGCGCCTTGCACCTGTGTAAGCGGCATGCGTCTGTGTGCGTAACAGCGGGCGATCGGCGAGTTGTCGTAGGTCAGGGATAATAAGTTCGTTATTGAAAATTTAAACAATTATTTCTAATTACTCACGAACCAGTTGGAGTTTTCAGATGGTATAAACTGTATTTTAAAGTCCTTTTTATGAGCTTTAAACAGGTATAATTCACTTGCACATTAATGAAGATATAACTATTTTTAAGATTAAAAAACTGCGGAGCAAAACAAAACGGTGTCGCTTTAGTGGGCGACGCGCGCGAAAGGCCAGAAAATGAATATGAGATTTATTTTAAGACACGAGATG
Organism: Shargacucullia verbasci; assembly: GCA_947562105.1. Lineage (NCBI taxonomy): Eukaryota > Metazoa > Arthropoda > Insecta > Lepidoptera > Noctuidae > Shargacucullia > Shargacucullia verbasci. The sequence continues at coordinate 8,030,584 of OX387288.1, read as the reverse complement.
TGTATGAAACTCTATAATCTTTGAAAATAATTAACGAAGTGCTTACAGTGGTTCAGTTTATTTAATTAACCTATTTATATCAACGACACAATATATATATACACGATATAATATAAAAAACTTTATTGCACACTAGAAACGAAAAAATATAATACAAAGTGATAGATAAGCCGGTTTTATCGCACCTAAACCTAAATAATTATGTCTATAAATATAAAAAAATAACAAAATAAGGTATTAATGAAATTGAAATACCGCATTAGGCTTCGCGTTCAACACCAATTCGCGCATATAATGATAGTACTCCCACACCAAACCAGGATCGTCCCTAAACGTACTAGGGCTAGCCAGGATCGGACCATCCAATTTTCTCCACAATTCGTCATTTTCTCTAAACGTTGGAACACCAGACTCTGCACTGATTCCGGCACCAGATAAGACTACCACATTTTTAGCTGCTTTTAAGACTTCTTTAAACTTATTAAAGTCGCTAGAATGCTTTCGAGTAAATAACTTTAAAGGATTATAACAAAGTGTTTTTTGGTTTTTGTATATTGATCTTGGAATAAAGTACATTGCACATAGTAACTTAGTTTTAAATCACAAGCAAAATGTTTATTTTGAAGTAATATGGAAATGGCACGAAGATAAATTCTGTTGATACTATTTTTGTTATTCTATAAAAACACTATTTATCTGACAAGTCACTTAAAACCAATCTATGGTCAAACTATGACCATAGATCAAACATGGTAAAAGCGAAAACCTTCGCAGAGCCCGTCTTCCAAAAGAGGAATGCTTACGGTAAAGGTAATCTAAAGAAATCTAAGAATTCAGTTCAAAAATCGTGAACAACATCGCGTCTGTACAATAGTTTGTGTCTTTGGGGTAGAAAAGGTGGATTACAAGCCTCTGTATGCAGGTGTCTAAAGTATTGTAGAATATAAGTAAATAGTTTTCCAAATCGCACACACATAGGCACTTTAATTTTGCACAATAAATACTAAGCCACAGCTGTTTATTTTCCTGCTTGTTTTGTACTTTAAGTACTTTTGCTGTCCAACCACAGAGACAGTAGTTTATTTTATAATTAAGGTAGCTATTGGCAAAGTAAAACACATAAGATGTTTGGCTATTTTTTGACTACGATGCGGCTACGGTTCGTCTACAATACGGCTACAAGTCTACGTTAAGCCTAAAACACCGCTACGCCGGCACGGCTACGGTTAGGTTACAATTCTGCGATTTCTTATCAAGGATGAAGGTCCTGTTGCAAACTCAAAATATTTGAATGATGTACTACACTCAGATAGATCGATAGTTCGGGCTTCTACCTATTCATCTGTCTGCATCCAATATTTGTTTGCGACCAAAGTGCACCATGCCTGTAGTGTTTATTAAACTCACACAATTCAAAAGCTTTCAGTAGCTGAAACTTTTTATAGATTGGAAAAGTAATCGGATCGGGTTTTCAGCATCTAATATTGCATCGTTATTTCAATAAAAATATTAAATACATATACAAACAAGGATCCTTTTCAACAGACTTCAAAAAGGAGGAGGTTCTCAATTCGACTGTATGTTTTTTTTTTGTATGTTTGTTACACGATTATTCTGACAATTAGGAATTGATTTTGATAATTATTTTTTTGTTTGGTAGTTCATACTTCAGAGGTGGTTCCATATAAATTTTATCGAAATTGATTCAGCGCTTTTTGAAAATATTAACAAAAACAAAAAATATATACACAGATAAAGTTTTGGTTTGTGGTTCCCTTCAGCAAAAGTTTTTTCTTAATAAGTGTTGGCATCTGAAAATCATCATTTCATGATGCTGAGCTGATGATGGATGCCATAGTACTCCTCAACGGTAAGGAGTTAGGGAATGAAACTTCTGAGTTTGAGATTACTCGATATATTTTGATGAGTCCCGTATATAACATTTGGTATAGATGGTCTGATGCTGGAGCCAGGAGATAGATAGTGAAACTCTTCAGTAACTACTAGTAAACCCCTCGAGTTTGGACTCATTTTAAACCGCTAAATGGCATGACTATTACTGTATTAGTTACAATCGTCTTAATCGTTCCATTTCTCGTAATGCCTTTTCATAATGTGGTCGGCTAATTTATTTGGTTCTAAATCACAAAGTGAAATAAGGTTTTTCACTCGACTTAGGGCAACATACTCGACCTTTGCAAAGTTTTTCAAAAGAATCGTCCTGCTAAGAAGATCTAGTAGGTCTACCCATCACTCAATATTGCAAAATAATTAAAATTTTTAACAAAAAAAAAAAACCGACTTCATAAATCTAATAAGCAACACTAACTAAATAGCTTAAAATGAATGTAAAAAAAAGTAAAATGTGTTAAACCGACGCAATTGGCGAAGTGCATTTGTTGTGTAGTCCGATCCACAATTTGCCTCGCACTCACACACACACAATTTTTACGTGAACTCGTTTCATAGCAGCAGATTTATAGCAGCAAGGTATATTACTTTTAATTGTTTTACTTGGCATCAACTTTAATATTCTTCAACTACTATATTGTAACACTAGCTTCCGCCCGCGGCTTCGCCCGCGTGGTTTACGAACCCGTACATTTTTCCGGGATAAAAGTAGCCTATGTGGTATAACATTGACTCTCCTCCCGTACCCCAGTGACGCCTACATCGCATAGTTAGCTGAGCGAAGTGAGCGGCGACCACGCGACTTTTTTCTAATGCTTACATTTTTGAACTCGTGATATCTTTCGAATGGAATGTCCGAATTGAATAATTCAAAAAGTTATATAAAGGTATTGAAGCAGTCTTGAATATGAAGTAATTTATTTTGATAAGGATTAATACCAAGGTACAAATAAAAAGCTTTTTCTAACGGTAGCATGTCAATTAAATTTTTAAAATAAAAGAACACTTATTGTGACAACCATAATAGTTAGACCAATACTGTCGTGGCACTTTTTGTAGATAATGATGTGTTCTGCAAAGTTGTGTACATTATTTTGTTCTATCATCAATAGTTTTAGCAGGGCACGCGATGTAAGGAATTTTTTAGGTAATTTTTTTACACCTTCCTTCTGATCTTCTTCTCCTCTTTAATTTTTGCTTCCTTAATTTTTTTAAAATAATATTGCCTATGTTATTCGGAGATAGTGTAGCTTCCCAATGGTGACAGAATTTTTCTAATCGGTCTAGTAGTTTCGTAGCCTATTCAATGCAAACAAACAAACAGACAATCAAATCTTTCCTCTTTATAATATTATAAGTATAGATTTATAATATCAGTATAGATAAAACATTTATATATATTCATATATATTTTTGCTTTTTTTTTATAGATTCTAAGTGGCGTTCTCTTAAAATGTAACCTATCTACATAGTTAGACAGTTATTGACATACATATCAATCCTATTAGACCCTTTTCAGAACTTTTTAAGATAACTACATTACTGAGCCTTCTTAGCTAGGTATGATTGGAGTTATTATGGATAATTCTGCAAATCCAAATTCAGCTTAGGTAAAGCCAATTATAAGTCTCTTAAAGTATATTAGCTGTTCCGATGACTTCGCGGACGTAGATTCTTAATTGTATTCTTTACGGAACACAAAATATATACAAATGATATAATGTAAAATGTTTCAATTCATATTTTTTGGAGAATGCTTTCTATGCGGACGCCTACATCTTATACTTCCAAATTTCAACTTTGTAGGCTCTATATGTAAATTAATTAACGCAAGGCCTCATACGATAGATAGCTCAATTTTCCAACGGTACCTGCGTAAACGAATTCCAGGTAGGTCAGTAATGGAGGTCGGACTTAACCAAATAATTTTCTAAATCCATTTTCGAAATTTCGAGTAAGTTTGTGGAATGGAGGAACCTTACTTGTTGATCGCGGTACGCCACAACCGGGGACAGGCACCTTTGAGGGGATTACGTAATTAAAGGCCGGTAACCGTGCACGTAGGGAGCTTTGGGTCTATGCCCTCTAATTTTAAAAGGATTTGGATCAAAACGGTTTTCTGGTTGTGGTTCAAAGAAAAATGTTACCGAAAAACTTTGCCCCGCTCTAGGAATTATTCTTCTATCGTATGGGCATTTAAAAACACAAATATTCACATGCATAATCTTACAGACCCAAAAGAATTAGCTGTTTAAAGTCATACAAATATTTGTCCAAAGTCAAAGATTTTTATTTAACTAGGCTTTTGCAATCTTAAATTTGATTCATCGATTTTTTTTCTTTCGAGACTTTAAGTATCAGGACTTGCCAATTTTCCACGATGTAGCTGAATTCTTTGAAATGCACAATAATTTTAAATCCTATTCATCCATTTAAAGTATCATATTCTATTCTATAAGGCGAGTAATTGCCACTCTACATTATTTTGAACAAAAGGATTCAGCTATTTTTATAAAGTGTTCAATAAATCAAGAGATTAATTTACTGCAAAGGTTTCAAGCCTAGCTCCATCCTAATAGCATATTCATTCAGAATTTAAGTACGTGTGACAAGAATACATAATATTGCCTTCTATTTAATGTGACCCCATAGCATTACACCTGTATTCTCTGTGAGGCCGAGGTGTACTATTTTACACCCACGTTTTGCCGATGCCGTTATGAAGTCTAACGCCTTAAATAGATGGCGAACCTATTACCATTTATTGGGCACAATGGCAAATGCATGATTTTTCATTTTGTAAAAGTGATTTCTTCAAACCTACATAGGGACGTCTGAGTCTACAATTACTGCGACTCGAATCGTCTTCTGCATTTTTTTTATTAATTAAAATCCTTCTAAATTGTTTCAACGTACTGAGTTAGTAAATTAAAAAAATGGTATCACCCACCTTACATGTATCTACTGATACCAGAGTGAAACTAGTACTACTACCTACTATCATACTATCAAAGCGAGCACGTCCTGAAAAACGATTGTAAGAAATAGTTATTTTAGTATCAATCGTTAGGGCTGGTAAAGTCACAAAATAGTCACGAATTAACGACAAAACGCTGAGGAGAAGAATGGTTATCGCGGTTTATTGTGAACAGGCATAGAAGGGCATTGCAGGCTGTATAACTTTTTAACATAACCCAAATCCCACGAATAGATTGCAAAATGATGATGAAAGGGATTTAACACTTTCTAACTCTATTGTCCCATTACCTACGACGCAGTAACCAGTCTTGGTAAGAGTCGGTATTATCTTATCTACTTTCATATTGACTTTCTGACTTCATATAACTAGAAAGATCAAGTCCAGCGATAGGTACCAAGTGTTCCATAAATAGGAAATGAGAAAATCGTATGACCTGATTTTTCTTTCAATCCTTTTTCGCAACCTATATACTTTCAGTGAGAGTTAAAGTATGTTAAAGACTAACGAATATTTTCGCCACATAAGTGTAAGTATTCATAAGAAATACAAACAAAAGAAAAGAATATGTAGATTAAGGAACAAATTAGGATTATAAAAATGAGCATTGAAAATGGGAAAGAATTTTAATATGAGTACTTTCTTAATATATTAATGCCCCCATGCACGAATCAAAACAAGATGTTTTTAATCAAGAGGTTTTTAAAAAGGGAAATAATTATTGACATATCAACATTTGGTATCTGCCGCTAAGCCTTAAACGTTAAATATAGTTCATTCAATAATCTTTTGGTTAGAAAGCGAAACCTCTTCAGTCAGAAAATTGGTTGACTGATAAAAGTGAACCATAAAATATAATTTTAACTATATCCACATCGGATTATATTATCTAACCTTAAATGTAAAAAATTATAGCACTATCGTAGAAGCTCTTGAATATAACTAACTGGAGGATTGGTAACCTAAAAAATTGTGGTCTAACTTAAAAGCTATAAGCACCACGCGCTCGGGCCAAATGCGGTGTATAAAACACCAACCTGTATGCTTTTTGAACGAATCCATTGACGTCATAGAGTCACGCATGCGCCCTGGAAAGCGTCGCCATTACTCGCTTTTCGCAAGGGGAGTGAGAATCTGAATAACACAACGCGGCACGCTGTTACGGCGGGCAGACGTATCGTAGAACATACAAGAAGACAAATAACGCGGGAATACGACCCGGGTAAGTAACGACTTCATAATAATTACAGAGATAAAATTAACGCGTCAACCTCCCGCTATTCCCGGTGGAAAGCATTTTTACATTTTTTGCCGCGATCTGTTATTTCAGAGAACGTGCCAATTTATATAGTTGAGGATACTGTGTCCGCTTTTTGTTTTTTTCGGATATTTACGAGTATTGTAGTTTGGTTATAAGGCTTTCATTTGATATTAAGGCTTATTTTGACCCGCATTTAGATATAAAAAGGTGGCAGCAAAGTTTTATTAATATATTTCGTCACTTTTGATAAGTTTGACTTTAATCAAACTTTATTTTTGAAACGCAATTTTTTTTAAATGAAAAATATTTTTTACGAAAATCTAAATAAAATGTTTGAACACTCCAATTTATTTTTAGATTTTATAACAGGCTTGTCTAATAGTAGTTATAAATGTTGTCGGATCATCTTCAACTCTTTTTGATGACACAGCGTACGTATATACAATAGCTTGACCTCATTCGATGTCGTGTCATAAATGGGTTTAATAAAGATAGTAACAGTACCTAAATAAAAGTAACATGTAGGTACAATTTAAAAATTAACAAGTTATGGAAATAGTACGAGTATTTAATTCAGCTTTACATTATTAGGTTCCTAAGGGCCAAGAAAAAAGTTTAGGTGTGTAAAGATTTTTAAATTATTGTGAGTAAAAAAAAAAAACTTGTTAATGTCATAATGACAATATTAGGTTTAGGTTTGATACGGCTTTTTTCGAATGAAATCTACGCGCTGCTCATGCGGTTCTGCGTATCAAGAGTTGAATTCTTAATTTCATTTAAATATATCACAAATAAGAGATAGATATGAGTTAGAATCACTTACAAAGGCTTTTCTCTTGTATGATTAGCAACAAAGGAAGATTAACATGTAGTGATATTTATTATACCTAAAGGTACTCTGTAAAATATAGTAAATACATTAATTTTATCGATAGAGGAAATTAAATAGGCGGTTTTGTTAAAATATTAATATAAGAATATCAACAATAAAACAACGTTTGCTGCTGACGATCTATTAATGATTTGACTCTACTACTTTTGTTTCATCTAAAGCTTTAACATAAAAACTTTTTAAGACGATACAAGAATGTCGGTGTACATTTCCAGACACACAAATATGTAGTTAGGGAGTCGGCTGTAAACATTTTATAAGTTGTAAACTAAAGTCTTACATGGGCAGTAGTTTCACTATTCTACCTCGGGGTCTTGGTACATATTTGAGCCAACACAGTTACGTGGAGAATTTTGAGGTGAGGATATTGTTTAAAAGGTTTTAGAGGAAATAATTTTCACTGGATCGGACATTACCTTGATGAAATAAGTTTAATCTATAGTTGCTGGTTTAAATTAGACACATTCGGATTTCCTCATCTTGTTTTAGATTAGATTAGATCGTTTTTCTATGAAGCTGTTTTTTTTCCACTTAATGACAATAACTTATATCTTACTTATATCAATAATCTAAACCAGTTTAATTAGTTTATGGTATGCCACAGGAAACAAATATTTAGTTTCCTGGTAAATAATAATTTTCTGAAATATACTTTATGCATATTACGCAACTCGCGCAATATGCATTAAATACATACATTCTACGTAAAATGTTTACTACATTGCACTTATATTTCACGAAGAGTTAGGTCTATGTGTAGATACACTCTTGTACACCTATATTTTACTGTCCCGTGTAAGCGTACTACCATCCCAAGCAGAGTGCTTACCCTTCTACCGCTAACCAAACAAAAATAGCTCACATTGTCCAGTCTGGTATTCGAGCCCAGGTTCGTACGCTTGGCAGCCGCGGTCACAGCCTCAGGAAAGTACGACGGTAGAAGATTTCAGTTAATAATACACAAGCTAGTAATTTTCATTCCATATCCCTCGAGAATGCACTCACGAATCTCACGTTTGAACAACTTAATCCGAACGACTCGAGAACATTTGTTGACGAAAGATAATAAGAAGGCAAAACCCTTCATTGAATCGACTATTATACTGTTACACAAAGGTTTTAATTATACTCGAGATGATAGAAATTAATCGATGGTTACTGGAGCGTTGTACTTTATGGTAAACGGAGACTTGCTAGAGAGGACATCGTATATCGGAGCGATAAGGACATATTGTATTGTCTTGCGTCCTTTTGTCTGACCTGAGGGCAGGCGTCGTTTTTGTTCTTAGCCCTTTTCATAATAGGTACCTTCTTTTTGTGTATGTAACGAATATAATATAAGTATACATATACATATGTATATCTGCTTATCGTTTTGTGTTAGCTGTAAGAGACGACTGGGAACAATGGTGTATTATTCTTATAAGTAGATAAATTGGTTCTAAAATGTTGTTGTATCTGTTTAGTTTCGAACGTTGTTAAGACAATTCAATGTTTCACAAACAAGATCGATAATATGAATGATCGCTCTCCTTTCTATCTTTTACGAATATTTTATATCAGGGGCGTAATTGTTGAAATTACAATTAGTGTTATTATCTAAATAACAAGAAAAACGTTGTTTGCTTTCAAAACATTTAAATAATTTTATCTTCAATAAGAGACAACTTTAATGTCACACGTGTCCTACGTGTGACATTAAAGTTTGGTCTTAAAACCATTTATTTAAACGTTTTTCGAAGTAGAAATATTATGAAAACGATTAGAAGTTACATCGACAATTTGCGTAATTCGGCACGTGTCTACATTCTTCTGCGAAAACGAAGATTGCCAGTGTAACATTAGTGAAACTGCGTATACACGGTAAAATTGCGGACTACTTCGGATAAATCGCCTGAATCTTTATTACTGCCAACGTTCAGTAATAAAATAAAGTTTTTATTAGTTATCTTGGTTGTTCAAAATACATTTTGGTACATACACATGATTACAGATGATGATGAATCTATTTTAATAATTATAATCAACAGAGTTAGGGGTCATCAGGGCAGTGAGGCTAAAAGTATAAAATCCTAATATTTAGAATAATTTATTGAATTTTTGATTTTAATGAAACTCAGCTTTTTACATTTTCAATAGCAATTTGAAATTAGGATTCAAATTCAGTGAATACATCGTCGCTTTGAACGTGACAAAAAGAACAATAATGTGTAAGTATTATAATAGTAAGGTATTGAAAATGTTGTACTTAAAAGATACAATTTTTAATATCTTTCGTTCCTCCTGAAATTACAAAAAAAATTGTTACGATTGAGTGATTATTCTGAAAACGGGTTCTTTTGTGAAGTTCTTTTTTGTACCTATACAAAATCTTTTTTCAATATAACAATAATTCGAGGATTATTACTTTCATGGAAAATGTGTATAGTCTGTCGTACTATGTGGTAAATTAAAACAGTCAATTTTTAATTGATTTTCTATCATTTCGTAATTGACAATAAAGAAGCGTCTCAGATTGTTTACCTAATAGATGTAATAACTATGGAACTTCAAGTTTTTCATCTATCTATTTCATAAATATACAGACGCGTCTGCGGCGGCACCCAAGTACAATAGAAAATGTGTTGTGTTTACTTAATAACGACACTTGACGGGTTAATTTATATGAAGAAATATACTGAAAATGTTATTATCATATTACCATAGTTATTATCATATGATTTTGTTTCCATGAGATGAAAATATGAAAAGCTTTTTATGAAATCTATCCGTTATACCTATTGGTTTACTAAAGTAATTAGTGATGTTAACTAAAGTGTAAAATCTTAAATATTATATTTGATTATGCACGGTAGGTACTGTGCAGTTAGCAAATAAAAAATGTTACTAGCACGTATGGTAAGGTCAGTGAACCCTTAAACATCTGAACCTGCATGCCTTTGAACCATCATGTTATTTGTAGAAGACACACCTCAGTAAAAATGAAATGTCAACATCAATAGAAACTGGCTTATTGATACACACAGGGTCACTTGATTACTCTCACATAAAAAAAAATAGCTTTTCTTACTTAGTAATGATGCATATTCATAATTATAGGATAAAATAAGAAAGCACACCAATAAAATACTCTTCATGTCATTTAATCCTGGTTTTATAAAAATAATCAACTAAAAATTCTTCTTCGTATTAAATAAGGAAGGTCACTTGATTACTCTCATTGAAGAAAAACTGATAGCTAAACCACAGTAACGTATTTTAATAATGTGTATAGCCTCCTTTATTTAATATCACTTCATAGATTCGTTGTGGGATAGAGTCATATAAACTGATTATATACTTTTTCGGTAACTTTGACCAAGAGGACTTAATCGAAGAAGTCAATGATTTTCTATCATTATATTGCACTCCATCAGCATATACTTGTTTTGAAAGCCACCCCCAAATATTTTCCATTATATTTAGATCAGGCGAATGGGCTGGCCATTGAAGAACGTCAATTTTATTCTTGTCAAACCAGCTCTGGACGACCCTTGCAGTGTGAATGCTGGCGTTGTCCTGTTGAAATATCCATGACTGACCATTAAAAAGTTTATTAATTTCAATAAATTTGCACTGAAGCATCTGTTTATAATTTTCAGCAGTCTGTTTTCCCGATAAAATCTCTAAATTCACCGGCCCATGAATAGAAACGGCAACCCAAATCATAACAGATCCAACGCTACTATGTCGCCTCGATAGAAATTTTTCGTTTTTTCTTAAATCATGAAAGTAATAACCAAACCCGTCTGGTCCGTCCAAGTTAAACTTTTTTTCATCAGAAAAAACCACATTCTTCCACTCATTGTTCCATGTCATATGAATTCGAGCGAATTTCAATCGAGTAACACGATGTTCATTGGATAATGGTGGCTTTTTTTTTAATTTTTGCGCTCTAAATGAGTCGCTTTGGCTATTATTCGCCTTACAGTTCTAATACTTGCTGAAGTACCAACTCTGGACGCAATTTGTCTCGCTGTACTAGCAGAATTCGATGCTTCTCTTAATATAAGACGACGTTCGCGAGGTGTCGTAGCCAGTTTTGTACGTCCTTTGCGGTTCGTTCCGTAATTTTCTGGGTCTCGCAGATAATTGTTTACAACCCAACTACTCCGATGAATCATTCAAGCAATTTTTCTATTTGAATATCCTTCTGATTTAAGAGTAGAAATTTTAGTTCTCTCTTCTATGCTCAAGGTCTTCCCTCTACCCATAGTGCGCAACGTACAGCTATAGCACGCAAATGTTTCGAATAGGCACGGTATAATGATTCACGCAGAAAAAAGTCACACGTCTAACGCCAGCGATTGCTTCAAAACAACTAATGAGAGTAAACAAGTGTCCACCCAATTATATAGTCCTGGCATACTATTCTAGTAATTTCCAGTTTAAAATAGGAATAATCGAATAAGTATTCCAGAATATTGTATAACATTGTTAAAGGTAAATTTTAACGAGAAGTCTCCGTCAAGCTCTAGAATGTTCTATACAAAAATATATTTTTTCATGTGAGAGTAAACAAATGACCCGGTGTGTATATATTAAAAAATTGCATTTTATACGATTGAATGACCTGCAATGAAAAAGATAAAAGGCTTGCGAGTGAGTGAGTTAGCCTATAGCGATTACCTTTATTTCTGCATTTTCTTCGGATAATAATTTGTGTAATGTTTAATTATTTAATTTTCTACTTTGTTGCCTTATTCCAAAAATAAAACGTGGTTTTAATGTTACATTTAAATGAATCAAAAGCAAATTTACTTAATATTCTTGATATAAATTTTTTATAGCTAATTAATGTTACCAAAAAGATACGTACATAACTCTTCCTCATAACAATCACAAAGTTACTAAACAAATACTAAAGTTATAAGTTAAATAACGATGGCTGAACAACTTTGAAGTTAGAATATGTCTTCAAGTCTTTAACTGTAAAGTTACAGTATACATACTCTTAGTAAAATCGACCAATCAAAAGCATCGATCTCTTCAACGCCAAGTTGCTTCCGACGATTAGAGCCAAATGCCAATTTCGTTCACAGTTTCATCACGGGTACCGCGTTTGCAGTCTGTACGTAATTGGGGTGTTAGAAACTGTAATTCGGTAGTAGTAGATAGTTTAATTATTTTTAATTGAGAATATAGTTATATACGTTTCGATGAAGGTTGGAGTTGAGGAGAATGTGTTATATTTTACATTGACTTTCGAAATAAGTTACTTTCACATTGTCCCGTTTTGCCGATATAAGTTAGTGTTTCCAGTAAGTTGTTTTAAAAATGTAGCGTGTCCTGATATTCGTGTGTTTGTTTTAACATAAAATTTGTAGGTTCTCTGTGAACCTAAACCTACGTGACTAAAGAGGTGATTGAAGTTATTTACGTGTGTCGTCGTCCCTTACTCGCATATATCGATTGTGTCTAACGAATACTTGGCTTCATCGATAAAAATCAATGAGGTATCGGCTCCATACTGCGCAACAGGCTTGCGAAGAATTTTCTCATTAACTTTTTTCAAGGATTTTGGAGACAGTCGCCAATTTGCCGATTAACTCGAATAATTCTCACGCTCTCGTGCGATAAACTGAGAAATGGGACAGATTGGTAATCAATCACTTCCACTCGAGCTGGGGAAACTTATATGATATTATTTTTTGTGTGTGATTCATCTTATACTTGTCACTACCTAAGAACTACTGAATCTATGTATATTTAATCAGACGCTGACAGGTCCTAAAATGCTTGACAATCCTTTTGTGATACAAAACAATATTTTAACGGTAATACGTTTTAAGGATATTTTCTATTATAATGACCTTATTTTTCACAGTTGGGATGGCGTTGATAAATCCTTCGGTTTCTTCTCTAGGTGTAGTTAATATCCTTATAGGACACATTAGTATGGTCATAATAATTACTCCGGGTCCGGATGTGTGTGTGTATATGGGATGTAGGTTTGTAAACTAGCCTTTTCTACTGTCATCAGCGGGGCTTGCTTTAGCGCAGAAGACTTGTGTGTTGTGAAGACTTTATGTAAAAAGACGAGTAATAAAAATGAACTTGAATCCCCATAAAAAAAAAAAAACTATTCACATTTCAAACTTAGTAATAATGACGTTTGTTTTTTTATTTTATTTTTTATTTCTATACTACTTAATCTATATTACAATTGTTTTAGCCATACAACGAAAACCTCTCAGGGTTTATCTGTGTGCTGGCAAGCCGTTCATTTAATTAGTAGTTTAATCAGCCCATTGAAAATTTGGCCCTAAGAATCTAAGTATTATTTACAGTGCTCGACACAAAAGTCACAACTACAAGTCAACGTACGTATCGATGTATGGATGACATGCAACACAATTGCTCGTCTTCCAATTTAACATCATGAGTCTGAACTGGCTCGGGTTATTGTAGTGCCCATTCATTGGCAATAAGCTAAAATCATAGCTTCAATTACGTTTTAAATTGCATGTTTCCTTCTTTTGTAAACTAGTGACGGACCCTGGCTTGGCTCCTTTTAAATATTTGTTGAGCTTCAAAACATGGTTATGAGGATTTAATTAATATAATTATTAATTCTTCTTATTTTTTACCGTGTTGATTATGAGCATGAGTTTCCATATTGGAATCGCTCATGCCGTAGTGGAAAGATTAGCCAGTCAACAATGGCAGTATCGAGGCTGACTGCTCTTTTCTTGCAATCTATCAACCTCTAAATGACTTAATGAAACAATTTCCAAATTAATATGCCTAATATACCGATTATCTATATCAAGATAGGTTGGTTTTGCAATGATACCAAAACAAAGTTAAAGTTCAAAACCTCTTACAAACCGCAGACAGTATAATTATACAGAACCTTATATAATACTATGTGAGCACAATACTGGTACAAAATAAATAGGTACAGAAGGCCGAATCCCTATAACGAGCGAAAACGCACGCACACATAAACGCGTATGTTCGCCAACGCACGAGCAGTTGATGTTCATGAAAGCGCGTAAGCGTCTATGTGTGCCTGTTATCGCCTGTTAATCGGAATCAATCTTCTTTCTGTTCCTATTTATTTTCTTACGCTTGGTCTCGAGTAACCTTTTTTTGGAAAAAAGCAACGCATATTTGAGCCAATCGGTTATTCGTAGTTACATGGTCCATCTCACTCTTTATTAGCCGGTCTACGCTACTGTGCTTAATAAAGGGTTACAAAGGCAACGCTTGGCAAACGGTGAGCGATCGGTATTTAGTTATTAGCGTGTAGGAGAATATTATTTCCATCATCATGACAAACACGTTTATACTGCAAAATTCAAAAACATCATTTTTTATTTGTATTTCAAGCAAGTCGTAAACGACTCTGTCAATAGGACGGTGTTGGCACCACTATTATGTTTTTAAAAGTTCTCGTCAACAATACGTTTCGAGAGCCCTTAGAGCTGTATATTAAGCAACTGTATGAAAAAGGACTATTGGATTATCCGTATTTAATGCGGATTAGTAAGAGTGCGAAGTGCTACTCATTAATAGTAGCCGAATTAGCGATATTGGATGAGAGTGAAAGCTTTATTTTTAAACATATTGTAGTGACATTTTGATATTCGAAACACATAATTCTCGAATGGTTTTGATTCATGTCGATTATAAATTAGAGTGTCAATCGGAATCTATAAGTCAAACTCATTTGAGATAGCTGCCATTTCAGTATTTTCCTTAATTCAGTTTCAGTTCAATTTTATTTACCTATCTCTTATTCTATGCATTCATTTATTTTTGTTTTAATCAGGGGATTACATATTATGCACCTCATTGGGTTAAGTGACATGGACATTTTTTACATTTTATTCTTCTCTTCTTGATGTAATGGATCTAGAGAAGAGTTACACATTTATAAAAGTTTACAGTAGGACTATGTTTTAGTGGCCTTACTTAAAATCCACATACATAATAGCTAAATACAATACGAATGGCAATGTTTTTGTAGTAACTGTTTGCAGCTGCTTTATTTTCACTAGAGTTCACGCTAAGTGGAAATGTTCTCGCGAAATTCCATAACCATATCTATTAAGTAAATATTTTAATTAGAATGTTATTCACTGCAAAGTTCAACCTTATGGAAACGATGTTCCTTTTGGGTTCAACTTAGTAGAAAATGATCTTGGCGTGGATGTACACAGAAGATTTGCAGATATGTGTAAATGCCGCACTGTTTGGGATAAGATTGGCTGTGCCATCAAAGTCTAATATTTTACTTGAGGCACTGTTGAGTTTTGTAAACAGTCTTTAGGAGGGTAAGCAAGCGTGCGTTATGGTCGATCCCTACAGAGTAAGGAAGCAAGACAGTACAAGCAAGACAGTACCTTGTCAGTATATATGCTTTGATACCCTAAGAAGGGCAAAATGTATTCGAGTTCTACTCAAAACCAATTGAACTCCGACTTAAGTATAAAATAAGGTACTTATATTATTTTATCTCTTGATTTGTTTGTTAGTCGGAAGACAGGTATCACTGTTTTGTGCAGTTACACAAGTAAACTTTGTCTTTGCTGCCATCAATATTAAATAGTTATGCTAATCTGACCCAAAACTAGTACCTAGAAGGAAAACTTTTGAGGCAATTAGCAACAATATCAATCTGAATATGCAGATGAAACCCTTGGACTTATTTATTTAATTCAATTGTTCTATAAGCTTCGGCAAACTTCATGAATATCTGTTAATATAATGAATGACGAGCAGGGTTTAGGCATATAATTAAATTGATACACAATCAATCAATTAAATCAGCTTATCGGGGCCCAACGACGTAATTTTAAAATACCTCCAGGATGATGATGAAATCTGAGATCATCTAGCACCCTAGACCGTCAGCTGCTTAGCTAATCTTTCCACAACGATTTCGATCGCGCCGACGTGACAGAAGAACTACGTTAAGTAAATCTACGAGTCGATACAAATTAAATAGCAAGAAAAAAGAAATAACGGACCAACGTCAAAGCGATTTTTAAAGTACGGATGCCAAGATACGTTGGCTCTAGCAAATCTTATTTATAAAAGCGTTCGATTGTATTATAAGGGGAAGAAAATCGGATTGTTCTTTTTAGGCAGTGCACACTCACAGATACGTAATATCCGTTAAATAATATGGTCTCTATCAAGAAAAATGTCAGATGAAAAGGATATGATATTACATTTATTTGAAAGGATTTTATACGTATACTACCTATCAGAGTCTTGGGAATTGTTCTGTTGCAAACGAAAATGTAGGATCAATTTATATGGTACATTTCTTGGATTTCATTGTGGTTGTGGAAATAATTCCTTTACCATTACTGCCCCTAGAGGATCTATTCGGCCAAATAGACCGTAACAACGATTCTCCTTATTCCGTCTTCATAAATGGGCTTTTTCCCGCGGTTCTTCTCGCGAGATAGGTACCTTAAAAGTATCATAAATACTTGGACTGAATATTATCTATACGGCAATTAGTATTTTGTGTGTTGCGCCAAGGGGTTTATCGTTTTTATCGTTGTTAGCTTAGTTAGCTACAAACCATTATAACGCCAAGTACTCAGTTATGTAAAAATCGGGAATCATAAAAAATCTTTCCCAAACTCAAGATCATCTTACCATGAATTTCAAACGATAAGTAAACGAAGTTATTGCAAACTTCGTAAGTCTTGTAATTATATTCGTTTTTGTGAACAAAGAAATATTTTATGATTAATGGGATTGTTTGCAGTCCCTTTGAATCAAGTGGTATTTGTAACTTGAAACGAACGTAACTGTTAGGAATTAAATGAACATTAAATAGAGGTAGGTATTGTTACTTCAAATATTTATTATGTGGCTTGGCTTTTTTGGCCATGGCTTTCAATAAACCCAATTATAAATATGTATTCAATTGATTTTGTAGAAAATCCTATTCTGGATACCTTGTCACTATGACAAATATATTCTTGAACCATGCTAGTATTGATAAATTACAACTCAAAGGACGAAATTGAATTCCCATAAGATTTCCTTAACAATTATGTCTCCCTAAGTACCATCTAAAACTTGAGTTGCATTACAAATACAAACCCAATAGAATAGGTACCTATAGTATTTTTCTTCCTAGATCTAGCTGTCACATAACTGTCAATTCCAATTCTCCGGTTTTGTATAAAGAATGGGTGACAATATGAATCTTTGTATTCATGTTATGAAGTCATGTCTGTCGACTATCTCGTTACTAAACAGAACTAAAGATATAAAAATCCAGATAAGCCTGATTTCAAGGTGTGATTTTTTTGGAACTACATTCTTATTCGTCTTGTAAGGGTGTGGATTACGCATTACTAACCAAAACTAAGGATATAAAAAAACAGATAGGCCTGATTTTAGGATACTCATTATTTAACTATACTTCATTAAACTTAGTGCATTTCGGATTAGCTACAAATGAATATTAATGAGTCTCATCCACAGTAAGTCACGGCTTGTTTACAAACACAAAATAAATTACTTTGCAACTTGGTCGGGGCTCGCGAACTTGTAGCCTTTGAAACATGTTTCTTACTTGCCTAGGTTTTATTACTAAGTTTCAGTTTTCTAATTGAATAACAAATGATATATTTCTATACAATTTGTAAACATTTTGCATGGAATTCTATATAATTTAAGTTTTTTTTTATGACATCATTATCTGGTCATCACGATATAAGTCAGTGAATACAATGATTGGTGGCCATTGTACTATCATACTTTTCGTGGGTATCGCACTTGTCGATGTGCCTGGGGCGTTACATATTATTAACATTATGTTTAGTGTCACATTGGTGGCTATAGTTTTCAAATATTCTGAATAAAACCCAAAAGCGACGCATTTATCAAACATTATGTATAATGGTCGTGAATTAGATAAACAATCAGTTAAAATAAAACCAATTCCAATGGATTAAAAGATATTATACTGCCCGCCAAAAGTGCACTGTCAAACAAATGAACAATAGAAAAGAAATGAACGATTACATTATAAACAACACGTTTGGGAGTTGGATAATTGATACTAGTGTCGCTGTAACCAACAAAAGGAAACTCTGTCGGAAAATCACTTCAGATATCACGAGAAGACAGACGAATGTATAGTACGTTATATAAGCGAAATTCTAAGTCTATGGTTATATTAGTCACAAAACCACTGAAAACCAAGAATGTCTCGTAGACACATAAATGTAGCGCGTAGCACAACGTCTACGTAACATAAGTAATGTACTCTACGCTTAATGAATTCCTGTTATTAAGGTGTTTGTGTACATACGGTTTTGTTGGATGTGTGGGTATGCTTTAATTAATCTGTCAATATTGTTAGTAGTTCACATAAAATACTCCTTTATAGTGTGTAGGAATTCGCTAATACATTCGCGTTGTCCGTGATTTTATTAAGTATCATCTTCCTTCAGTAATCTTATTTTCTTTTAATATAGAGTAAAACATCCAAAAAACACAATATTCACGTCAAGTGACCCTCAATAAACAACAAACACTAACCTCAATAAACGACGAAATGGCATGAAAGCCTCCAAATATTTTTTCAATCCTTTAACTATATTGCATCGTAGTGATTTTAATCACGTTTCGATCAACCACTGCAGGAGCTGTGTCCCAGCCCCGGGGCACAGGGGAACGGGCCAGGGGAGGGCCGGGGGAACAACCTCTGAACTAGGTCACTAGACCATTACGGCATGAGACCTACTAATAATATTGGGACACAAGCTTAAATCTGTAATTAAAAACTATTGCAGTTTTGTTTTTCTTTGTACAGGATTTATATTTACTTTTTTATGTTCAAATGTAATTTTTTTCTAAGGACAAGGAGTAACGACCTTTAAACTGGGTCAGTGAACCAGCACACGGGAGTCGGGACCTACGAATAAAATCGGGTCGGGTGTTTCTGACTGTGGTTGTACTGGTTTTCCATCAGTTGAATTTTGATTTTGGTTTGGATGTTGTTTTATTTATATGTGCGTAATAGCTGTTAGACGTAAAAGGAAGTTTGTGTTACTTTCACATCGTATTACAGGCGGCTTTATTAATCTTTTTTTTAAATTAATCAAATTAGTCCCAGATATTTTTTGTTCCCCAGGGTCATATCAGCTCATAAACTTTTAAGCTTGAACATAAGCTTTTTAATAGACAAACAATGAACGGTTGTGAGGGAAAATTGCCACCACATTTGGTACAACAGACTGTGAAAAACACTCAGAGGCAAAAACAATTGCACAGTACATAATAGTCCTTGCAATTGCCTTCACTTTTTCCATTCTACTCTATAAAATATTTTTGAATAGGATTACACTCAATTTGAATTGCAACTCAATTTTCCGATAAAGACATAATTCTTAAGGAGGAAGATCTGTCGTCGTTCCTAATGAAATTCTTGTAAGAAATGATCAGTTTCAAATTCAATATCAAAACATCGATAAGTATTGAAATTGAATTTTAAATTTGACGGCACTGTGGGTAAAGTTTCGGCTATCTGCGTAAGGGGTCAAGAGTTCGATTTCAATATAAGTAGTTGTTTTGGCTATGGGTTTGCGTGTATGTTAGGTTTATGCCTGTAATATGTACAAGATATAACAGGATAAAGAGACATCGTATAATGACGAGCACTCTTGTTAAACATATATCATGATATATAAAAATATTTATTCCTGGAAAATTGAAAAACGTGTCTATAAATATTGTTGTTTGCAGACTCAGATTCAGTTGATTGAGTAAGGAAAATTATAAATATAACGGTAGTATTTTTCTTGTTATTTTGGTATCTTTTTAATTGAGAAGCTTAACATTACGTGCTTTATTAGCCTATTCTGAGGCTGAATAGTTAACTTTCGAATTGGTGATTGCCATTTAGACATTTTTTATCGAAATATTTAACTGAGTCGGCATTCAATCCACTTGAAAACACACTTGACAAGTCTGTTGGTCAAGTTTAAGGTAAAGGATTGAGTTACATGTTTATGCCTTTTCTACGTCGGTATAATGTTTTGAGAATTCTACAGCCTTTTCATTAGACCCACAGTCATTAAGAGGATTATGATAGTGTAGAAACATTACAGTAAGTACTAAAAACACAGCTGTTTTAATTAGTTACCTCACACACATACTTAATACGTGGAGGTTAGCAATTAAAGCTGCAGAGTATTTGAGAACTAATACAAAAGTTGTTTAAAATATAAATGTCAAATTAACCTGTTTAATTTCGCGAAAATTCTCGTTTTTACTTCAATACTAATGTAAAACGGTAAATGTCACGGGTTCATGTCATGAGCACTCTTCGTGACGAGGGTCCAGTATCTGGGCTTAAAATTTATTGACAACAAGACCGATGTAATTCGGTTTTATAAACTCTCAGTACAAACTGAAAGGACTATGTAAACTAAGTATTTGGTGGCAGGGATTATGTATCTGGACCGAGTTCGGTTCGAATTTATTAAAATTTTTTTTTCCGGAAAGCAATCCATTACACATTATTTATTACAAAGAAATATTAGAATACTTAAAGTTAAACAAATGTGCAACCAACAACGTTCTCCACATATAGTTGTGAAACAAAAACAGTTCGTTAAGTTTAAGCCGAATATATGACTTGATTATTACTAAACAGTAGCATGCAATAACAATTTTTATAAATGAAAATGTGTCAAACGCAATTATCAAATTATTCACATGAATCATCAGTTGAATTAAGAATCATGCAATGTTTTATTCAAACTTATTAAACTAGTTGTTGTAAGCCAATGCTGGCTGTGAAATTCTGGGATCGATTCTCGAGCCAGATGAATATCCACAACAATTTTTGTATTTTCTTATATTATTTTTGAACCGTTATTCTGAATTACATTATATTCTATCGGGATACCTATAACATTTTAGCTTTTCAATATGAGTAGTTCGGAAAACATCTAAAAGCTTTTAGCTATACTAAAATGTATAGTATCTCTCTAAGAGATGTTTGCGGTTCGGAGCGATATTAAAGCTACTTAATCCGCTTTTGCACTAAGTACTCTGTTCACTACAGTTTTATCCTATACAAAGGATAGGATTACCTTATATACAGATATAGCTTTTGGGTAGTGCTTTTAAGGTATATTTCGGTTGCTTCTACTGTTTCTTTGAAGTATGACATATGTAAATCTGATATTAAGTATTTGTTCTTGGTGAGGGCAGTTGTAAATATTTTTAAGAGTGCCACAAGTCTGAAGAGCGATCTATGAAAGTAAAGCTATGTTAGTTACTATTATGTATGACCAAACGACACGTTCACTGAACAAAAATTTGAATGACAATGAAGGAATTCGAATTTTTCAATGAAGGAATTCGAATTCGTTATTGAATAATATATAAGTCACCGTAAAATTGTAAATACCGTTAGATTATAATCTATCTCGCGAGATTGTGAACTGTCGAAAGATTGTGAACCGTAACATACTGTTTACAATTTACCGCATATTTTTTCGATAGATTGTCGATCTATCGAAGTAAAATTGTTAAATCACAATCTGTCGCGCGTTAAATTGTCAATTGTCCGATGGCTGTCTCTAATTGGTCGGTCTTGTGGTAGGTCGCTCTGTGTCCATAGTTAGGTTAGGCTAGTGTTTAACCAATCAGCGTGCGAGGTGCGTTCCGTCGCATGCCATTTCACAATTTGACGGTTTCACTTCGATAGATTATAATCTACCGAAAAACAATGAACAATACGTTAAATTGTTACGGTTCACAATCTTTCGTCAATTTACATGAAGTGCGGCATTACATCCTCTACAGTAATGGGTCTATAAGAACTGCGTAAATAATACAGAATCATGTGCCCAAAATATATAGAATTACACATACTGATCATTGATGCATGCGCAATGCCTTCTATGGCACCTAAGTAAGTACTCGCTAGTACTTGAAAGGCTTAAAAGGAAACAACTTTTAGGAAGACTATTTACTTAAGTAGGTACCTATGTGAATAGCTTGCGAATTGCGATAGGCCGCACCCTTAGCATATTATACCTAGGGATATATTTAAGCAATTTATTAAAGGGGTTTGACATTCCATCATGCTTAATCATCATATCCTATCCTACTTATATTTATATTATAAATGTGAAAGTTTGTGAGAATGGATGGATGGATGAATCTTTGTTACTCTTTCACGCCAGAACGGCTGAACGGATCTGGATGAAATTTGGCACAGAGATAGATTATAGTCAGGAATAGCACATAGGCTACGTTTTATCGGTTCGTAAACCACGCGCCAAAGCCGCGGGCGGAAGCTAGTACTTAATATAATAAACATTATATGTTACCTAATACTTAGTTACTAAATAACTTACTGTATCGCGGTTGCGTTTACAGACACAAGTTTCACAATCAAATACGCCTAGAACAGAAACCACTTTATTTAGGTCATACAAATATTTGCACATCAATACAGCGCGAACGTCTCATTGACCAACTAATCAACTAATGGCGTCGTCATTAAAGTTAGAGAAGTCACACAGAAGTCATTTCTACCATCGCCTCCTTAGATTTGACAACAACTTTAAATTGGGGATAATAGAGTCTGCAAAATCCATCAAAAGTTTGTGATTGATTCCTATTTTTATTAACGAGATAACTTAGAAAACATTTTCTAAACAAATTAGGCGCGACAGATTATTGAAAAAATCAATTCTAATATTCCAGTGGACTAAATCCAATAGTATTTCATACAAAAAAATTACATTGGGTACGCACCATCCATATTATATAAAAATATAATTATGGTCCTGGGTGTTATATTATAACTACAACGGTTGTCACGGTAGCCAGAAGTGTAACAACCAGTCTAAATTTTGGGTGTCAGTCTCTCCTAGTAATAGGGTGTTGGAGGTTAGAAGGCAGTTAGTTGGAGCTAGAAATTATAACAGACTGATGTTTGTACATTATGGATATTGGAGAAAAACTAATATGGGGGATCTTTATTAGAGCAACAGAAGCCAAAACAACAGTTTTTAGAATTTTTGTCTGTCTGTCTGTACTCGTATGTTTGTACACGCATCACGCAAAAACTACTGCATGGAATTGAATGCAGTTTTCACCGATGTATTGCTAGTCTAACTTAAAATATATGATCAATTTTACCGCAGGAAAATATCAAATTCTAAATTCCACGCGTACGAAGTCGCGGGCAAAAGCTAGTATAAAATATTGATATTTAGACGCATCTCATTAGACTGGGAACTGAGCCCAACGTAGTTGGGTAAGGCTCAGCAGATGATGATGAGATAAACCACATTCATTTGTTTGTCATGATTAAATTATATAATAATTTAACACTGATTTATCGTAACATGCATTTGCTACAACTACTACGTCGTAGCAGCCAGTGCTACGATTGCAGTCTACTACATGTACCCTATATAATTATATTTGTACCTAAAAGTATATATAATTATAGTATATAAATAATCTATTTTTAATTGTACTATTATGCCAATACTAGTTGAAGCCGTGAGTACCAAACACGCTCCCTATACATACAATATTACACCTCAATTCCCACGAACATTCAACGTTACTAACTCAACCACTACAGTTTATGAATATTAAAATACAGAAACAATTCCCCTGAGCATAAGCCAGCGTACATTGTTGAACGAGGAAGTGTTAGTACTTAGAAATGTAAATCGATAACCTTAGCAATAGGACTCCACGTTACTTTGCGCTTGTACGTCTTCTGTCTTCAACCGCAAGCCAGATTTCCTGTAAACCTTCTTATATTTTCTTAAGCGTAACGTATAGACTTACACGATTTCGATTTATTTATTTTTCTTATCAATATTTTAGGGGAATATGTGAGAGGATTATATGTATAACAATCAATTTGATTGCTGTCAACATAATTCTCTCGGGCTCAGCTTTTGGATATAATTCTGAAACAAGTTGATTATCGATTTTAAAATTTAAATAAAGCTGTTGATCTAGACATTATCGAAAATCGAACCAAAATTCATTGATTGTAGATACATTTTGAAATAATTTATATTTTGGATTTTTAGGTGTTAAATAAACCCGTTATAATAAACAGTAGGCGTAGCTTCCTTTCTTATAGCGCAGAAAATATAGAGACGTACCTAGGTACCAACATAAAGAATAATTGGAAAGTAAAACCTATATATTTCTTCATCTTTTGTCAACAGATCGCAATGGCAGCAGTGTGGGTAACGATGTTCACCTTGCTCCTCGTGAGTTCCTCACACGTGTTCTCTGCCCCAACAAATACAGGTAAGTGGCGCAACTGTTTGACTTTCCGCAAGTCACACACTCCACAGAATCTATAAGTTGTTTGAAACTCGCTCTATCTTGAATGTGAAGTAAATATCTTGGAAGTTTCTTGAAATTTTCTATTTTTTTGAGAAGTATTTCTAGGAATTGAAATTTGAAAACGCTTGTTCTACCTGCTGCTGATTTCCTTTACATTTTATAAGAAACTGTTGGTTGTAGTTGAAGTTTTTAATATAGTCATCATACAATAATATACTCAGTGCTGGCTCTGGGGTAGAGCGAGTGGAGCGGTCGCTCTAGGTGCCAGGTGGTAAGGGGCGCCAAAATACCAAATGCGAAAAGCCATCTCGAAGCGAAAAGTAAATTTGTAATGTCGCCTTTTGAGACGCGCGGAACTACACAACTACTTTATGTTAATGAAGCAGCCGCGTAATAATTTGAGCTACTTTATTTAAATTCAATATGTGATAGAGTTGATTTTTGAAAAAGTTGGTAATAATTATTAAAATAAACGGAAATACAATTTATGTGATGTGTATGCGTCGATCAAAGGGCGCCGAAAGAGGATTTCCCTCTACTCTGATCAAGGGCTAGGGCCGGCGCTGAATATACTATATAACGTATCAAGATTATGTTGAAGGTTAATGTAGGGATATAATTGGAAAATCATACATACTTATTTTTGGAATTAATTAGTTTCGAAATAGCTATCGTCTTTTTTATTACTGGTATCATTATCTACTTAGACTTTTTTGTTTTAATTTGATTAAATCAGATAGAAAGTGAATATTGACTAAGATGTTAGCATACTAATCCCACATAGTAAATTAGAATTGTAAATTCAATTCATGTGCCTTAAATTGTAACTTCTGATGTTCCAACTTATTTAATGTGATAATTTATAAACAAAACTACATAATCTGAATTGATTTGTGTAATATAAGTTAAAATGGTATTCTTTTCATACACATATGTAACTGTATTATTTAAATTAACAATGAATACGAATTGTACTCTGTAATATAATCTTCTATTAGAAATTACTGCTTGACACGTGTCAAGAACTTTATATTTTAGATTAACATCATTAGATAGATTGCCGATTAGTTTAGAAGTGTTTCAGTAAATTAGGTACTATCACGCAACTTTTAAACACTTAACCTAACTACTTTCCTCTACGTTAATATTGATATTGAAACCTTCTTAGCAAGTATCGTAACTTCGCTGAAATTGGAAAACCAAAAGCCTAAACGCCCTTATAGCTTAATGTTATCTAGGCCACCACACTCAAATGGTAAAACTACACAGACAACCTCTTACTCTTTGAAAATGTTGGGAATGTCACTAATTACTAATTACATAGTGCTATTCATTACATATATTTAATTAATTAATTACATATTAGTTACATAACATTTTATATGAAAGGCAGGCACAGCAAAAAAATTACTCTGCCGATTGGCAGCGCACTGGTACTACACTTCTGAAGAAAATAAAATATTACTACTTAAAACATTATATACATAACGGCGCGTTATAAAATTAATTGTTTATTTTGATATAGTCGAATTAAGATTAATTTAGAGCGAGTAACACCGAATGGAGTTGTTAGTGTCATGGTGCCGCTGGCGATGACTTTTGGGTACGGTGTCATCACGCGGTATCCACAAACAAAACCATTAACTCTAAAATAATACAATTGCATAAATTGTAAATACTAATTTACTTTATTTAGTTTTTCTGGTAACGATATTAGAATTATAGTCATTAAGATTTGTGAGTATTATTTGGCAACACGCCCATGGCAGACCACCAGATAATGGAGCAGGAGCAAAACGTATCGATGCAGCCGCTCGACATTCCGTCATACATATTCTTCTTCTTATTTAAGAACCTAGCTCTCGTCGGTGCTCTCTCCAGTGCAGAATCCTTTACCTCTTTATACGACATGACAGCAACCTTTTCCTTTATTTGGCCCATGTAACTTATCCTTGGTCTTGGTCTACATATCAAGTCTTTTTATTCAGTCCGTCAACTATCCATACAGTGAACCATGCTTATAGCATGTGACAGCTCATCTCTGTGGATAATCGAAACTGTATATATAAGGCCTATCAATATAACTTGATAAAGTTTATAAATAAATATTAAGGATATTTCAGCCTATACTGCCATACATATTGACGACACGATTGGTTTAGTGGTTGAACGATTGGCTTTCTGCCTCCTGTCTTACAATTTATTTATTATGCCTTTTAAACAAAAATTACTGACTAATTCCATAAATTCACTATATTAGTGTTATGGTCGTAAATGTAGTTCCCGACTGTGTGGTTCTGGGTTCGATTGTGAGGTCGAACAAAAAGTTACTAGATTTTTCCGTAAGGAAATGATTAGCAGACAGCTTTGAATTATGTAACCGGCAATAGGCTGGCTCTCTAATAAATGGTATTTAATACAGAAATTTGAGTAATATTGGTGTAAGTAAGAAAAAGTAACCTTTTTTTTTAAATAAGCTTCATAGCGGGTTTGTTCATCTACGTGATAAAATCCATATGTAATCCCATGGGATTATTTCTACGTAACAACGATGTCGTAACTTCGTTAACCCTGCTCTTGACATTGATACTTTTGCAGGGGATGTTTTTTCACATAATTTTTTGTTATGTGAACACGACAGGCTGGTCCGCACCTTCTATATCATGTATTTT
Organism: Shargacucullia verbasci; assembly: GCA_947562105.1. Classification (NCBI taxonomy): domain Eukaryota; kingdom Metazoa; phylum Arthropoda; class Insecta; order Lepidoptera; family Noctuidae; genus Shargacucullia; species Shargacucullia verbasci. Next base: position 8,003,501 of record OX387288.1, on the reverse strand, counting down.
TCGTGTTGTTTGTTATGCCATGAATGCAATGTTTTTGACGATTGACGACTTACGGCTGTCGATTACACAAATCGTGATCTTTACTTATTTGATAATTAATGTATATATTCTCTATAATCTGTCGTACTATTTTTTAATGGATGGTACACCTGGCGTTACTTACCTGCTCTTCTTTATAAGGCTACCAAAAACTTTGGAAGTGTACCTACATTCTAAGGATTTGAAAACGCTCGAGAGCTCAATGTAACAATAAACTTGCTCTTTTTTGGAATTTCGGTTACTACTCTGGCAAATATTCGACAAAATAAGTCTACCCATAATTACGAAACGCCATACTGAACTTTTTTCGAACTGTGCTCATGTTTTGTCTATGAAAAACAACTGAACATCGATTCAGCAGTTTAGCTACGAAGGTTTAACAAACACAAACAAAATTACTTTTGCATTTTAATTAAGTACTAGGGATTAAAGTATAAACAGCGGATCATATTACACGTGGTGTTGGCCAATTAACGCTTTATTCGCGTTTGATAAATGAGATTGGGAATACTCAACCTGCGGTCTACTGAGCTTTTATGTAAGCTGCCAACCATAAAGCAATTAACGCTAGTTAAATTTAATATAATAATTTCAAATAAAATGGCACCAGCATGAGCGCAGTGAGCATATACGCAGGGTATTGCTTTCCAGCAAACAACAACATGGGTATATATGAAAAGAATAAGTCATTACAGTTTTTATATATTGCAAATAACAAGTCGACGGCGACGGGTGGATAAAATAGCCTTAGGTTTTATTAAACAACTGAAAACATTTTCTTGCCAAATGTAGATATGAAATCATTTCTTTCATCTAAGAAGTTTTAAATCGCCTCAGTATGAACTTCAAGCTAGTCTTTATCCTAGTAAAGTTTTCATCTTGACATGATCACTCTGGCACTTGTAATCTCAAACAAAAATACCCTAGTTCCCAAAATGATAACACTGAAAGATTTTTGAGTTAGCGATAATAGTTTCATATAATCACTAGCGACCCACCCCGGCTTCGCACGGGTAACACTAATTATCTATAGCCAGATAATTTTTAGGAAACATATGAAAAAAAATAGACTCCTAGAAGATAGATTCCTATCTCCACCAAACTTCACAAGATCACCCGCTGGACTAATCTGAAGATTATCTAAAAATTTCATTAACATCGCTCCAGCCGTTTTGGAGGCCATAGGGAAAATACATACACACATTTATTTTTATATAATATATACTTATATAGATAGATTTATGCGTCTGTGCGAAAAGACATTACTCAAACTTTTTGGAAAAACCCGACCTTTGACCGGAACAAATTCTATTCGTCTTTATTTCAGGTATTAGACGTCATCGTAAGCTTAGAGACCTTGACGAGACTTGACTCGTCAATAGTTATGACGTAGGTATGCCGATATTACGACGAATTCAAGATAGAGCCTTATAGATGTTTTAGGTTTCGATTGAATATATAGGGTAGGTATGATTCGTTTGCTATTCGTGAATGTGAGATGTGTGAGATTATTTGGTACATATTAGAGTGTTTTTTTCAACGGGAAAGAGCGGGTCAAAAATTTGATGGTTACTCATTTATACTCGGCTAATAATTTCCTACAGTTGTACCCCAAGTGGGAGATTTTCCTTAACATTGACCTTAAAACAACCGTTACACGCGCAATTGAATGAAATTCTATCGAAAATGCGCGCATACTGATTTATATACATTTTGGCTTAATGGAACTACAGGCGAGATTGAAGAAAACTCGCACTCGTAGTACTGTATGAATTACGAGTATTATAGTCAATTTTACATATTATATATACCTTCTACCGTAGGTATCTTGTGTTGAAAGGAATTCCAGTATTCCAAATCCAATTTTAATTTAATGGCTCCATCGTAACTTGACGATGATTCTCCCAATGTCAAAATTTCAATATTGCGTCACTGACAAGGTCAATTGTTATTGGAAGGTTAATTATGAGCGTTCTCGTATCTACTTAAGCAAATTGTAACTTAAATGAGGAAATAGTAATTAGGTACCTATATTTTTTCGTGAGAAGGATTATTTCAAGAGGATAAACATCATCATGTAAATAGAATCCATTGTATATGGAAATTAAATAGTTTTCACGTCTGAAATTTGATAGGATAAGGGTAAAATGGGGTCCAAGTCTCTTGAATTGAGTTTTCTTATGTACAGCGTATGAATCAGCGACAAAAGCAGCTGAGTATTTACAAAGTTTTATACTTATTTTTATGAATGATTTGTAATAAATTATTATAGAACTTAACTTAATAGACTCGTATAATGGTTATCTTCTTAAATATTTCGATTTCAAAATTGCGAAAAGTTCACCTACTTCTAAGTGACTGAATATATGAGGACATAAAACAGATGAAGTCTAATTAAAGTGGTAGAGGTAAAGCATTAGTTATTTGTAGCAGGGACCAAACTAGTGTCTTGTTTGTGACACCCTTAAAACATCTGTTACAGTCACAATCAGTTCATGAACTACATTTACGGGGTTGTTAATTTTACGACCGTTTTTATTTGATGTGGTGGACGGTGGACGGTGTTTCTACGAGTGTTTTTATGACTGTATGGTAATAGAAACAGGAAAGGACGTAATAATATACTGACAGAGTTTCACCGATAATAACATGTCATATAGACTCGCTGCCAAGGACGATTTCTGATAGAATATGTACAATAGCACTTTTCTCGCTCTTTGAGTGCCTCAGGCCTTTACACTTGGTAGAAGCGTAGGCAACTACAGGCCATATTTTTTAAAGGACCATCACACTAGGTTTTTTCCTAAAACATGGCTACAGTTTATTGCAAACATACATCACACATGTGCGTATTAGTGCACACATTAAAAACAAAATTTACAATTTTTCATCGTTTTGAATGAAACTGGGTCAAATGTTGGCTATGCCACTCCATCAAAACATAATTTCGCATGAATACTGAGAGTAACATTGCCGAATTCGGACTCATGTGAATTCGTTCATATCTACATGTCAAATGTCAATATGCCAACACAGTGGATGATTTTGAGCTCACAACATTGTTACTGTTCTCGATTAAACCGAGCGTCTGTTTGAGACACATGTACCTATAATTTGTATGGATTATTATTATTTTTTGTAAAAGAAAATTAAATATTGTCGAATCCTCAAGTAACCCTAGATTTCCCTATATGTGGTTTATTAGTAACATTTTACTTGAAGTTGAAATAAAGAAAAGTAATTTTTCTAGTAAACTGCAGGATGATTGCTGCAATTTACTAGCAAAATTACTTTCGACTACAATTGGAATGTTTTACACTAACTTAAATACATAATGTGTATGCATTTTGCACCTCTTTTATGTTTTTAATAATAATTGGCTTTGAGCAACCATAAATTTTCTACTAACGTATTTTTACATTTACAAAGCTATTTAGTGCCTACTTGATGATATAAAAAAAAAGAATTGTGCGTAATCATTCTTTGAATGTAGAATACAGGGTGTAGCCCTTTAGTCAGTACAGTGATCATGGGAAACAGAACTATTTGAAACTTGCTTTTATTAGCCCAGGAAATGCTGATCAGTGTTGGTACCTGCAAGGAATTCAATAATAAAACGACGAGAAGAACTGGACGATATCCAGTTCGTCGATATACATATACATTTTTTCGTCTCAACTTGCCCATCCTATGTCCTTTTTAGGGACCCGTGTTTTTAATACAAATTGTTTTATTAGTCGTAACATCTGTTGAGGAAAGTTGAGGAACACAAAATTAAAACAACATTTGGAAGACAAAGTTTTAATTGTTTACTGAGGATTGTTGGACTGTCACAAATAAAGAAATACTTTAAGTGAATCGTTGTAAGAATTTGTTGTATCGAAAATCTGCAGGTTATGACTATACGCTATTGACTTTTTTTAAAGATAGTTACGAATACCTAATGGTTACATGATTTTTCTTGGTAATGAAAGTACATGACATGTATTTCAATGTAAAATGTATTTAAGAGTACGTGATGCATTGCCGCCAGGGGGCAAGACCTGGTTTACTCTTACGTAAAGTTTAAAGACATATAGACACACATACACAAGTTGCATGGTTTCCATAGAAAATTATTAACGCCTATTTCCATGAGCTGTGTTTTAATAATAATCCTACAATTACTATGAGTCTGTCTCATTGATCTAATGATCAGGTAAAGTTTTATTGGGTTTTTCTGTATAGAAATTTTTAGTAGCAGCACGGAGTCTGGAACTGTTACCGGTAGATGGCAATAGACTCACCCCATACTACATGGAACTACACCTCACCTACATAAAACTACCTTTAAATAGGAAAAGTTTATATATAAAAAAAAATATTATATATACTGAATATTCGCAAGATAGCGTCAAGAAGCAATCTGCAATCTGAAGTAAATGCAAAATAGACATAAGCATACAGATTGGAAATGCAACTGATATGTAAGTATAACTTCGTTCCGCATCCTATGAAACATAATAACTTTATCGAGGAAATATCAGCGTGCAAGAGCACCGATGCCTCATCTGAAATGTACGACAACAGATAAAATTTGGTATGCATAAAATTTTAATGCTTTGTATATCGATAAAATATGTATACAACACGTAATTGGAAATAAAAAAGAGCCCTTAAGCGTGTCAAATAAATAGTACAACAATAAATAGTTTAACCTGACTGCACGACATCAAAGGGAGAGTTATTATAAAATAGTATCTGAATATGATTTATTTTTCATACCAACGCGATGAAGAAAAGCCAAACAGATGAGAAAAGATCCAAAAAAATAAAAAAAATAACAGGGACACATAGATATACTGCCACGAGCGTCACCAGTGGCGATTACCATAAGCCTTATTTCTGTTATAGCGAGTTGGAAACAGTGGTAGTTTTTGTTTGCTATTTTGCCCATTCGTGTTGTTTTTGTGTTCAAAATTCTGGAATCGTGACAAAAAAATGTACGCCGCAATATTATAATTTCATGACTTAGCAGACCGTAATAGCTGGTGGTGTGTGGTCCTGCTAAATATAGCCTGCGTTCGACCCGAAATACACATTGTAAAGGGATAATTATTAAGGTGGATGAATGAAACCATTGCGTGAAGGGCTAATAAGGCACATATTTTGGCTTACCTCTTTTACTTTCAAAAACCTTCCTCGCTTTTACTCTATTTAAAAAGCTTTAAAAGTAAATGCTTCCATGTACTGACTATTCGCATATTCAAATCCTCCGCATCAAAGCGTCCTACTTATATTTTGCTACGCCGTAGCGGGCTCTACGGATTGTGTAGCATGATAGCGTAGTATTCTTTGCTTTGTTCGGAATGTATAGATTCTCCTTATAAAAGCTACGTTGTACATTTCTTTGTGGAATATAAGGGGAGTATTTAATAAATGGGTATGATCTTTCTAACTCTTCGAATATCGAGTTCGTATTATGTACCTATGTGTCTTATTCAATTTATATTCAATTAAACTATGGCTGTGTTTGTTGATGGAGTGTAGATGTTTGTTTGCTTTTGATGGTGATGTGATAAATGTATTTAATAGTCACTTACGCCGCAGGGAATATCAGTTACTCAGTGTGAATCGATGACTTTTGTGTGAAGTATATTTAGGTAGTTTCACAGTAGAAACAAATTTAACCTGTACCTAGATAAGTATTTTAAATGAACTAGGTTGAACTTTCACTTTAAAAATGTTCCACGAGTTTCACGTCATCTTTTTCCGCCATCAAAGGCCCGTTATAATAACGAATGAAAATCAAAATTGCCAATTACAAGATCGGTGCCCAATTTAATGTCGGAGGGGTTTATAATTACTCTTTGGTAAATCTACTCCCTAATTTAACGGTGAAACGCTGAACTAGAGATTTTTATAAAATAATCTAGTCAGCGTTCGTTGACATAGGTTAAGAGGTTAAGAAATTCTTGGGTTCTTTTTATTTTATATACAAATTGTGAAGAGTTAAAATAACTTGCTACTGTACCCAATGTGTAGGTAGTCAAAGTTGTTTCATTGAGAATTTTTTTTTCTTTTTTCGGCCTGACCCTCACTGAAAATACAGTTTATATGTTGAAAATAGCCATGTTTGGATCGAGATGAGTGATTAGTGATATTTTTAGAAATATTGTGTGTTTCTGAGCTGATCTACAAGGTTGTTTGACGGTATACCTTCATGAAGTCAATTAATATTGTATAAAACTTAAACTCGTTAGTCTATTGGTCACAAGCGTGACTTCCGTTTCGATTCCCGGGTCGGGCAAGGTGTTATTGGGTTTTTCTGTATGGAAGTTCTCTCTAGCAGCACGGAGACTGGAACTGTGCCCGGTAGATGGCAACAAGTTCGCCCCCTAAGTATTATATGGGACTCAATAACGGCATCGGTAGTAGATAGTAGGTACACCTCTGCCTAGCCCTTTAGGGAATACAAGCATTTATCATGTTTTATGTATATGTGTAAAACTTTGATACATTATAATTCTTCCAAACATCCCAAATACACGGCAAATTAAAATTCAATATCTCGTTACAGCTTTTCAGTATTAAGGTAATTATTTCATACATATAGAGCACCTTTGGCGCGCAATCGTGAAATATTCATCAACATGACCGCTATAATGGAAGCAGCGCTCGTACTGAATTATTTCTATCGTTACCTCATACGTATGTTTGAGAGAAGTCAACACAGTATTAATCCGTAGAGACTCCAATTAAGTTGACGCAGTTGAGTAAAGTAGACTAACAAATAGAATAGAATAGAAGAAACTTTATTTCAAGTCTTAGACTCATATAGGTAAATAAATAGGTACAATTGCCAGGATTCATAGAGAGCTGTTGCGATTGCTTCGCCCATAAGTACGTTGCTTTGAAATTAAAGCAAAAGACAAAATATCAAAGGAAAAAAAAAACGACAACACAGTAATTATTATTTTTAATTATTATTTTTATGTTACATATATGTATATTGAATTATAACATTTAATTTTACTAACTACTTATTACTTAGTACTAAAAACACTAAACAAATTAAAGATGTAAAGAATATCAAAACATTACCTATGCGTCAAAATACTTCTCCGCAACACTGTCAACCGTTATTGTGCCGATTGACAGCATTATTTGTTATTATTTTTGAGGTGTGATGATTAAATTGGGTTGTAGCATCAGTAAAAATCAAGAATATTTAAAGATGTTTCATTTTCATCATCATCATCATCAGCCAGAAGATGTCCACTGCTGAACGAAGGCCTCCCTCAAGGGAGGGGGATTTGCCATAATCCCCACGCTTGGCAGGCGGCTTGGGGATCGCAGTGGCTCACCGATTAGTAAGAGGACGCTGCTGCCCGTCCTCCGGTGTCTGGCCGCAGTTTTAAGACGTACCCGGGTGTTTCATTTTTAAGTTACTTTATTTTGTTTAGCAGGCGACGTAGTTTAAATATCAGTTAATTACTTAAATCCAGAAAACCTTCCACTCATTTATAAACAACATATTTTAGTTAAACTTATACTTCCATTAAACTAAACTGTATAATCAATACGATTAAACATAAAATAACATAGCATCATGCCTGTATTCCCCGAAGGGTTAGGCAGAGGTGTACTATTTTAACAACCACATTTCGCCGATGCTGTTATTGAGTCCTATGTAACAGGGAAGGAGCTTATTGCCATCTCCCGGGCATAGTCCTGGACTCCGTGCTGCTACTTTGAGGACTTCCATACCAAAACACCCAATAACACATTGCCCGACCCGGGAATCGAAATCAGGACGAGTGCTTACAACCACTAGGCAATGAGGCAGTGGAATACAATTAAATCACTAGTTCTTTTTAATTTGAATAGATGTAAGTTTCAATCTTTATATAATGTAGTTAAATGAGAATATTACCTTCATCTAGCCGGATAGCTACTCATTATAAACTTAGATTGGAGAATTAGCAAAACTTTCACGTAACCTTGTAATAGTATTCGTATCGTTCCAAAATACTTAATAGCATGTCAAACATAGTTAAAACGACATAATTATAAAACTTTTTAAACAGAGTGTGCAGTTTTTCAGCTATATCAGAAAAGTTACAAGCTCTTTAAGTTGAAAACGTTCATTTGTGAAACATCTGTCGAGAATTTTTATAAAAATATAGTGAAAATAAGTAGGGCAATTTATGAGGACACGTATTTATTTAAATATTTTGATATTAAAAAAAACGTTAAAATATACATGTCTACGTCTTATTTTTTCATTATTCATGATTTACGAGATCACAGAAATATGCAAAGAAAGCATGTGAAATATTGTTAATAACAGTACGGACAAGATTCTCATGAATTCTCATGAAAATATAGTCAGAATTTTATAAATTTGTAATAGTGACTTTATGTTAACGACATATCTAACTTGACTCTAACTTACGGGTGTAATAAGTGCCATGAAGTGTTATCTAGAGTCTAGATAGCGATAGACTAAATGCGAGGAAAAGGTACCTAGATTCTAGACACCGCTTCCTCGCATTTAGTCTTAATACCCCAACAGACGGGGGACATAAATTCGTCGGATTATTAACAATCCAGCCGCCGGCCGGAGTAGAGATTTCATTGTGGTGTCTGTGTCCGAAGTTTTGTAAGGGTTATCAGGAATGTAGAGTCTGAATCCTATTCAGCCTATTGCAGTCTACTGCATAAGTGGGATTTTTACAAGTTGTGCCTTTGGATTTGTTATTGGAATAAGTAAAGTATACTTTATATTATTTATTACTTTATATTACTCTCATCCATGCATTTTTTGAGAAAAGTCTGGCCACGGACCAATAGTGGGAGAATATTGGACTATGGGATTTTATATTTATATTTTTTATACCATACTTATACTGTGTTATTTATCATGCAACTTGTTAGTAACGTAAGTTATTAATTCCTAATTCACATCCACAAGATGCGACGTGTCGGTAACAATAAGCTGACTAGTCAAGGTTGTAAAGAACCATATCTATGAATACATCGTCTGGAAAATAGGTTTATGTAACACTAGAGACATTTAGATAAATGAGAAACATCGTGACATATTGATGAATTTTATAAACGACTAGTTAACCTAATAATACATTAAGGCCCAATTTCACCGACGATATAACATATGGTTAAGGGACAAATCAGCTGTTTGACAGGGATAGCGATACAGAAGGGTATCGGTAACCGAACGTTTTCATTTAAAACGTCTTTTATAGCGTCAATGAACATGAGACTAAGGATTTTAGATGTAAAAAATAATTTTCGAAGTTTGTTCACGTTTCCACTATTTTAGTAAAATAATTTTAGTAACCAGGTAAAAAAAAATGGATTGAGCTGCCACACATACGTAGTGTCCCTATATTCAGATTATATAAAAGATCAGCACCCACGATCTAAAAAATCCTTCCAACAAAATGAAAGTTTCAGTTCACAAGTTTACAGTGCGCTTGAATACAATGTTACGTCTGAGGACTGTGCCATTAGAGTGCCATTCACGTTTACCAATATGCAGATAAAATAAGTGCAAGTCGATGTTCACATTTTCCAGTAAACACTTCCATGTGACAGTTATTTGTTTTTAGTTTTGCTTTGCATAAGCGGTGACTGAAGAGAAAAAAATAAAAAATAAATAATTTTATCTCTTCTATCTTGGCTTCTTTCAGTTGGTCATGATTATTGAATAGATGTAGGTAATACACGTTTATAATTCCATCTGGTCTAGATATGCAAAAACCATAATGAAGTTCATTATCCTAGTTTAAAATTCATCCAATATTCAAGTTTATATGAGCCATTTTGTACAGAGATTACGCAACGTTAATTTGGATGGTTGACGTGTTTATGACGTAAACTTTAGTACAGTATTTTCCCTCTAATTATACCCAACGAAAGGATGAAACACCAGAAAAATCACAGTTATTTATAGTTTAATAAATATTTTTATTTATTTACTTGCCGAAATATTTTTTAAATTGTTAAACAATTAGAAGAGTTTATCTCGCGAGGTTATACAAAAATAGCAATACATACTGATTTTTAGGTTTAATATAGGTTGGTGGTTGATGTTCACATTCAACTTTCGTTGATGAGCATTTTACTGGACGTAATTCTACGTACGTAGTGTTTTCTTATAAAATATTTTAGTTGTAGGTCAACACTTCAGTTGAAAAGGGTTCGTCTACCTCAAGGGCATTCTCTAGTACTAACTTTACTCAACATAAAACATTAGGGTAAACCTCATCTCGACAGTCACTCAAAAGGCTTGACGCTAAAACCTGAAAGGTATTTTTGTTTTCCTTCCCTTATTTCTTGAGTCGAGAGGTAGGAAGCTAGACTAAGCGGGTTTAAACAATATGTTGGGTGAACATGTGATTTGGTTTTCGATCAATAATAGCAGGGATTCAAATGAAAGTTAGGTCTTGCTAGAAACATCAAAGTCACCCTGAATAGGTTTAACCTAATACAGAGCTGAACTAGAAAGGAAATAACCTTTCATTGACATTTAAGATGCAGAGTTGCACATCTCTATATTCTATACAGAGGTATACTACTGCATCGGATTTCTTATCCAGATCTTATTTAAATGCCAGTTACATTATGTTCACCTTGTAGCTTTTACTTTAGGTGTATTTCGCGAATAAGTTTTTCGAATATCCCCAAAGAGAAACATGATTGACGGAGAATGAAACTGCGGAATTTGCTAGTTCCGTTTCTATGGATTGACTGTTCAACTGCTCGTCGTAAAACGTTTGTTTACTACAGGGTGGTTACTCAAAGGAAAGATTATTTTTCTGCATAAAACTGCATTAACAGATTTTTTTTTAACTTTACCTGATCTAATCATCAAATCGAAAAGTGTGTGGTGTCGTGTGTGGCGCCAATCGACGGGATCTATTTTAAAGATCGGTCATCACATCCTACACTTTGTACATACCCTACATACACCTATTTTATATCCTAAATGCCTAATGCGTTGTGCATACGGTCGAAAGTTACTTTATAGTTTTAAAATATTTTATATATTGGTGTCTAATTTGATTGAAGTAAAATATGCTTTTTGCAACGTTGCCGGGTATGAAATAATTTACAATGGTATAACCACGTAAAATCGTCATAAAATCGAGATAGGACATCTTGCCAGTTCACAGTCGATATGTCATGGAAGTAAACATAGGACAGTTCCTGTTAGATAAATAAGTTCCCGAGGGATACACAACACAAAAAGTTTATTTCATATGGGAAAAAGTTGATGTTTTTCATAATAGTAATTCAACACATCGAGTATATCACGGCTATTAGTTGGTTCACGTGTTGCGATAACGAAGCGTTAGATAAGCCATTTTAAACCTTTTGTTAAACCAGTATCTGTCCTAGTTGGGCGTGGACACGTGGGCATTAATCACAATAATCAGGAGTTCACAGGTAAATGCTGTAAATTAAATGTTATGGGTCGTGCAAACAGTCACGATTAATGAATAGTGATGGATATCGAAATTCTGTGTTCATATTTATGAACTCCTGAAAAGTATTGTCAATTCCATTTCGTACTATTGTTTGAATATCTTTCTAAAACAAGCAGGTACCGGCTTTTAATAGCCAAAGCGTTGGTCAATGGTGAAAGTCTCTTTTAAGTCATAACAAAATTAAGCGAGAACCATTGTTCTTCCGCCTATTAGCCTTTGCATAATAGATCGTTGAAAACAAAATTATATAATTTTTACCATCATAAAAGGTGCGGTACAAAGATAGAGCCTCCACAAGTGACGAATAATGATCGTCTGGCACTGCCTGGGCAGGCAACCTCCATATCACCGTTTCTGACTGGCTAGTCTTTCCACTACGGCATGAGCGACATCTATGTGATAGCTTGTGCTGACTTGAGAGAAGAAACCAAACATAAACACAACGTGATATCATCAGACCAGGGAGTTGTGTCTCATTAACATCAATTTTGTATGGTTTTGTTGTAGCCCTAGCCTTCCAAGTAATCTCATAGTCGCTTTAGGTATGTAAGGCTTAATAATCGCGTAGGAGCCCAAATTGGGATACAACTACACTAATGATGGTGTCGGTTTCATCTATACCCAGTAATTAGACAAGCGTAACTCGTGCCCAGAATATTAAGGTCGCCGGCGAAATCTATATCGGTTAATACATTTAATGTTTGTTTTTATTTTACGCACTTAGAAATTTCCAATGACTGTGTGCCTAGATCGAATCTGGGACGCGCGTTCCCGCTTTTATTTTTAACTTTAGGTAACATTCGCTAGAATACTTATTACAAGTTAATGTTCAGTATCAGCGCCTTTATGCAAAGAAGTCGGTTCAGCGAGATTGAATAAGTTTATCAATAAAAGACACTTTGCGCCGACAAATTACCGACGAAACAAATGAATTTGTCAAAACAACAACAATCTGGTGTAGATAGAAAGCGTTCAAGGGTTTTCTGTTCTTTGTCAAGTAGTTTATGGGTATTCGGGGCACACTATGGACACAATATCTGATGAGACATGTCCAATAATGGACAACTCTAAATGTCTAGTGTACACCCACATTTCGCCGATGCCGTTATTGAGTCCTATAAAATAGGGGGCGAGCCTATTGGCATCTACCGGGCACATATTTCCAGACTACGTGCTGCTACTGAGAATTTTCATAAATAAAAACCCAATAACACTTTGTCCGACCCGGGAATCGAACCCAGGACCTCACGTTCAGCAGTCGTGTTTGCGAATACAAGACCAATGAGGCATATCAAAACTTCATCTAGTTTTTTTGTACCATATGCAACCTCTGCATTACCTATCGCTCTACTTATCTAGTCATGTCATGAACATGTCAGTTACAAAACTAGGAACAAACTCATTTCTAAGTTCAAATATTTATTTTTTCCTTTTTTTTCTTTAATGGATTCTGTTTACAAATACAGTAGATTTTGCCTCACACCACCTGTTTGTAAAACTCGAAATATAAGAATCAGAATAAGCCTCTCTATAAAATTATTAAACGGGAAATTAAGTAATGTCCAGCACTATGTAATTAAATGGATGAAATAATTTTATACAGCGTAATGTTAGTAAGGTGGTATTTATATAAATGAAGGTTCTAGTCATCATCATCATCATCAGCCAGAAGACGTCCACTGCTGAACGAAGGCCTCCCCCAGGGGAGGGGGGTGCCATAATCCCCACGCTTGGCAGGCGGCTTGGGGATCGCAGTGGCTCACTGATTAGTGAGAGGACACTGCTGCCCGTCCTCCGGTATCTGGCCGCAGTTTTAAGACGTACCCGGTTCTAAGGTCGGAAGGTTCTAGTAATAAGATTTAAATATAATTTTGCAATTTTTAACGCCTATTTTGACCAACTTCTAGAATATGGCTTCAATTCAATTCAATTCAATTCAATTCATTTATAGGATAGGAACGGCTTTATAGGATAGGAACGAGGAATCTCTCTTTATGATATTATCAGGCAAAACACCACTTAATCTTGAGTCTAGAAATAATTTAATTTAGATCAACGACTTCGATACTGTCAAAAAGGGACGTCTTGAATAAGATGTCAGTTTCATAGTCCGATTTCGACCAAGCCTAGTTTGTTTGATATTCATACTATGCTATGCAAGGTGCCTTGTATATTGATTAAATTATTAAAATAACTCGTTATTTTATAATTATTTTAATATCCCGTAATTTCGTTCATATTATGTGCAATGCAATGTTGAAAGTAATTACGAAACCCGATTAAATTATTGGGGCGCGTTGTTTGCCTATTCATTAAACTAAGGGTTCGGGGAAACCGCAACACTGCGAACTAAATTGTTGGATGTTTAATTTGAATTTCGTGACGTCACGTGTTACGACAGCTAGATTGACTTTCATTGGCGGGTTCGGAAATCGAAAACATGTTTGTTTACTAACATTTTAGTGAAATAATAATATTTTCGTTACAAGCTTGATTAACCCTACTTAATATTATAAATGTGAAAGTTTGTGAGGGTCGATGGATGGATCTTTGTTACTCTTTTACGCCAGAACGGCTGAACGGATCTGGATGAAATTTGGCACAGAAATAGATTCATCCCGCAAAAATGTACGGGTTCGTAAAGCACGCGGGCGAGGCCGCGGGCGGAAGCTAGTTTTACATAAAATTACGAAGTTAAGAACAAAGTTAGCATCAGTGTCTAAACGGCACTGATTCTAACTTTGTTCTTAACTCTCCTAGAACGAGCGATCTAGATCAAACGTTTCTAAAATGAAAAGAATAATAAATACATTGGCTAAAACATTAATCAGACACAACCAAAAGGCGAATATGAGGCAAAGTTAAAAAAAAAAGAAAGAAATAACAACACGTGACTATAAGTGAAAAGCTTTGATCTTTTTCAATTTATTATTTAAGTAAATATGGAGCCATATGACAAAGAAACATTATATCATAAATCATTCAATATAATCTCTTATATACGTCAACAGAGAGGGCGTTAAGACAATATTTATCAACCCGTGCCCGCCATGCTTACTACAACCGTGACGTGTGACGTCACCGTCTGGTCGCCAACTTATGTTTTACGAGCCGTATCGAATTTGTGGTTTATGTGGAAAATTTTGATGACTTGAAGTTATGATATATTAAGTGATCACAGATAGGTTGATGATGATGAATGAGAACTAAAATTCATACTTTGAATTATCCAGGATCAGGATCATATATCAGGGGTCTAATGCAAGGTTTGTTAGATCCTAGTTCCCGTTAAGCCATATTCAGGCTTAGTAATTGCTTTTTGTTTGAGTGAACTTATGTCGGAACCGCGCGCATATTTTTATACATTTTGCGTTTACGTTAAATATCGATAATAATTGAAGAAAATGGAGGAAACCCAGGATCCAAATATTTTAAAATATAATATCTTAAAAAAATACCATTAATCCAATTATCTTATTATACTAGTACTAATAGAAGTTGCGTTCAAGAAGCTTTTTCACTCTAATTTGATAGCATGTATGTTTTTTCGCATATTTGTACCACACACAAATACCAGTTTTCTTTCACCTAGACCGTAGTTAGTTACTCGTATAAAGGTTTTAACTTTTATCTAAAACGCACACATACTATATATTTGTACAATCATAGATTTCTGAACTCTGTCTAGTGGGATGTAATATAATAATTTTCTTTCTCCCTTTGATGCTACATCCAATTACTTTCATCTAAGTGAAGACATAAAAACGTGGGTTTGAGCAAGTAGTTAGATTGTATTCCCGTAAATTTAATATCACGAGTAAAAATTATGTAATAAGTATACTTACTTGGGTGAAAACCCTTCACTAGGCCTTTTAATTAAACAAACAGCTTGCTCTGAAAGATAACGGGCATTGTTTATATAACACAAACTGGGGCAGTAAATTTTTATTACGTTGGGAACTTTAAGCCTAAATGTTTTTGTGTAACGTATTTTTTTTCTCATATCGGTGTAGGTATACGAATTACTTTGATTTTAACACTTTAAAAACAATACAATAAAAGTACCTAATGTGCTATACCTTCCGCTATATTCCTTCCACTATTTTGCTCATACATATACGATGAATAACTTAAACCTGCCAAAGTAGGAAAAACCATCATTTCCTAAAACAACAACGGCTATGTTCTATATTTAAAAAGAAAAATTTTACCGTCGACCTATTGTTATTTCAATCTATTTTACTAAAATTTAAAAAGGTGCCATTTCCTCACATGTCCGCAGCTTTCAGAAAACTCAGCGTACGGTACTAAAATGGTACTAATGAGTCTTTTATTTTCCGCATTCCCACCCTTTTCATCGAGACTCATATACCTACACGGGTATTTGAATGTCTCTCGCAACCAATTCACTAACCTATTTTCTCATTACCGCTTAAACTGGCAACACATAAACAATTTACTTTAATCCGTACTATAGCCAAAACTACAAACCCTTATCTCACCGTACCCTGTTTGTGTGAAGCTTTTGACTTTGTTAACGTCTAACTACCGTGAAATGGGGCCGCGGCCGTGGACTATCCAACGATAATTAATACTGTCATGCTGTGACCCACGTGTTTGTGACAAAACTTGAATTGTTGGTGTATTTAGGATACCTAGCTGTTGTTGTTGGAATAAATGATTTAGATTTGAAGGTTTTGTTAGACAAGTGCTTTGCGTATAAAAGGAGAGCTATGAATAGATAATTCAATTTCAGTTTTAAGATAAACATACAGGTTTGTTAAGCCTGTCATTTCAAGCTAAATGTATATATAATCGTTTATTTAAGTATGAATAGAAAACTCAGTGCCAAACTTGGAACTGTAGGCAACTATTATGCTAGTTACGAGACTCATAGTCCACAGAATAAAGTTGGCGGTGCCAGATAACGACTCAATGAACAGGCTCGTAAGTTTGTTATCATTTAAACAACCGGTTGCTGTGAAACAGTGATAACGGCTTTGCCGATGTATGTAGGGAAGAAGCTATACCAAAGAAAATTTATTTCTTTTGACTCTAAGGATTGAACGGAAATTGCACATGAAACGTATGAGCAGCTTTAGCTTTAAAACGTGACTTTGGCTGCGTTGCGCGATTACTGATTACGTAACTACTTTGGAAATTCACGTGTTGAATTTTCTATAGAAAATAACTGAATACCAATTTAATTAAGCTTTGTGTCTTGGAACATGATTGTCTATGATTATTTGTTATTGTTTCTCTGGAGATTCGTCTTGATGATTGTTTCACAATCAGTAAGTAAAGTAACTTACATTAGCCAAACAGTCTCACACCTGGAGTAATAATTATGTTATATCGCTCCGGTGTTGAGACTGTAGAACAATATGTAAATTATATTACATAATATGCAACTAGAAAAATATTAATAACATGGTCCATGTTACATTAGAAAAAGATTGGACTCTATGAGGAGATTTAGAGGACTAAAATTCAGATCTTTATCTAGAGAAAGGTAATCTCCACCAAACTTAAGCTGTTTCCTTACCTACTGCTGTCACTCAGAACCTACTATCTGCTACCTACTATCTGCTGTCACTCAGAAGTGAGGGTAGAAGGCGTAATTTTAAACTCTGAAACTACCTTAAACTAAACAATGATCGAGCATCAGAAATCTAACCCCAAAATGTGTGAAGGAGGCAAAATTGTTTACAGAAATATATTTTTTTATTTAAACATTCATTATGACATCATAATAGAAACATACAAACATATGTATATATAATTTTCAGTGCATAGTTTTTCCGTTATTACATAGAAACTTTATGAGGATGTCATCGAAATATGGGTGTATTGTTGTACACTGGTTGTATATCTACATATACTGAACTCTCCAAAGGGTGATACTATGTACATATGCAAATATTCCGTTATAATGTCCTAATGGGTATGTCTAAACTAACTTTCGAAACTTAATAATAATTTATAATTATAAACTAACAAGTCTTGGACTCCAAGATAGTCCAACAATATGACCTTTAACTAATTAGTTGTTCAAACTTAACAACCAAAACGGAAAATTTGTTGATATTAATGTTCATTTAGTTGTATATACAAGAATTTGAACAATTCGAGGTGTTCAAAGGTAGGAGTTTTGTTTTGTGTTTCTTTGGTTTGAAAGGATTTGGTTGTTTTAGATTTTAATTACAGACAAATTGGTAGAGGTCAATGTCCTGCAGTGCGGTTCGCTGAGTTAATGGTTTGTTTGAAGCTTTATCTTGATTAAATATGCTTCTGTATTGACAGGTGCCGTCGAACCATATAGGTAATGTCAACAGATATAGATGAAATTCAAGTTTAATGATGCCTTATTATGATTTACCTAGTATTACTTTATTTCTTCTAAAGGATTACTGGGGACGGAATTACGTTTTTCATAGGTAATATAGCAAGTTGTTCATCCAACTTAGGTACTTAAGTTTTTTGCCTTTTAGCGGCCGTAAATTCAGCGAAACCTTTACGATGTGTTAAAATTCTAGGAAAGTAAGCTTTCACTACTAAACGAACGTATGTTGTTAATAAGAAAGTTCGTTTTCTAACTAATGGAACTAACAACTTGTTAAACAAGTTCTTTGTTACCTAAGAATACAGCGTATAGATAACACCAAAGTTATATTCAAACTCAAATAATGTATTTATAAACTGGACTATAAATAGTGCTTTATGTACGAAAATAAAATATTTAATTGAAAGACGATATTTTGCACGCCATGACGATGATTTTTATCTACCTATCTACTGCTTTATTTTCAAATGCCTAAATCTTTCAAATCACTGCACGCTAGTTTTAAGTACTATTGTCTATAATCTTACAACAATTTATGCTACTCATGATATAAAGTTGCTATAAAATACGTGTTTATGATGCTCGTTTCAAGCAATACACTCGTATAAGTCAAGAATGCATTCTTTTACAAGGTGATCCTAATAACGACGTCATAACGTATATTTTATCTGCGACAATTAGCTTTATAATCTCTTAGATATGGCAACAACATATAGACGATTGAACAGAATAGAATAGAGACTTTAACCACATCATTTTATACATTTTATTTTGACCGCAGCGTTAAATAGTAAGGGAATAAGTCAATGTTATACTAATTAGGTCGCAAGGTCTCAAGTGTCGTAATGTTAGTAGAAAGGTATACATAACGCAACTAAGTTGGTAACTAGTATGTGACGTAAATATACAAGTTACTTTATTCGTGTAGGTGTAGCGGATCGCAAATTAGATTTAAAACTTACTACATTTTTTTTTCGGTCTAAATATTCTACTTATATGACGTGCAAGTGCCTGTTAAATAAAGCCAAACAACTACGAGCCTCCTGATCTGACCGGTTGAAAATACGTACCATGTACGGGGCATCTGACGGCCGGTGACTGAAAACTGAAGCAATCGTATCGTGTATGCCCGCGCATCCGATCGAGTGAAACTGGCGTATTTTGGTTAGCCTATGTATTCAGAAAAGATATAATAATAATAATAATAAAGTATTTATTTTCTCATCATCACAGAAATAACAGACATTATTATAAAATACTCGTAAAATAGAGACTGGTGTCTGAAGTAGATAGAACCTGTATTTCAGAAACTTGTATTATATCAAACCAATAATGCGATATTGTGTGTTTTTTTATAGGTATGGTAGTTATCCTATCTTGAAAGCGTTACTTGCGTTCTATCTTGTCACAGGGCATAACAAAGCCTTTTTTGGTTTGAGCACACAATGCTAGAACAACATTCTCTTTTTTATTGATTGACATATTTATCTGATCATTGACACAACCTGTCACAGCTCGCGTGGGAGTATCACCAATCATGGTCTCGATGAATCGTGATTTATTACAAATATTTATTTTATATGGGGAAATCGTAGCAATCGGGATGATGAATAACATCTGCCTGATTCCGTGAAGTAACGTTTGAAAGGTGTTTGGTATCGGTCGGTTCTGTTGACACATGCGTTATGAATTAGAATATTTTTCACAGAATATGTTTTCCTGAAACATTTATGCGAGAAAGTTGTTTTTTTTTTCAAAGTACCATTCTTATCTCGGTTCTTTCATTGCACACTTAACCCTAATACATCACTAAAGTGGCTTCATGCATATAGAACTTTTTATAATATATGATTCGTAACAAATAGACGGGAATTCTTATAAAAACTTGATTGATTTTATTTGTCCATTCTAAAACATAATCTAATTAGATAATCTCTAAAGATAAAAAATATTAAGTAAGTAAGTATTAGTAAAGTTATTCAATATCAGCGGCGTGCACAGATGTTTTAGACAGGATAGACAGAAAATTTTAAATGCTTACTTACCCAAAAATACCTACTGCATGTTGATATTGGTTCGTCGTCTTGTCGATCAAATAATTATCTATGTGATTTGCCACCTCAAATATCTTATAATAAATATTTATCTGAGTTATGAAGGGTAGGCAGTGTCTTTTTGTCTTTATGAACCACACGCCACTGTTCAATACAAATAGTTTCGAGGCACATCCACAACTGCAAGTAGCATACGAATCTAGCTAGCCCAGCCATAAGACAAAGGAAAACCGTTATGATCAGCACGAACAATACCAAACTTCTTTTGATAAAACTAGTAAACGTTCGCTAACCACAAGTTAAATTACCGGAAAACCAACTTTATTTATTACTTTGTGTTTGCGGGATAAGGGCTGACGGGTACACGTGGTAAATAGGGAAATATTCCGTCCTTGGCCGAGATTTAAACAAAATACGCCGCAAATAGAGTGACTTGACAAGACTTTTTTATTCAGAACGCAGAGACCGTTAAAGCCAGTAGAATACTAAAGATGCTATTTTTGTTTTGATACTTTTGTGATGTTTTCGTTGGGTCTTTCAAGTTTTCGGATAGGATTTAGGATTTTTACAAAATAAATATGAATCTGTAACGTCGAGAACTGTTTGCAAATTATACCTAAGACGGGTTTAAGTTTAGACTTTCTCACTATTTGATGTAAATCAAATTTGCAACAGCTGGATTTTGTCTTTCCGTTACAGCTGCAACACAATAAAAGCGAACTCTATACATCTTTTATATTTGTTTACTACGATCTTGTTTCCATAAGCAGAAACAAGTACAACAAACAACCGTATCTATGCTTGAAGAACACTACCTAGTTCATTTTTACAACACATAGGCGCGTTCCAAGCTGCATTTTGCTTTTATAAAGTGAAAACAGGAGAGACAGCGTTTGTCGCGAAAACAGTTCTAGAAACAAGAAGCGCTACAAATGTTTTTCATAAATATATTCATGTTTCCGAAAATCCATCAATTTCGAGTCTCTCCTTATAAATCAGGTGTCACATTTTCCACGCGCCAATTATCGCTTTATTCTCAGTTTCTCAACAGACGACATTTACGAGTCCGATCAACAGGTCTTTACGACATCGAACCACCATTATTCCCTTCATTTCTGTTTCAATCGTATGGAAACGTTGACCTAATGATATTGTTCTAGATTCTCGGTCACCATATATAGGAAATATATTTTGTAACCTATTTCTGCTTCTGCTGTCGAAATTGGTTTGTGTGCTCGGCCTCTTAAAGTCACGCAACGTATTTGTATAAAAAGATGCATAAATGAAGAAGAATCAAAGGAAGTATATAAGGATCCGAACACATGGGGTTCTGTAGTATCTTTCCACCCTCATGGGAACGAGGCGTGATGTTGTGTTTGTAGTAGCTTCAAGTAGCTCAACACATTTAAAAATATTTCTAGGTATTTTTGCCTCTACATTGGGTGGTTACTGAAAAGTACCTACATAAACCACCCGATAAATTAAATTCTTGTGACTCCCGGTCAAAGGAGGTTTTTGAAGGAAATATTTCAATCTTTTGACTTAAGTAACGTGAAAATTTCAATTCTATTCTAAACTAGCTTTTGTACGCGTGGAATTTAGAATCTGATATTTTCCTGCTGTAAAATGGAGCCTATATTTTAAGTTGGACCTAGCATCAGTGAAAACTGCATTCAATTCTATGCAGTAGTTTTTGCGTGATGCGTGTACAAAAATACAGATACATAAAATTTCTAAAAACTGTTGTTTTGGCTTCTGTTGCTCTAATAAAGACCCCCATATTAGTTTTTCTCCAATATCTATAATGTACAGACATCGATCTGTTATAATTTTATTATATGTATAGATACCTATTTTCTAAACGAAAAGTTACATACCAAAACGGGGAACGTAATATGCGAATGCTATCTTTGAATTGTTTTTCACCTTTATAATGTTATTCATGAAAATTCAAATTTTGATGCCACCCACCTGGAATTATGAAAGTCTATATTTGGACACCGTAAAGCTTACATTAAAGCTTCGGACTAGTATGGGAATTAATGCATAAATAAACTAAAATTTCCCCGTAAATGTGAGTAATAAATATGTATTTATATTTCTTCGGACTTGCCAGCAGCAGCAGCTGTACAGTGTCTTAATAAAATAATTCTATTAAATCACTGAGTTTGAGATAAAAAATATTTTTGATCACTTCGTGAAAAAGTGCCCACGACATTTGTTTTTTCTTTTTCCTTATATTTTTCATTGTTATTTTCCTGGCAACACTCAGTTTTATTGCTGTTTCATTTTTATTGCTGTTTTTGAGATAACATTAAGTAGCTGTGAAAGCTTCCGTATTAACGTCAGTCACACTCTTTATTTAATTTTACGAAGCAAAAAGCTTCTATATTATATTTATTCTATGGTAATCCCAAGTCAACTTGATTTTCCTACACTACTGAATCGTAGGTCTTTCCTTTTATTTCCATATATCTAGTTAATTTGAGAGCAAGGTTAGGCACTTACTAAGCGATTAGCTCTCACTAAGCGATTAGCTCTCAGTGCTATGTGTTGCGGATTCGATTCCTGATGTATGTATGTTTGTAAACTGTACCCACGATACATGACAAATACACTAGATGTAGGGCGATATTTTTATAAAAAAGAAAGAAAATGAGTTATTTTACAAATTTAAAATTCAATCTAGTCTATTATAATTAAATAACGAACGAACTGTATGTAACAAACGAAGTCTATTTTAAACCATGACAATGGCTGCGGCTCAACGTCAACTCAACTCTAAATAATGTACGCTTCATTAGGTGAACCAGTTAATTGATGTTATTACAGACGGTTGGAGCCCTAATGACGACCGAGTTGAGAGCTTAATAAATGAGTTGCAGTATTTCATTTTTCACTGGTGAATAGGAAATATAGGTAAGGTTGACTTAACTGGGGCACTAAGTAGGTAAGGAAGGCAGGACACGGCACGAAAAAAAAAAAACTTAAAAATATCGATAGCTTTTTGTTTCCTAAAATGTTTTAAAATAGGTATAGGTCATGCAGCTATTGGCAACCCAAGCATTGCTTGTTTTAGGAGAGTATAAGCATAGGGCAGTTACTCAACATATTTATTTTCACAATTATATTCACTATCGTATATTTATTTGGTGATATCTTCAAGTAAAGATTCTATTGAAGACAAAATTCTATTAAAATTATATGAAATTGAAAAAGCAGCTAGTTAAAAATGAACTAGAATTTTCTTGTCCATAATTATTTCTCGCTAAATCTCAAAATTAGGCTGACACAACAAACCTGAAAGCTCTGTTCTTAGCATAGTATTGTACAACCGTTTAATAAATGAAATATTACAATCTTGAATAAAGTAATTAATCAGGAAATTTAAAATAGTTAATTAGGAAACCTTAACGTAAGATATTATATTACAAAATGATAATTATCTGGCTTTTTCGTAACAGGATGATCGTACCCTTCATTATATAAACATAAACTATTTTCACTTTTTCTGGGGCTCTCCGAACTAGAGCATTTCAATCGGGTGTCAAAACTATAAAACAATTTTGACTGATCATCACTTGTGTATTTTTTGCTCTCAACTGTACTACCAACCGAAGATTATAATACCCTTTTGATAACACACCCTATCCTCTTACATATATATATATATATATATATATCCTTTTAAATCTACTCTACCGGGAAGGCTGTCACACAAAAGCACTGCCAGGAAAACCTTTGAAATTGAATATTTACGTAATTGTCACGTTATTGCGTGCCATTCGTGCGACACCGGGTTTTGGTACGCTCTTTATAGATACAACTAGGTGTCGGTTATGTTAGCTTTGGCTGCACAAACATTCGTTCGTTTATAAACGCAGAAAGGGGAAATAAGTCTAAGCATGTTTTATATGTATATGAATACGAGTAGGAAACTCACTTCAAAAGTCACGTTTTCGGTTGTTTTTTAAATTTATGTTTGGTGGATGAATCGAGTAGTTTGACCACAAAATACATACTTATAGTATGGCCCGATAACCAGAAGTTAGAATACTTACCGTATTTCTCTATTCATGTTTCCTTCTTCCTGAAAGAGGAACCTTACCTTGGAATGTCTATTGGATTACATATTGCGGAGGACAGATTGGAGTAGCTCCGTGACACATAGTTACTATATTGTGTTTAATACTAGACTAAGTATTTTCTTTCACCCACCCAATAAGAATAAAAATATGTATTAGTGTTATTTTGCAGGTAATCATATTTCAATTGGATAGATAGCCTAGATACATATATCGTCTGGGAATTTGATAAAAACAGTGATAAAATATAGTCTCACAGTTACGTAACCAAAACGGCTATTTCAATACAGATAAAACCTAAAAACGAAGGATTATTATGTCAACACATTCTTGAATTTTTTTAGGAGTATTTATAATACAGTTAAAATTTGTTACGCGCACAGGAACAAAGATATTAAATAGGTAAAACAAAGGTAGTAAGTCGGTAGTAAACAAGTCGAGTTGATGGGCAAGCTTTGCCAAAAACAAGCAAAGTCACGTTATTTTCTTCTGAAGTGGAATTCTAATGCCTTTTTTACGTGGTTTATTTCATAGGTTATCCTCCGACTATGGGTATACCGAGGGGTGTACCGGAACTTTACGGGTGAAACTCACGGTCGTTCACTTCTATGTACTACTAGTTTCCGTTCGCGGCTTCGCCCGCGTGAATTACGAATCCGTGAATTTTCCCGGGATAAAAAGTAGCCTATGTGCTATTCCAGACTATAATCTATCTCTGTGCCAAATTTCATCCAGATCTGTTCAGCCGTTCTGAAAGAATAATAAAGATCCATCCATCAATCCTCACAAACTTTCACATTTATAATACTAGCTTCCGCTCGCGGCTTCGCCCGCGTGGTTTACGAACCCATACATTTTCCCGGGCAAAAAGTAGCCTATGTGTTATTCCAGACTATAGTCTATATCTGTACCAAATTTCATCCAGATCTGCTCAGCCGTTCTGGCGTGAAAAAGTAACAAAGATCCATCCATCCATCCATCCTCACAAACTTTCACATTTATAATTTTAGTAGGATTAGTAACCTTGGAAACACTATTGTTTCTTATTGCCGGGCCTCATGTGTTTTAATGAGCTATACTGACGGCATACGACGACACAGTTGGCGCAGTGGCTAAGCGATTAGCTTTATGCGCTATGTATCGCGGGTTTAATCCCCGCACGGAAATATTTGTATGATCTACAGATACTAGTTTCGGGTCTGTTTGTGTGTGCATGTGAAATGTATGTTTGTAAACTGTACCCACGATACAGGAGAAATCCTAGTGTGGGGCAGCGTTTTTTAAAAAAGAAAATAAAATATAGGTAATTGTAGAAGTAATCTTCCGAAATTATTGTCTATCTAGCAGACAGCACTCGATCAGTAATCTGAGCTTATTACTACACAAGTGTGATAGTTTCTGATGTGTAATAGAGGTATTGTAAAAACTAAACTGGAATGTAATGAAACCATAACAACAGCTTTGTGCCTCATGGAAGTTTCCTGAAGGCAATAAAACTTTATTGCCAACTATTTACCGCAACATATAGTATGATATAATAATTAATTCATGCACAGGGTTCACATTGACACGTGGTTTTTATACCACGGTGGTGCAGCAATGTCATGGGCTTATTGAATTTACAAGTTCTTGAAACAGGATCAAAATTATTTTGAGACGTGGAAATCGTTACCTTTTATTACATACTAGCGACCCGCCCCAGCTTCGCACGGGTAAAGACCATATACGCT
The DNA here is from genome assembly GCA_947562105.1 of Shargacucullia verbasci. Taxonomy (NCBI): domain Eukaryota; kingdom Metazoa; phylum Arthropoda; class Insecta; order Lepidoptera; family Noctuidae; genus Shargacucullia; species Shargacucullia verbasci. The sequence continues at coordinate 7,977,755 of OX387288.1, read as the reverse complement.
TTCATTTTTTTCTGTGGTAGTGTCGTATCATCCTCTTACATCGAGAATTTACTCGGCGCACGCCAGTAAAGCTCCCAGTCGGCATGATCTTTTCCGACATCTTCAACTATCATCGTCTATTTCAGCCAATTTACACAAAACCTTAATAAATTATACACCTAAACCTTCCTCATGAATCACTCTGTCTATTGATGAAAACCGCATAGAAATCCGTTCAGTAGTTTTTGAGTTTATCACGAACAGACAGGCAGACAGACGCGGCGGGAGACTTTGTTTTGTAATTTGTAGTGATGTAGTGATCTATATTCTAACTGCTTCATTGTGGTCGTAAGCGTGATTATTGTGCGTGTGGTACTAGTTTCGATTCATGGGTTGGGCAAGTGTTATTGGGTTTTTATGTATGGAAATGCTCAGCTGCCATAGATGTTGGAACTGTGCGTGGAATACGGGCAATAGACTCTTACCGTACCGTATCGTGTAGGACTCGACTCACATAATCGCATCGGCAAAATTTGTAAGCGTACAATAGTACCTACGCCTCTGTCTAACCCTTAAAGGAATACAGGCGTGATGCTATGTGGTTTTTCATCTACTTACATTGAAGTAAATACATTTACTATGTTCAATTTTTAATAGACCATAATATTATATCCATTATGTATCAATAGTCCAATTAACAGACCTGAATTTAAGACTGTACTTAAAACTGCTTTCAATTTATGTCTCACTCTGAAATAACCGAAAGTACATTTTGTACTAAAATCTTAGTTGTAGTTGAAATAAGCTCATAAACTGCAGTTAATAGTTCGTTGCACCACCTACGTACTCGACTCGTTCAAAGTGAGACTAGAGCTAATACCACTTAACTATGCAATAGAATTGAGCTTCAATTGAGTGTAAGTCCTGTTGACGTCTGGAGGACTTGCTGTACAATGCTGGATTTGTTTGAAGAACTATTCCGATCGATATTACGCATTGAATTGAGCTTGTCGAAGTCCACAGCTAGGTAAGGGGTTCGACTAAATACTTACATAGCATCACGCCCGTATTCGCCGGAGGGTTAGGCGGAGGTGTTGTATGATATGAATATGATGTGTAAGTGTCATGTAATAATTGGTGAGCCTATTGCCATCTACCGGTTTAACTAAGAATTAGTAACAGAAAACCCCAACAATACTTTGCCTTTGCCATACCCACGGATGGAACCTGCGAACAAACGTTCAGAAGCGGCGCTTGCAACCATTAGACACGTGGTAGTTTTTGGCATAGAACAGATCCACAGCCTAGTTACCGATGTAGCAGTCAATTTGCGACAGGCGTAGATCGCGCGATAGCTACTGTCAAACGTAATCTTTGTGTCATACCTATATACCCATATATGGGCCATCAGTGAGGTTGCTGCCGTGTGGCTATTGCGTTGCTGTCGCTATTTTTACGTAATTATGCTGCCAAACGGTAATTTTCCCATGAGTGTCGTAAAATGCTAATAAGGCATTCTTTATATTATTTATGTTAGCTCTATTAGACATTATTGCGACCAAAAAGAAAATATTACTTTATGGCATAGGCCTATAAGATTACTTACATGTTACAAAACCCACTTCTGAATATAGGTAGGCAGTGAATTGTATGATGCACACGGCAATCATTGGTTTACGGTACTGTAGAGGTTTTAAATATATCAGGATACAGTCTTTGTACCAAAGGCTGTATCCTGATATATAAAACCCCTACAGTACAGTCCCCCATAGTACACAGGCTAGCAAATTGGACGGTTACCGCACCATCCGTCACATTTTAGAGCCTCTGAGATGGCCCTTTATATTTAAAAAAACTAAAAAAAACGCTTATGTATAAATAAACATAATGTTGTGTTTCTGTACTTAATTTCGGCAGTATTCATAAATCTTCAGCTTGTAAGTTTAGGTAGTCGGTTTTCTCAAAAGGAAAGCGTGGGTGATACTTACGTGAGGACGCACATACTTCTAAGATCTCGTGTTATTTACTACCTCCCTGTACATTGTCGTTCCCTTTCTACCACAGAATAAATAGAAATACCTCCTATATTGCGAACACGTGTTGTTATTTATAGTTACGATATTCATGAAATACATGGTAGAATATATAGTAATGTTTACTGGAAATAATTTATTGTACAGTTAGTACAAAGCCTTCGAGACACAGAACGAAAAATATAATTATGACTGTTGAAAATAGATGCTGTATATACTTAAATACCTACACAATGGACTAGTAACTAGACTTTTAATAAATAATTAGATTACTCACGCATTTTTGCGATTTACTTATCAGTTGCACTTCAAAATCTATATACCTACTTTAACAATATTTGATATCATTTCATAAAAATATGAGTACCTTATTCAATGTCATTTTTAAGATATCATAAAGCTTGCTATTTAGATATACTCAAAGAAAAAATATGCCAGTGAAGACTGTTTGTATAAACCCTTGCCAATTTATGTCACCACCCAAAGAAATTACTATTTCCGAGACCATTTTCCGTTCAACATCCTTTAACCCTCTTTACTTCTATTGACATGACCATTCAATATCGATCTTTGACAATAAAAATTCAAGTCACACAATAGGTATCGTTGTTCCCTATCCCGATCCGTTTACCTGCAGCATCTATTAGAAAATGTTTCCCTATTTTTTAAGACACCCTGTATAACTCGCCCTTTATGAATAAAGCGTGCGTGTCCTTTATGCTTTCGCTATTATAAGCGATTGCCGTGTGTGCCGTGGAGTAATAATAGAATACTGAAGAGGCAATGCTCCGAGATAATTAAGTACCAACTAGTAAAGTTGTTGGCTATCAATGACATCCAGCTTCGTTGGGCGAGGCGGATTCTACCAGAAGTCTCGGAGAAGGTTAAGATGAGAATACACTTATATATGTGGGTTGTAACTCTTTTGCAACTTTTGCTCAGATCAGATAGATCAGATCATGAAACCCGGAAACTTAGTTGAATAATGCGAAAAGAATCCCACTGCCTATCCACTTCACATAATAATAAAAACCTTTTTTTTAACCCGGGGCACAACACAACATTCGTAAACACACAAAAATTCGTAAATAGATGCTTTTGTATATAAACCTACTGTGAAGCGTCCGTAAGGATGTACATACATATGGTATTCGTTTACGGTCAATTTGATTCGACTTCAATTTAGCTTTGCCTATCTACATGATTCCTATTTACATTAATATGTGTATATGAAATTTTAATTTCATTCGTTGGATCTATTTAAATTGAAATACCTATCGTTATCCTGTGTTCTTTACGTCCATAGATTATAAAAGGATGCCTTCTAGGCGTATTACGAGTTGATCAGTCAAAGTAAACGGGAATCCAGCTCATATCGATTCAGAAAAACAATTTTCAAGAACGGTATTGTTGTTTAACCGGAAACCATAAGGCACGTCTTCGTGCGTCTTATTTTTTAAATAAATAAATTCAACCCATTACTGTCCGCCTGCTGGGCAAGGGTCTCTTCTCGGAATGAGAAGGGTTAGGCCATAGTCCACCACGCTGGCCCGGTGCGGGTTGGCGAACTACACACACCATCAAGAACTTTATGGAGCCCTCTCAGGTGTGCAGGTTTCCTCACGATGTTTTCCTTCACCGTTTTTTAAATACCTCCTTAAAATTCTCTATGGTACAATTTTTTTTTCTTTTAAACTAGTTTTGTATCCACCAAAATTCCTATAAATATAATTTATTTATTAAATTCTTTTATATTTATCATTACACAGCAGTTGTTTATGAATCTATTAAAATCACCTGACTTTACACCAGGAACATTTCAATAAGACAAGACGGTTTGACTACCTCTTTGATCTAATGAACGCAAACGCGGCTGTAGAGGTCCTGGGTTCATTTCCCGAGTTGAGCAAAGGTGTTCTTTCTCTGTTTGGAACTAAGTTTGGAACTGTGCCCGGTAGTAGGCAATAGGCTACTTCCCGTATACATATGCATGGGACTCGATAAAACTATCGGCGAAATGTGGGTGCACAATAGTTTCTATGCAACTGCCTAACCCTTCGGGGAATACGGTCGTGACACTATTTTAAGAGTGCAGTTCAATTACTTATATTTGATTGAACAACTTAAAGCTTATTAAATGAGTGTTCATAAATTCAATAATAATTATAAATATTCAAATTCGAAATTTAAAGTTAAATTGAATACTGACACTTATACTTTTATAGGTACTCCGAAGCAATCTTATACCTAAAAACCAAAAAAAAATTCATTGTCTTGAAAACACATTATTTTTCAAACATTTTTCTGTGTCACGACTTATATCACAATACAGTACCTATCACATGGAAAATGTGGCAACTTTTCCGCCAACATCTGCGACACAAGACGCGCCCACGCCTTTCCTACGTGACATCCAACATATTGGCTCAGCATGACCGATGCCAGGCACGTCTGGGGGTCCTAAGTTAAGTACTTTATAGAAAATAAACTTTTATGGTCTTCCCTGAGTCGCATTTTTGGATACATTTTGGCACAATTTGTATCGAGCCATTAAATTTTGGTATGTACCTAACGATTGAAGACACTCATATGCGAGAGCACGGAGCCTAAATTGTTCAACGAAGTTTGTTAGCTTTTATAATTATTTAAGACTGAAGGAGATGGTTAGTTAGGTAACGTGATGTCAGAGTCTTCAGCGTGACGACTGGATTCGATGATTTAGATCCTTGGACAACAAGACGTTATACTCGAGGTTCGGGCTTTTAGGTTTATCATAACTTAACGTAATTATCGTGAAATGGTGCTGTCTGTTATCACTCTGAACGTCAAATTCTACATGATCCTCAGAATTTGTGGAAAATTATAATAATTTATTCGTGTTAATTAAACAATGTAACACCAAAGGCAGATCTAGCATCAGTTAGGGATTAATTAACTTAGTTGGGAGGGAATTGAAAAATAAGAAAATAGACTGACTATTTTCAGTAATCTAATAAAAATGAAGCAACGGCTGTATACGAATACTCCTAAGACGAGAATACTACTTCTCAAAGCCTTTTTATTTTTGGTACGAAAATTCATAAATACTAAAACGAATAAAGATTGATCGATGAATGAGCTTACATATCTTTATAACATTATTGAGGTTATTTTGATTACAAAGGTTAATAGGAAATATTTCTAGCAAACTTTAATAAAATATCCGATATATTATATGTATATTGCGGGTATGTTTATAATTTTAAGATTAGATTTAAAAATAATATACTTTCACCACATAATATTTATATGATCTACGGATAGTGTTGTTTCGGGTCTGAATATATGTACTTTTATGTGCTCATATCTGTAAACTATAAGTACTTACGACATAGGAGAAAACTACGAGAACGCCATAGTTTTTAATAATAAAAAAAAAACTGTTGCCTGCTTAAGATTATGTCCTTGAGTTTTTATAAAAAAACCTGTCACGCGTCCCATTTCGGCAAGGTTTCTGATCGTGACGAAATATTGTCGTTAAAAGACAGTTTACAGCTTACCGTCGTAAAATTTAAGTAAAAGCTCTTCAGCGAGATTTCGTGCAATGGAAACTGGAAGATGAAAGAAAGAATTATTTTCAGTGGATTTATGTATATTCTTATACATAAATGTATTAAATTACTCCTTCATTGGTCTAGTGGTCGTATCTACCACTGCTGGGCGTGAGATTCTTGGTTCCTGGGTCGGGCAAAGTGTTATTGTGTCTCTTTATACACATGGAGCAATTAAAGATATTGTTCTGATATCTACGTTTAATATAATGAATTATCTCTCATTCACTAATCTATCGAGGACTTTATAGAGACATTTCAGGTGTGCAGGTCTCCTCACGATGTTTTCCTTCACTGTTAAGTATGCACAAGGGATAATTAATTTCTAATTCTTACAGGATTCCGAAAAGTCAGAGGTGCGGGCCAGGTTTGAACTCGGATCCTCCCTTATGGAATAATAGGAGATAATCTAGAGGTTGAATGTTTCCCATTCAACCGCTTAAGGTTACCACTGCTTCTTGCTTACAACATACGTTACCGAAATTTGATGTCTACAGACCAACCTTGACGCCAGTCAAGGCCTGCGTAACCGAAAAAAAGACCACCCAGAATAATTGGAAAATGGTTCGGAAGAAAATTTGGATCGACAATTTTCTCGCCTTGTAAGAAATACTTACGTAGGTAACAAAAAATCGCGTTTTCATATAAATGGTATTATGTTACATCAATCTGAATCTCATGTCAATTTTATATTGAATATTATGACTTCGTTATTTTGGATAAGAGTTTGTTCACACTTTTATTGGAACAGAAAATAATAGAATGAATAGCAATACTTTTTAGGAATTCTATCATAAGGGAAAGGTAATCTAGGTACACAGAACAAGCCTATGAAAATTTTGTTTTTTACCACATACAAAAAGTGTCAGTTTTCATAGAAAAACTTATAATACCTATACAGCTATGGCTGTATAATGATCAGATACTTTTGACGGTACTTCTGACGGTACCTGCCTATTATAAGTGAACGTGACTGTCTATAGTTTATTGGGCTTTATATTTATGAGAAAATGGCGTAATTTTATAATGTACTAGCTTTCGCCCGCGGCTTCACCCGCGTGGTTTACAGACCCGTAAATTTTTCCGGGAAAAAAGTAAATAAACTATGTGCTATTCCAGACTATAAACTATCTAGTGCCAAATTCCAGATCCGTTCAGCCTTTCTGGCGTGGTTGTGTAACAAATATCCATCCGTCCTCACAAACTTTCACATTTATAATATTCATAAAAAATAGGATGTTAAATTTGTATTACAAACTTGAACGCGCTGGCTGGCTGTTCAGTAGCTAAGCAATTGGCTGTCTTTGGTGCGAGTTACGGATTCGATTTACGTGAGAACCAAATATTTGTGCATACCTATGCCCTACGTTTTGTTACGATAGCAACTTCAAGTAATTTCGTATTATCTCTACGACACAATTTTTAAGTACATTAGTGTCTACACAACTGTTAATTTTGTTATGTACTCGGTCAAAAGTTACCACTGTACATATGCATTTACTTTGTAAAACACGTGTACACCTAAAGAAATACATATATATCACGGGTTTATTTATTTACGGGTTTGGGAAAGCGCTGTGAATTTAATAAATATGTTAAATAAACGTTTTGTAATGTATACGTATGTGTAAACATTAAAATATAGGGGTCAGAATAGGACCGTTTCTACAGAGAAACCTTGAAAGAAAAAAGGGACATCTCGTGTCCCCGATGTTTGATTAACATATTGTTTATATACGAGTACGTTGAACGAATATTAATTTCTATAAATATCTTGGCCAGTGTACTTCTTGATTATTATCTAACTCGAGGAATGAATCTATTTCTGTTCTTAACATTTGTATAAACGTATAAATGGGAGGAGTTTATTTCTTAGTGCAGTAATAGAAGATGAATTACGGTACGTAAGTTTAACGTTCCCATAAAAAAAAAATATAAGAAGGGATTATCGAATAAGGGGAATAAGGGGATGATTTTAAAAATTACAAAATTTCTTCAGGTTCAACATTCACTCAATACTTACCCTCGCAAAGAGATTATAATTTCAATTTGTAACATACTCTTGCCTACTTACTTAAGCGAGGAGCTTCCAGTATTTGAGAGCATATTCATTTCTATTTATTTCAAAATTCATTTTTAGTCCATTTTTTTTATAAAAAAAACGTCCCACACTAGGATTTCTCATGTATCGTGGGTACAGTTTACAAACGTACATGTCACATGCACACACAACCAGACGCAAGACAAATATCTGTCGATCATACAAATATTTGTTCCGTGCGGGGATCAAACCCGCGACATATAGCCCAGAAAGTTAATCGCTTAGCCACTGCGCCAACCGTGTCGTCAGTTTTCAAAATTGTGAGTCAAGTTTTCTAGTAATAAAAACTAAACTGAGTTTTTGTAGAAAATAAATACTGAGGTAAGTATTCGAACCAAAATATCTTATTTGAGTTTCATGACTTAAGAATAATGTGAATGTAAGAAAAACCTTGCAGACAGTAACTCAATCAAGCCGTATTTTCGCTGTGCCAAGATGAAATGTCAGCACGATGATAACTTTTTCTATGAGAATGCAAAAGCAATTATATAAAAGTATGCCTTTAGTATATAAATATATGCCTATGAGTATAGATAGTTGCTTTTGGGGCATTGCAATATGTACTAGATACTAGGTTAAGACATTGTCGTTTTTTTATTTGGGTTTCACTATATTCATCATTCTAACCGATCAAAATATATAGTATTGTATGTATAGATGTGGCTGCGTGCTGCGCACAGTAAGTTTCATCTAAAAAGTTTCTTTTAAAATCATATAATATATTTGTAAATAAGACAGCACGATGGGATGTAGAAGGATATATATAAAACACATAATATATAACATAGCATCATGCCTGTTTCCCTGAAAGGTTAGGCAGAGGTGTACTAGTGTGAGGTGTACACTTGATCCTATTGAGTCCCATGTAATAGGGTGATCTTGTTGTTGTAAGTGTATATGATTGTTGAGATTTATGTCAGTAAAGTTTCGGCACATGATAAAATCCTAGGGCTTTATAAGAACTTCTAAAGGAATAATTATATTGATAATATTGTTATTTTTCTCTATACCCAACGAAGCTTCAGGGAAATAAATCGAAAATATTTTCTTAGCTACTCCCACGCTTGAAAAATAATCAGTTTCACACCATCTGTTTTTTTCCATTCTTAGATAAATGGATCTTGGACTGCTCCAAATAGATAAGGTAGAACTCCATTTGTCTTAATATCTAACGTCTTTTTGTTCCCTTGGTAATCATTAGTGGCGCTACTGTAATTCGGGCATTGAACTCAAATAAGATTTCTACCTACAAGTTAATAAAAAAATAAGTAAACAAATAGAACTGAAATAAATCCTGGCAAACAAAGAAACAATAGTTATTTGTTATACAAGAGTGCAAAGTTGCTTTTTAACCGCGTGCTCAATTTTGATGACCGAGCAAGTGAAGGATTCTAAAATTGAATCACGAGCGCAGCGAGTGATTCAAAACTTAGAATCCTGAGCGTTAGCGAGGGAATCAAAAGAGCACGAGGTGAAAAATCTTTGCACTCGAGTGCAACACGTAACTTTTAATCCCACCTCAGCGAGGAAATGACTAAATGCAAAAATAAAAAACATTTACAATCACAAGATACTTTTATTTCAATTTAGGTATTAACTACTACATTATGATAGGTAAGTATTACAGAATGATCTTTAAGTTATAACAAATAACACTTAGGTATAATTAAGAAAAATTGAAAGTAACGTTGCTACAGTTACTTATGTTGAGTGTAATATTTTTGTTAGGTACTGTAATGTTGGTGTTAGTGACTTGTGTACTGTTTTTCGGTAAACTATCTGTCATACTTAATAGTTGTACCGGATTTTCATCGGATTCCCTTGGCGTAAATGTTGGCGAGAGAGGGCGATGGTTAGGTGTTTCGTAACGGCTCATTTTTGATGTAGAAGGACCAGTCCAAGGATCTGACTGAGGCTCTTTCAGTGTAATGGCTCCTACGATGCCTTTACATATTTTAGACTTATTTTGGATGGAATCCTCTATGTATCCCTCTACAACCGCATTGGACTTCCAGCCTCCATGGCGCTTAAGGGACAGGAGATCAGCTCCTGAATCGGCCAAAAGTGTGGCTGAAGTTCGTCGGAAACAATGACCCGTGTACAACAGGGGTTCTGAAAGTTCAAGAAATGTTGCTATTTCTCGTGGGATACTGCCAATTTTATTAGCACCCATAGGCTGTCTAACACACTTTCCGTTGCGATACTGTAGAAAAAATCGATTGATTGGAGTGTTAGGCGGGCGTAAGGCTTGATATTTCTCAACAATTGTTACGTATTTCTTGCGAATGACGAAGTTGCGGTCTCTTTTTGTCTTTGTATTAGGTAAATTAATTAATAGTAAGTCATCTGAATGTTTCTCAATGTTTTTGACATTAAGTTGTGTTAGTTCATTAGTTCGACATGCTCCGTTTATACCAATAATAAGAACAACCTGTAACGTAAAGAGTATTGTAGTAGATAAGTTAATAAAATTGATATGCATGCATAATAGAGGGGCTCGTAGCTACATAGCTGCTGCGTAGAATAGTAATTGATCTGCGAGGTTAAGCAGCGCTAGCTAAGGTCATTCCTTGGATGGGTGACCGTTATTTACACATCGAGACCCCTCCGTGACTCGGAAAGCACATTAAGCAGTTGGTCCCGGGTGTCATACGAACGATACGAAATACGACAGTCGTTACGGGTGTCAGAAGCCCAAAAAATCTGATAACCAGTCTAACCTTCGAGTATCAGTGTCTCCCAGTAATTGGGTGGTGGAGGTCTGATGGCAGTCGCTTCATGTAAAATACTGATATTCAGCCGCAACCGGTTAGACTGGAAACCGACCCCAATGTAGTTGGGAAAAGGCTAGGCAGATGATGATATGCATGCATAATTATGCCTATCAACATCTACTAAGTACGTATTAGATTATGTTAATTAGTTGATTAATATACTTAAGTAGATACTGAATGTGCAACTGACTTACTTTTGCCGCCAAATATACGGAATCAGGTGCTTCGTTAAGAAACTTTTCAATTTCAGATGCTGTTAAAACCTTCGATTTTTTTGGTTGATGACCAGATGAGGCTCTTTTTAAAAATGCCACTTTGCTTTTAGCATTGAATACATACTCCATAGAGTGCTTGATTTCTTGGTCTCGGATAATTCAATAAAATATGCCAGCAAAACGTTTTCTGAGAAAGTTTTTGCTCCTTTACCTAGTCGCCACGTGTTAAACATATCGTACTGTTTCAAATACTTCTCGCGTGATTGTTGAGGGAGAAAGCTCATTTGCGCATTATTAACAGTTTCAGTCAATTCTGTTGGCGTCAAATAAACTTCCTCGTCGCTAGAATCACTCATTTTAGGTTTTTCACTTGTTTTCAAGTTTCTTGTTTTTAATAGGTTTTAACAATATGACGTGAAAAGAAAAGGGCGCGCGCAAAGCAAATTAAAAAAAAAATTACACCAAGAAGGTTCCGAGTCTGAGTTTTTAACAAATTAAAAAAGGTTATATGATAAATTCGGCACCATGGAGGTAGAAGTAAATAGGTTTAATGATGTTTTTAATTCACAAACTTAGTGCACACGATGTTCCAAATTCAATTTTACTTTATCCTCTAGCGGATAAAAACGGCTTTTGCACTCAGATATCGAAGAGCAAAAATACTCTTTCCGAGATGGTGGGATGAAAAATATTTTGAACTCTTTCAAGTGCGAATTTGCTAAAGTAAAAGGCTGCTTTTGGCATGGTAAAATAAAAATAACTAAAACGAAACAAATGCTGGCTTCAAACCATTTTCGCTAGCCTCCATTTTAAAAGAATGCAGACGGCTCCCCTTTGTAATATTTTCAATTTAATGTAACATGATTATCTCAATATAATTCGTTTGATAATAAAAGAAAAAGTTAGGCTATTCAACACATTTCAACAATTTAGTTTTATTGAACAGCATAAGAAAAGTTGAAAACTTTTGCTCATTGTAAATGCTTTTAAAACTTATGCAATTCTTCACTTATGCGTTGACAAAAAGCTGGTGAATAGAGGTACTCAAAGTTTGGTAAGTCGGTAGCTAATTATGGGCATGTTGTAATCAAACGGAAATCAATAAGAATTGAATGAAAGTAAAATAATATAAACAATACTTAAACAGCGACCTTAGTCAGCATAATAATTATGTTACAAAACCCTACAGGTATTATTATCCTGAAGAAAAGAAATAGAATTTCCTGGAATTTGTAAATGAAATAAATACCTATGCATGTCACTACATATTATAAAACAAAGTCCCCTGCCGCGTCTGTTTGTCTGTTCGCGATAAACTCAAAAACTAATGAACGGATTTTCATTCGGTTTACACCAATAGACAGAATAATTCATGAGGAAGGTTTAGGTGTGTGTTTGTGTTTGTGTAAATTGGCTAAAATGTGACGCTGATTGTTGAAGATGTCAGAAAATATCATGCCGATTGGGAGCTTTACTGGCGTTCGCCGCCTAAATGCTCGACTGAACAGGTTGATACGACACTACTACAGAAAAAAATGTAGGCGCATGCTCTGCTACCCGTGCGAAGCCGGGACGGGTCGTTAGTATGATATAATTTTATCAAAAGAAAGAGTTGTCACAGATCTGTGTCACCTTCATCACTTGACGTAACGTACAAAAGCACGATAAAACCCTTTTCATTTTAGAAGGGATATTAGGCTTCTTCTGTTTTATTCGTGTAAATATTATATACCCTTACATAATAATTATATGTAAATTGAACGGGTCAGGTTGTGAAATTTTTATTCGCATTTTCTTTGTAAGCTCACTAAGCCGTTAATATGATAAATATGTACCTACATATCTACGGTTTTTGTAAGCTATACGGGCACTTATGTTAATGTTGGTTGAAAATCTGAAAATATCCTAAATAATGTGTCATTATCACATGGGAATCGGTCATGCTGAAGTGAAAATATTAGCCAGTCAGCACAAGTGGTATCGAGGCAGATTGCCCAGAGTGCGCGTGATGATACATGGAATTGTCACTCGTGTAAGCTCATTCTTTGCGTCCCATATAATACCTTTACTTAACATTAGTCTTCCCATGTGGAAAGTAGAAAGTAGATGCTTTGGATAAAATCATCTTATAAATGTGTAGATATTTACCTAATTCAAGTTCATATGCCTACTATGAGTAATCGTAATCGTCATGCTTGACAAACGGATCGTTGATCGCAGAGCATGTTTTAATATGAAGAGACGGTTGGCGCAGTGGCTAAGCGATTAGCTTTCTGCGCTACGTGTCGCGGGTTCGATCCCCGCACGGAACAAATATTTGTATGATCTACAGATAGTTGTTTCGGGTCTGGTTGTTTGTGCATGTGACATGTATGTTTGTAAACTGTACCCACGATACAGGAGAAATCCTAGTGTGGGGCAATGTTTTTATAAATAATTAATAATAATGAATATTAATGGTTGGAGAAAGTCGTAAATAATAACGCTGAAGAGTTTATTTTCTGAAATATTAATTACAAATATAAGAACATAAAGTATGACAAAATAAGCTTGCTCGTAATAAAATAAATTAAAATTAAGATCCTTGTTTTGTCACGAAATTACTTTCGGTGGCGAAATTAAAAAGGAAAACAACAGATTATTTATTATGTCCACATTGTCCACCCACACTGCTATTATAATAATTGACCTTCGTAGGACTTATCGTGTACTTTGTGAACATTATCCCACGCAGTTTTATCTACAATTTACCTGACCACGTTGGCGTACTGTACTTAAATAAAGGTTCCACAGCCGAAAGTCATAGCCGTCGTGTCCGCGTATCTTTCCATTCGTTTTTCAGAGCCCGCTAAGATGTGTAAATATCAAAATAAAGATGCTTGCAATTGATAACGATTTTCAAATCACCTTTCATTTGCTGGGCACCATCTGAACCTCAACTAAAGCCATGAATTTAATAACTGTTTGTGCTCTGTTTGCATGCTTGTTGAAGAAATTTTATTAATGTTAAATTACTCGGAATGTTGAGCAGTAGAGGCATCCAAGCCTAAGTCGATTAATTGATTAAATCAATCAATAAGATGACAAGTTTGTACTTTGATAAATTCCCTGAACACAAAGTCGGTCATATTTATTCAACTAGATACATTGAATTATTCTTGAATGTCAAGGTTGATTAGATTTAACTTCGTTATCGTTGTACGAAGTTACCTACGTAAGACATACCTACGTGCGTCTAAAGTCAGAACTTTCTGAAAGGCGCCCCGTTTTGGAAATGGCATAGCGCTGCAATCTCGCGATTAACTCTGTGCTAAGATCCGGTCTATTCTATTTCTAGCGAACTGCCTGAATACAGGAAAGTGGTGGTGAAGGAAATTTAATTTATAGTTAAATTTTCATAACCTAGAAATATATAGGTCAGAGAAAACTCTGTAACCTAGAAGTTAATTAAAATACTTATAATAAATTAATACCTGCTGTTACTTAATGGAGTAGACTTGACAATTCACTTAATTCAGAATAATCCTTTAATATAATTCCCAGCACAAATCTGCTTCTTACAGCTGCGAACATAGAATGGACTTTTCTAGAACTAAATTTAACTTAAATATATATTAAAGCTCAATCGCCTCATCAAATGTCGAGTTCGGTTTTGTTTGTAACGAGTTGATATTTCGCAAACAAAACATGAAACATACAAAAGTTTTTTAACCCATCTACGCTCACAATGAAACTCTATGTAGGTCAATGAAGATGTATTGCTTTTCAGGAGAAATTCCCACGTACGCACCGATAAAGCTGATTGTTATTTGTTAGTGGCAAACTTTCATGTAGTATCTTGCACCTGTCGATTATTTTCTTGACGCGAAATTAAACTTGATGGTCAATTTGAACATCTCGAAATTCTAGCTTAGGTATACAGGGTGGTGATATCAAGAGAGCATCATATTTGATTATGCGTTTTATAAATGGTACACAAAAAAATGCGTATATTTTCGCTTGAATTGACTTTTAGGTACATTTATTCATTTAAGTGGAGGAACTTCAAAGTGGCAACGGTTCTAGATGTGTTAAATAAGAATAATTTTGCTTATAATAGACTTAAAAATTTTTGAGGCTTTAAAATGTTTAAAATTACTAATACAAAATTAAAAGACCAAAAATCAACTATTAGGTACCTGTAGGTATACGTAGTTGTTTATGTACGGGTGTAGAGCACGTCATGAAAATAATCACTGGGCTTACATATTGCAGTTTTGTCAATCCCACCTTTTATATTACAATAAATTTTTTTTTAATCGCAAAAAGTGCCGATTAGCTACGACAATTCTACCAATGTCAATAGTGGAATGGAAATGCGTGTGTTAAATTCGAATACATTTACTTTACAATAAATTGGAACGAGTTACGAACGAGGACTGCCTTATTGTTCTTATGGTCGCAAGCGCGACTGCTAAGCGTGAGGTCCTGGGTTCAGTACCCGGGTCAAGCAAAGTGTTATTGGATTTTTCAGTGTGAAAATTGTCAGTAGCAGCACGGAGTCTGGGATTGTGTCCGGTAGATGGCATGTTATGTTTATAGTAATGCTATGTTATGTTTATATATGTTTAGAAGCAATTAATATGAACGAATAACATTGTTTTGAATACCAATAACTTCATTAATTACACACACTTGATCCAATGACATGACCTGTTATGTCTGTAATCCCCTGGGGTATGATGGATGTAACTCAAGCAATTCGTCCTCTATTAATATAAGGTTATACAAACAATTTCAAACACACCCCGAGAGAATATCGTCATTATAATCACATGCTTGAGATGATAATTGATGTTTACAGTTTCACAGGGAATAATCTCTTATGAAGTGATTAAACTGAAAATTGGGAGATCAAGAGAAAAGTTAAGTACTTAAAACATACTTTTTACCTTCAATTTGACGACATGGTTGGCGCAGTGGTTGAGCGATCGTCTGCTGCGCTACATGTCGCGAGTTCGATTCCCGCACTGTTTATTTTTTATGATCTACAAATAGTTGTTTCGTGACTGGGTGTATGATCATGTGAATATTTGGTTTTGTAAACGCACCCACGATACAGAAATAATTCAAAGCGAGGGGAAAAAAAAGTACGGTTAAATATTTATTTTAAGCGGTACAACAGGGTTAACAAATCTAAATTATAAACAAAGTGAAAGATAATATTTGGAAAACTGGCTGTTTTAACCATATTTATATGCTAAGCAGCCACTAGAGAGGTTCGCCTAGTTGTATAAACATAAACGATCTTAGTACTCGTATTTCTACGTGTATTTACTTAGGACATCCAACATCGGATACAATATAGCAACTAGCTGAAACAATTAAGCTATAATAGTATTGTATATGTAGATATGTATTGCACAAATATTATATTTAATAGTTAATTATTACCCGGTTACGTCTTAAAACTGCGACCAGACACGGAGGACGGGCAGCAGCGTCCTCTCACTAATCGGTGAGCCACTGCTATCCCCAAGCCGCCTGCCAAGTGTGGGGATTATGGCTAACCCTCCCACTTGGGGGAGGCCTTCGTTCAGCAGTGGACGTCTTCTGGCTGATGATGATGATGATGATGAGTTAATTTATTATTCGAGTCTCTGGCCTGGCATATTGTATTTTTCAGTTAATTAGATTTCAAAGCTGTCTTACAAACCCTTTCAAAACAATATACTCTTCAGATTTTCTCGATTTTTAAAACGCTTTTATTAGTTTCACCTGTAACTGTTGGAAACCGGGAAGTGGGTCAAATTTAATTTTAACAAACTAAACTAAATAACAACTAAAATTTAAAAAATCTTGGGAGCAGAAATTTTGCATACACGTTTAGTTTGGATGACAATGCATGGTTAGCTAAGTTAATTGTTTATAACAATTGAATTTGTTATAAACAATTGAAAAAATAATATATTCAATGGATTCGAGTTTTTTCAAGAGATAATTGTTTTTTCGACTGAAATAACGTTACCTAAGATGTCACATGCACTTAAACGAACTTCATTTGTGGACCGCTTTGTCTAAATTAATTAAAAGTAAACATAACCAAAAAGCGCTCCACACTTTTTGAATTATTCATTGGATAATATATATTAATTTAATTTAACTTAATTTTTAATTCTCAGTGCGTGATAAAAGCGTGTTTTTTTAAACTGTAATATTATAAATTATTTTGCGCACATCACCACCCCCTTGTAGGCAGTTATTTTAATTTATTTAATTAATATACTAACAGTTTATACATACAGCATTAACTTAATCTAATATAAGGCACTTTTTCATATGTATATATATATATATATTTATATATTAATTATTAGATGTACATATCATTCACATAATACGACATTAGACGGAATGAATGTAAAGTACAAAGTTAATAAGATCAGATAAGATTAAAATATAATTGTAAAGGTTTACCATAAATAGTAATACATATCTATCAGTATGTCTGAATATGTATATAGGCACGTCAAATAAAAATATTTCTCACTTAAACAATATAACATATACTTATATAAAGCTACTTTTTTTAACCTATTTTCATTACAACCGAAAACATTAATTCGTAGATTAATCTTAACATTAAGTTACACGAATGTTCCATCCAGATACTTTGATAAATAAGAGAATTCACAATGGACATAGTCTGAATTATTTTGAGCGGAATTCTGATGAGACTACTCTGGAAACTGTTGTAAGCATAATTATTTATACCAAGTTGCGTTCACAAAGCGTTTCGGATAGCGAAATTTCAACACTTGTGTCTGACACTAATTTCGTTACTGTCAGTCTAGCAGCCATTTATCTGCGGCACGTAATTGCGAGTGATACAGGCTCTAATACAGGAAATTATATCAGCTTGTTGAGTTTACTTTAAGGAAATGTAAAAAGTGAGAACTATTCTATAATTTTATTAAAGCTTTAGCAGAGTCAAATATACAACAGAAATATAACGTTTCTTTGTATTATATTTATATAAGACTCCACGCAATCGCATTGCGTAATAACCTGTAATTATAGTTGTAAGGAAAATAAATAAATACCTAAATACATATTTATTTTAAACATGGAAGACTTTCGGCTGAAAATTTATTTAATATTTTTTGTGTGAGCATAATATTATAAATAGCTTCACATACACATTCAATTATTCTTACAATATTTTTTTGCAAAAACAAAAACTAAAGGAAAACCTAACAAGTCTGCGTACTCAAAAAACTTAAAGCCCAAGCACATTCATACTGACGTCACACGAGTAGCGTAAAGATCCAGATCATGATGCTTACATATTTCATTAAAATGTCTACTAGGTAATGTCGTCCTGACCGAATTGCTTTCACGGCGGCAAATCTCACCGGAGATTAGCCAACTACGCAGGAGATATTATAGAGCACAAGTGTGTGTGCAAACACAGGTGCATATTCCTTCACTGCCATAGTCCAATGGGAGGGCAATCCGACATGACCGGAGAAAGATCAGGCGCAGGACAAACGGCTTATTTGTTCCGTGCGGGAATCGAACCCGCGAGACGAAGTGCAGTAGTCGATCAGTTAAATTTTTAGAATTAATATTTGATTAATAAAATACCTATATTGTGCGTTAATATACAATATTTTACTATTGGAATCATATAAATATTTATATAAATATTATAATATTTCTGGTGGTGCACAGTGTCTGGTAAAGATATCCTTTGAGAGTATTTATGACGCACATGGGAATGAATTTAGTTACGAGTTTAATACAATGCAAATATATATTTATTGGATTCATTTCACCCGTGAAAATATTTAAGGCGTAAACAATCGACGTAATATTTACCTAGCTCTCGAAGTAATCGTATATTGAAGGACGCAATATCTCTATGTACCCAGTGCTGGCGTGAGCGCAAACACATTATACTATTATCCTTGCTCCAATTATGTGTAACCCACTGTGAAGTTGACCTAAATTTCAGATTTGCTTTTACTGAAACATAACTAATATTCATTCTGATGCATATCGCACTTAATATTATTCAAACTATGCCTATGTCTTATTGACAGAAGAATGAAAGAAGAATTTTTGTACTGTCAAGTTAGTATTATGCCCTTGTTATTTACGGGAAATTACGTTATTTACAGTTCTTTGACGTAAATCCCAAAGAATATATATACGCAATATGTATTTGCAACCTTTTTATTTTGTAGGAATAGAACTGAAAGAAAGAAAGAAAAATGTATTTGCTTGAAACATGGTTATAAGATGTTAAACAATTTTGTGTATTAGTTTTACAAGTTCCGCTTATAATGAAAAATACAAGCGCAGTAAACAAATTGTTCAGCTATAGTGCCAATTGTACTGTCCGGTCTACCCGTCGTATGAAAGCAAAAACTAACCATTCTCAAATCGACATCGTTCCAAAGTGATAATAATATATTTTAAATAATGCATATTCAATTTACTAATAAAACCCAATAGCCCTATGCGTGCCTCCCATAAGGCGCCTAATACTCGACTGATGTTGACGGCGCCTTAAATAGATTATCCAGAGCGACGTAAAACATAATAGCAACACCCACGCGCGAGATTATTGGTGCGAAAACGTTAGGGGTCCTAAACTATGCATTAAAACCAACATACCTATCTATTATAAAAGCCTACTAGGCATACTTATCATGAATACCAAAGCCTAAGAAATTGAAGGTAACTTTTTTTTTATTCCCTTTGCAATTTTTAGATATTGTAATGTATTTTATATTGTAGGTAACTGTATTATCAAATGTGTGTGGGTATCACTAATAAATTTATATTCTGTGTGTTAAATAATATATCGTTGATACAACAATTATTTAAATCGTAATTCAGCAAGACGATTTTAGGGTTCTTGTGTTTTCATTTAAATAAATAATCAGTAGGTACATAAATTAATAGAGTGATATCAAACTATTTGAAAGTTAGTGTCGCGTACACGATCAAAGCTTACGTCCCAATTGTGCACTGGACCGCTAGGATGGGCCTCACAAGCGCATCCTTCTGGAAACCGTGTACGCATCAAGACAGTCTACCAATATACAAAAATTAACTACAATACATTATTTAAAACATGTCGTAGAGGACATTTCAAGTTTACGTTTTTTTTTATTTCAATCGGTTTGGTAGTCTCTTACAAAACATCGAGTAATCAGGTGGTAAGTCATCTGGACAGCTTAATTTGATCAATAGATCTGGCCGTGTACCTAGTAGGTCACCCGCTTCCCACACACTGATGTAGTATATTGTGACTTAGAAATTATAAGATGACTAGCTGTGCCCGCGACTTCGTTCGCGTGGATGTCGGAACTTAACAATGTATTTTTTAGTGAGACCAAATGCACTTAACCCAATTTTTTTTTTCTAAAATAAAATAATTTTTCTAAAATAAAAGTAGCCTTAGTTACTCCTTATTACATCAGCTACCTGCCAATAAAAGTCCCGTCAAAATCGGTCCAGCCATTTCAGAGATTAGCCTATACAAACAGACAGACAAAAATTGTAAAAAATGTTATTTTGGTATATGTACCTTATATATATTTATATGCATGTAGTAAAAAACGGTTATTTCAGTATTACAAACAGACACTCCAATTTTATTTATATGTATAGATTACTACAAAAAGGAAACGCATATCATTCATATACAATATGGACTTATTATGACCATGTTCAGAAGTTGGCAACAAGTCGAAAATGATCTACGCAATGTGGATTAAAGACTGCGAACTTCCGTCCAGTAGAAGCTAACATGGATAACTTTGTAGATAGAGAGGAGCCTGAAATTCTGACAACTTGTCTACTTAAACCCCATTCCCATATGTCAAGTTTTGAGTCCTCGGGCCAATTTTTCATGAGCTCGACAAACCTCAGATCAGTTATTCCTCTGATAAGTCCATACAAAAACCGTTGCAATTTACAATTAATAACTAGATGAGTTTTATCTGGGCTATGAAAAGTTGGGCTTTGGTATACAGCTGATGCTTTTTTTGTTAATTCTTGATTATACGATGCATTAACCCAAGCGAAGCGAATTAGATTATAAAATTGTTTAGCAAAATAACAAAACAAAAAGTATAGAACTTTGTTTTTTTGTTACAGGAAATGATGGATCGGGCACAAAATCGGTAAGTGACAACCCTAACCTTTATATTAAAAAGTAACTTTTTCTACCACGCGTGTAGGACCTCTACTTTAATATAAGTATTGCTTCATTCGTATGCTACACAGAAAAGTATTTTAAAATTTTAGTAAATCTAGTCGATCGTGATAAAAATATCTTATCATAGGAATGCTGAAAGTTTCCTCTGCATAAAATGTGTATGTGATATGTATTTTTAAATGTATTTTATACTTTTACTAGCTGTTCCCGCAAATCCGTCCGCATATAAAGATAAGTGAGAACTTTAAACCCCAATTTCACCCCCAAATGGTTGAATTTTAGTTTTAAATTTTTAACCGTCTTAAATAATACCTACGCAACTACTTGCAGATTCAGGATCCAACTCGCAAGTATACGCCTGATAATACTTCTTATTTCCTCAAATCAGCAGAGGCCATGGGCTAGATACATACATCTATGCTTTAAATTGACCGGAGAAGGCTGGGACCTTGTGGTCGAGGTCTTATTCGTTCCATGGGGATCACCATTGTGGTGAGGCCAATGATGGGACGAACAATATACAAGACCTTAAGACCAATGCCCTTGAAAACAAAACAAATAATCCAACGATTACTTTTTCTTTTTTCAAGAAACAATGTTTATAACTCATCACAATGGAGCTGCGCCAGAGTAAAGTATAGTGTTTATTATAAAAAAAAAAGTGAAATTAATTAAATAGGTAAACTTATTAAAAGTTAATCATAAGCCTCATAAGTGAGGTTGTTTTTAATTATATCATAATCATAATCATTTACTGCGAATATAGGTTAAAAAATCGTATCGTATATTTAATTTAATTAAAATACAGTCAATGTTCTACGCCAAATATTTCCTATATATTTTATTAACACAGTTGCCCTACATAGGAGATAGTCCTGTTAGCGCTTTAACTCTAAAATGCATTGAAAATTCTCTTCAGGGATTCCTACAGGTGAATAAGTACTGCAATTGTGTGCAATCTTGTGAGCTTTACGTAAATAGTACCGTAGCGGGTAATCTAAACGGAGTTTATATTTAAGCGTGTGTTTTGTCTAGAGATGTATTTTTTAACAACGCATTGTCCCACACTAATGTTTCTCCTGTGTCGGGGGTACAGTTGTTAAACATACATCTCAAATTCACAAACACCCGACAAAAAATCTTTAAAACTTAGTTGTACTCGCTGGTGCAGAAAGATGTTTTATATACATATAATATAAGAGCGGTTCAATAATGATGAGCAAAAAATAACTCCTAAAGAATATTTTTGTTTACAAATCAGAGGCTAAAAGTTGTCTACTTAAAGGCGAAAACAGTAATCCGGGGTGATAACTGACGATCTAAAGGATAACAAAAACAATGATTCAATTCGTTGTGTCCTCGTCGTGATTCTCTTCTTTTTCTACTATTCCTCATAAATCTTTCGAAAAGGTGCTCCCATGAGGCGAACCTTTTCAATAACTTAGGTAGGTACGTAAGATCTAGTCCTAACATGTTGTTGATATTTAATATTTTATAGGCTGGAAAGAATAGCAAATTCGTGATTGCTGTGTACTTGATCACTGCTTCTTAATAAATGTTAATCACAAGGACTACTCCTTTATAAGTATTAGACATAATATCAAACTTGTTTAAACCATAAAACATCGATTACATGAGAGCTATGAGTGGTGAATATTTATATAGTGCAGTAATAATGTATTATGCACCTGTGGTAATCGATGGGCATAACACAACGCGAGCCGAACAAGCGGAGCGTGCCACGACAGAGCGGCGCGACCAAAGTTCTTTTAGATGTAGAACTACAGTTGTTTTTATATCACTAAGTTATCCGGGAATATATATACAACCCGCCTGATGTGTGCTGCAAATCGGTCTTCCATTTATCGCACTAGCTTACATTCGATCTTTTGTGATAGGAAATCACGAAATCACTCACACAGATAACCACTATCTATGTTTGCCATTGCTTCAGTTGCAATGGATGATCAGGGGATCTATTGCAAGTTCTTTGACTTGTACACCGTAAAATTTCAGCCTAAAATGTATCGAGAGAATGTGCGCATGTTTACGATAGAAGTTTAATAAAATGCGTGCGCACGATTTTTCTATACATTTTTGGTTAAAAAGTAATGACTATCGAGGTCTAAATAAACTTGTAGTAGACCCCCTGGTGTAATGCTATTGTTTCAAATATATAAGGCATACCATACATATTTATGAAACAATAGCATGCTACAATATGAATATGGTATGCCTTATATACCATATTCATATTGTAGCAGCTCATATCAGCTTTTATAACTGCTAGAATATTTTCAATTTAAGACTTGACAGATTAAACGAAACTCAGTCTTGCTCAAGGGAATAAAGACTGACTGTAATTACGCCCACCTTTGTTACACGTAATTGCATTTTCTCACCTGTGTGAAAACAAAACCGTATGTTATGAAAGTAAATAACAACGTTTTATGTCGACTTCGCAACAACGCGTGGGTTCCTACAAGTTATACCACAGTTTTATTCAATGTTGTTATTTCGTGGTTACGCCGCTTTGCGCATTAGTCGTAACTTGCTCAATTACAAATAAGTTCCTAAGCTTTATCGAGCTTAATCTGAAGTTTAAGAAATTGTTCAGTCCTTATACTTACGGTAAAAGAAATCTATATTTTCGTTTCCTTCATATAAATACTCTTTCATTGTTATCGAATACTTGTAAAATTATGCAGTTATCTATTCAAAAGTTTCAGCCTAAACCTTCATGATTTACCGGCAAGTAAGTTTCAGTCCTCTAATCTTTTATACAAGTAACAAAACTACTTTATGTCTTTCGTTTTTCGTGTCCAGTGTCCATCCATCCCGGTACGAACTCTCCACATAAATTCTAGACCCATTTAAATTGTACCGCAACTTTATGCCAGTTTTGTGTGAGGGTCTAATTTATAATAAAGACTGTTTTTCATTATAAACTCAACTTTACCTTTTTATAAAAACACCCACTTTAAGCTTATATATTCATGACTAGTCTGGGCATTACAGAAATAAAAACACTTAAACATAGTGTAGTTATTTGTTTCAAAGGTACAAAAGCTTAATAAAATACCAACCAATCTAAAAATAACTGCGGCGTTTCAAATTGGGCTCATTTTAGTACGTCTGCTAACAATAGCTATTGTTTATAGCAACAATCAAATCTATTTATGTACCTTAAACTATACTCGTGAAATAAAAGCAAAATCTACATATCGTTTCAGGCGGGTGTTTATTTTATTCCCTTTGTTGTGTTTGGTTTCAAACTTCTATAGAAAAGGCTTTCAAAAGCAGAAAAGGTTTAAAAATAGATTTTCCATTTATTCTTTTATTCTTAACCCTTTTATATTTTGGCAATCAAAGTAAAACAGCCGTCTAATGTTCTGTAACCACGTCAGTGTTTTGTGTCGCGGGTTTTATTCCTACGCTAAGACTAAATGTTATTAGGCTTAAATCGTATTTTCTGGATGGAACAAAAATTTTTACAGGTTCATTCAAGTATTTTCAAAAAAATGATCTCGTATATATTAATGGTGGCATTGGGGAACTCTAATTGCTAAATTCACGGAATGGTTAAGAGATCTAGCAATGGAATGGTAAACCTAGATACAGGTATATGTAGACAATTGAAAATGAAAGCAGCAAAGCAACAGTCACACATATAGGGATGTGGTAATTTCCCTATA
Organism: Shargacucullia verbasci; assembly: GCA_947562105.1. Classification (NCBI taxonomy): domain Eukaryota; kingdom Metazoa; phylum Arthropoda; class Insecta; order Lepidoptera; family Noctuidae; genus Shargacucullia; species Shargacucullia verbasci. The sequence continues at coordinate 7,953,155 of OX387288.1, read as the reverse complement.
AATACCATTTTATTAATCAGACGGGTACAAATATCATACTGAAAAAATTGAGAAGATTTAACAAAAATAGAAATTGAAAAGTGTTGACGTATAAAGCACAGTTTTCAGTGAGCGTAAGTCATAAAATAACTGTCATTTTCTGATTTAATATCCATTCGATCTGTATCTTAAGTACTTGAAATACGAGAAGATTGTTGACAGGAGGATTTTGGAGACTTAATTTAATGCTTAAGCCGCCCACAAAGTGTTTTAAGACGAGGGATTTACCTACGTAATACTCTTCATTTTGTTGTTGCGACAAAATTTGATTTTTCATCGCCAAAGTGACGTAAACAGTAAACGGGGAGGAATTTTGGCTAAAGCGGAGCATTATTAATTAATCTGAATTTTAAATAATTCCAGTATCACAAGTAATTGAATTCTTAAATAATTCATTTATTTAACATTTTCGATGCACAGGCACATAACTACTAATGGTTGTGCGATGCAACAAAGTTTGTATTTTGTATTTTGGTGGTAGTATATTACGTCTGCTGTGCAATTTGCGTTTAGTTTTCTACGTATGGCTCAGCACCTACAACTGCTAATAATAAATGTTTTACGTTGATGTAATGGCCTTTTATAAAGTAATTCATCACGTTCCGTTTTGTTAGTAATTTGGGCTATTTATTGTATCGGTATTTATAACTCAATCGTTTCCAATTCAAATTGGAAATGATGGTAGTATTCTTTTATTTTTTTTTTTATTTTTTTAAAAACCTTGCCTCACACTTGGAATAATTCCTGTATCGTAGGTGCGTTTACAAACACATACATATATTCAAATACACAAAGACCCAGACCTGAAACAACTATCTGTAGATCATACTATCAAAGAGACTAAGCTCTGCGGCATTTGCAATTAGGAAAATTAGACAGTTAACTGATATAGCTACAGCCAGATTAGTATACTACGCATATTTTCACAGCATTATGTCCTATGGCATTCTGTTGTGGGGATCAGCTGCTGATGTTGATTCAATTTTCATATTACAGAAACGAGCGGTCCGTGCTATCTATTACATGGGCCCCCGCGAATCTCTACGAGGCTTTTTTAAAGATATTGATATACTAACACTGCCGTCATTATACATTTTGGAATGCATTATGTACATCAGAAAGAACTTGCAAATGTTTAATATTAACAGTGACTTTCACGACATTAATACTAGGAATAAACATAAAATAGTGGTTCCTAAATTTAGACTTACTAAAACAAATAAATCATTCCTAGGGAACGGTGTACGCTTTTATAATAAATTGCCGAAATCTGTCACCGACCTTACTGGTAAAGGATTTAAAACACATATTAAATCTATTCTCATAAGGAAAGCATATTATAAAGTTAAAGACTATGTTGACGATAGGGACGTGTGGCACTAACTGTCTTGATGTCTTCTGCACATGCGGCTTCCCTGGCAATCCGTTGTTTTCAATTCTCACAAGTTAGTTTTTAGTTTTTAATGACGATTGTCTTGATAATATTTTTATTATCTTTTTTTTTCTCTATATCTTTTAATTTTAGTTATTTTATATAAAATTTTCTATTTTGTAACAATTAGTTATTATTTGTTTAAGATTTCTAATTTTATTATTCATGTAATTTGTTTGTTAGACGCTAGCAACTTCAAATTGTAAATGTGCGAGTACAGTGTAGCCAGTAATTTTACATTTACTTGTCGGACAGTGTGGATTGTTGCACTCACTTGGGGCCAGCATATCCTTCTAATGAAAGTGGCGTTGAGTACTAGATCGCTGGGTCTCCAACTATTGTGGCTGAGCCTAGCTACACCAATTATTCCGTTATATTAATACTGTTCTTCGTGTGTCGTTTTGCGCACATTGGCTTGCATTGTACTCGCATAGTCTTTACCGTTAAAGATTGTAACCAGTTTAAAACTATTATTTTAAAAGAGTATCCATGGAGTTTCTTGCCGGTCTCTTCTCCATAGGACCTACCCTCACTTTGGAACCGTGCACACAGAATCACAACGTTTTGAAAGTGCCTGTAAAGGCCTACTCGAAATAAAAATATTTGACTTTGACTTTGATACAAATATTTGTTCTGCGCGGGAATCGAACCCGCGACACGTAGCGCAGCAGTCGATCTCTCAACCACTGCACCAACCGTGCAGTATTCTGCCTCTTACATTTATTCAATTTGTTAAATTTACTGAATTTTATTTTGATATACGCATATATTATATTTTATTGGAAGATTTCTCAAATTTGCTTACAACCCTACTAAATGCATACGTGCTCTCAATATTTAGTTGTAGTGCAGTACTCATAATTTGCTGATAAGCGCCGACAAGTTCACGCGTATTTACGACATTTATTGACTTATTTCTATTTCTGGCGGCAATTACTCAAGATGTTTACGCGTGAACCAAAAGACAATGTCCTTGAAATAATGACAAATTAATAACAGAAGCGTGAGAGTCTCAAGAGCCTACATAAAATAAGAAAGCTCTTCATAAATAGTAGAGGCCCTTAATATTCAAGTCAGCGAGCCTCGCAGTATGCAAATAGGATTATATTACTTTGGCGAAGGATATTTTGGTGTTTTCGTCTGCCCTACATAATTATCTTATTTGCTTCTAGAATGATGGAGATGAAATGTAGATTACTTTTTTTGCATATTTTTACACCTTGTGATATGTTTCAGTTGATATTTATAGAAAGGTTTATAATTTTTACCACCATTATATATTATATAGGTGTTATTTATTTCGAAGTTTTTTGTAAAAGGTGAAAAACGTATTTTATTATCGTTGTAAATTAATGATATAACTGTCTCATCGGTCTAGTGGTCGCAAGCGCGACTGCTCAGCGTGAGGTCCTGGGTTCGATTCCCGGGTCGGGCAAAGTATTATTGGGTTTTTCTGTATGTATAGAAATTCGCAGTAGCAGCACAGAGTTTGGAACTGTGCCCGGTTGATAGCAATAGGCTCGCCCCCTATTACATGGGACCTAATAACAGCATCGGCGACATGTGGGTGCATAATAGCACACTTCTGTCTAACCTTTCGGGGATACAAGCGTGATGCTATGTTATCTTATCTATGAATAATATAATTTAGTTGGAGCGAGATAATGTCCGGATTTTTGAATTTAAATAATGTTCGCTCCCAATTTCTTCTTATTAACTATTTATGTAGGCGCCAAGTATACTTACGTAAATCCAGATCATCTTCAGGAGCGAAGGAAAGAGTGAGGTAAACGTGGGGGAATTTCAAACATAATAGCATCATCCCTGTATACCCTGAAGTGTTATGCAGAGGTGTACTGTTATACACCCACATTTCGCCGATGCTAAAAATAGAAACTCTGAGTATTCCATTGAGAATTTTTATAAAAAGAAATGCCTGATAGTTCAACCCAGCACCCCACGCTCAACAGACGCAGTTATTTAAATAATAATAAATGCGTGTCAATAGTGATTGTGCGTAAATACAAAATTTGTAATTATATTACCACAAAATTATAAACAAAGATTGTTGCCACAAAGCTTCCCCTTCCCCTATTTTTAATATGATTTCCTATACTGACAACGTTGTTAGTACACCAACAGAAAACTGATACTGGGTCACACATGGAGCATGTCTTATTAGATTTGTTCACGGAAATATAATATACTAGCTTCCGCTCGCGGCTTCGCCCGCGTGGATTACGAACCCGTATATTTTCCCGGGATAAAAAGTAGTCTATGTGTTATTCCAGACTATAATCTATCACTGTGCCAAATTTTATCCAGATCCGTTCAGCCGTTCTGGTGTGAAAGAGTAACAAAGATCCATCCATCCTCACAAACTTTCACATTTATAATATTAGTAGTTATATTAGTAGTTTCACATTTATAGGATTAGTAGGAAGTAGAATATTGGTGAAACTATCTATCAAAGGTTCACAGCCCGTTTCTTTATAGGTACGAGTATTTCATTCACTTTTTACAATATTATACGAATACACATAAAATGTAATGTTCACATACTATTACTCTATACATACACTTTATACTTATCATGTTACGGAATACGGAAAAAAGGAACTATACTTGATGTATACAATAACATACCTACCATGTTTGACGCAATAAATTTATCATTTATTTAATTATTAAAAACACCAATACTTTTTTGAAGCATCCGAAAATTGACAGTTTTATGTCTGCTTTTCGGAACACGGTTACGTCATAAAAACATTAAGAATTCATAAAATCTTCTGTTTTAAAGAAACCGAATCGTTTCGAAAAATCGCCTTTAATTTTCGTTATATTGATGGTGTAATCAATCGTCGAGGAGGATAATATGTTTTCCATGTTAAGGTATTCTGAGCCATAACTGGTGGATCGATGACGATGACGTCCGTAGCGGTGACGTCCTTACCACTTATCACTTATAAACGCCGTAGTTATGACAATCTTATAAGTACTTTCAAATGTGTATAACGTTAGTCTTGACATAACTTTATTTAGCGTTTATTGGTACGAGAGTGAGTATATTAGTCAGCATGTGTCGTATAACTATTACGTTACATACACATGTACTTACGACACATGCTGTCATATAAACCGCAGAAAATAGTGTAATCCGTTGGGAGACAGCCAACCTTGACTAAACACATGTTGCTCAGCTAGCGTCCTTCGTTAAGAGAGGTCAGATATATTAATAGCAGTCCAGAGATTGCTTATTTAATGACCAAGGGTCCATTTTTAATCAAAAGAGTACGCACATGATGCCCTTGATGATTTCTTTGCATGTCTTGTCCATGCAGAACATGGACTTTTCCGTAAACATTATAATTGTCTTAGGAAAAGTAAGGAAAATTAATTACAAAAAAAAACAAAAATGAGGCACGTCATAGTGTCCGATAAGAGCACCGATTTACCGATTCAGGGCGTGTTAAAGTGCGTGTCGTTATCGGTCTCGCTGGGTCACTTAAAGTATCTTTTGATAAGTGTGAAGGTTTATTTCATAGAACGTTTTTACGGCACTTGGACAAATAAAGTAACCAATGAAGAAATACGTACAAGAGTAAAAGAGAAATGTCAATTTTTGGAGAACATATTATCCTATCCTATCCTACTAATATTTTAAATGTAAAAGTTTGTGAGGATGGATGGATGGATATTTGTTACTCAATCACGCCAGAACAGCTGAACGGGTCTGGATGAAATTTGGCACAGAGATAGATTATAGTCTGGAATAGCACATAGCTTATTTTTATCCTGGAAAAATGAACGGGTTCGTAAACTACGCCGGCGAAGCCGCGGGCGGAAGCTAGTATTAGATAAAAGAAAGTCATCATTGGTCACTTCATAAGGCACGATAAGTTTATTACAGTCAAGATTATAACTTTATCTTTACAGTAAAGAAAATAAAGGTAAAAATAGAAAGACCAAGACGAAAGGTACACTAATAAACTGAAAGAAAAGCCTAGAAAATAATTAAAAGCTTTATTAGAGTAGGATAGAAATTTCTAGAGTGACTGCCTAGCACTTAAATTTTGGATCGATGACATTCTCCACTCTGGAAAATGGAAAATGGGCGGAATACATAGTGGTCTGCTTGCTTAGCACTCAACTTACTTCATTCAATATAATATTTTTTATTGAGAACTTTATTGTGATTGGCATAATCCGATAAAACGTGCAATTGGTCTGTAAACATTATACTATGGCTTATGTTATTATCATGTTTGAGTTTTTTGCGGCCTACTTCAACAGCCAGCCTTACTGCTTATCCACTGAAAATTTAGCTAAAGTTCAATACACCATAAAGTGTCAGTTAATGAACATCATTCCACACTAATTAGTTACTAGCTATTAGCAAAGCCTGTAGCTTGAAGCCTGAAACCTGTTAGCACATGCGTTAATGCACGTTCAATATACCGCTTGAGCACCCCACTGCGCTTCACACCACACTACGTGTCGCGGGCTTCGATAATCGCCTAAATTATGACCGAAAAAAAGATGGATGATTTAAAATATACAGTCGAACAAAGAAATAGATATACATGGTGACCACATATAGATAAAGTTTTCTCTCAAAAATAGATACCGGTAGTGTAACACAGGTATGTACATTCCAGATATTTTAATTATATCTCAAAACATAGTATCACGCCTGTATTCGCCGAAGTGTTAGGCAGAGGCTTATTATACACCCCGTGTGATAGTGGGCAAGTTTATTACCGTTACTGAACTATTATGCTTTTACCACCTGCCACCACTGCTCTAACCTTAACGAAAACGGATTGCCTTAAAACTAGTACTCTAAGATTTGAGATATCTATCAATTTGAACTGGTTAATTACGGCCGAGTCTCTCTCAAAGAAGATAGTTGAGTCCTGGCAGTAGGATAATGTTTGTATTGGTCAGACTCAATATTTTTCTCTCATCACTCTATTAATCAATGAGTGATTCAGACTGATGATGGGATGTGTTAAGACTTTATGAATAGATTATAATTTCTTTTAAAAACATTGCCCCACTCTAGGATTTCTCCTGTATCGTGGGTACAGTTTACAAACGTACATGTCACATACGCAAATAGCCAGACCCGAAACAACTATCTGTAGATCATACAAATATTTGTTCCGTGCAGGAATCGAACCCGCGACACGAAGCGCAGAAAGCTAATCGCTTAGCCACTGCGCTAACCGTGTCGTCAAAATTGTGCAAAATTGGATCGGAACGATTAGTGCAGGTTAATTTTATGAGCTGTTGTATATTTTAATATGATGGAATACACGTTCAGTTTTATAAAATGTTTGAGAAAACAAATAATAAATTATTTATTATTGATCCTTTAATAAAAAGTAAACCTTATTCCATAAATAGAACGTAACTTTCGCTATAAGTTGTTATTAAAGCTTCATCTTGGAAAATTCGGAACTTAGAACTGTTATAAATAATTCATCGACTTGACAATTCATGAATTGAAAAGTATGCAGATAAACTTGAAGAATTTTTATCTAAAAGGGTTTACCTTTTTATATAAACGTTCGATATTTTGAACAAATATGCGAAGATTCCATAAAGAAAGGGAAAAGTGTACCTACACATATATTTTGCAAATAGGGTTTTTTAGTCCCATGTAAGTATGAGAGGTTGACTTTATTGCCGTCTATCAGGTATAATTCAAAACTCCAGGCTGCCGCTAGAAAATTTCAATAGCACGGTACCCAAATTAATTAAGAGTCAAACCCAGAACTTCTGCTTACCACCGTAACAACCAAAAAACAAATCATATCTAATCTTAATAAAATCAATATGGACACTATAAATAGTTCCCGTATTGATTTCGCATGTTTACACACTGTGTGTCCGCCCACTCGTTTCCCATGGTAGACGTAAGTGACATGTTTTATCCACCAATTTATTTATTGCGAGTGATAACTGGGAGGTAATTTTGTCAAATTGAAGGGAACGATAGGCTTAGTTGGTTAATTGAGGTACAAAAGAAAAAAACAACAGCTTAAAAAGTTTTTCTAATTTGTAGACTGAATTTTCAGCAGTCTACAGAATCTTCCTAAGTATTTTAAATGTTGATAAATGCTGAATGTGACCTTTAACATTTCCGTACACGGGTTGGTAATGAAAAAGTTTGTACTGGCCATCTTTCGGCCCACGCAATATAATTATGTGACACAATAAACAGATACGCTACGTTGCTTTAATTCTAAGATAAACCTCTAAATGTTTTTCTCCCCATTTTATTATACGTAATGCCATGCTGCCAAATTAAATATAAAAACATTTGAAAAAAATCTTTTTTGTTTCAGGACGTGCCTGTAGAACAGCTCGAAAAACTTAAAATGGGTGAGTACCTACTAATATGTTTTGTTTTTTGCTTTTACGGACTAAGATTCGTTAATTCAGTTTAGCAAGGTGTTTAGTAAACAGGTTTTTCAGATTAGAGGTTTTCATCAAATTTTTATGTTTTTTGAAGACCTGTAACATAAATTTCTCTAACAAATCTGTAACAAAAACATATTATCACTCTACATAGTTATTGTAAAGTTAACAGTTATATAAAAATAATCTCTGACTAAGACAAAAGCTGATACTAAAAACAACGACAGACATTGTTGCTAGCTAAAATCTCTAACCATAGGCACAAAGTAATATCTCTTATTGGTAACTAGCATGAATAACCATTCAGACCATGAAGTTTGATGCCGATCAAATGGGCTATTCACACAGATCTCTATCAATCTAGAGATGCTAATACATAAATCACAATGCTTAATGGATTGGTTACAGTATTATGTTACCAAATTTCAATTGCATGGCATAGTGTATCTTATCAACGCTACAGTTTAGGTGTCTGTGAAATATTTGTTATTAAATAAAAATGCCTAATCGAATTTGTTCTTAAGTTATTAAAATAAATTTATTCATAAAACATCTGCTTGTATAATGAACGAATATAACTTTGAGCTTTGGTGTAAGACGCAGAAAGTACATTAAGATCAAATAACGTAGATAGAGGAATTTTTAAATACATTTTGTGAAAAACCCTTAAATTGACGGGAAAATCCTCGCAATATTTAACCGGTGTATAATGCTGTTTGGACACTACTACAGCTGGCACCTGTTGACCTAAACACCGTGCCAAAATTGACACACTGAGTGTGAACCATTCACTCCCTATGCATCAATCACTATCAATTAACTGTTGGTCCGTAAACACAACCTGTGATCGGTCCCAGTGGGGATCTTTACCACCTCAATTGGCAGGGCAAATCGCAATAGGTTTACTTATACTATATAACTACACTTAAGTTCGTTGAAGGTTTTGGTGAAAGTGCACTGTTGTATACCCAGATTCTGAAGCTGATGGTAGTTAGTCGAATAAACAAACTAATATAGATATGTAGATATTGATATTTACCGAGAACTATTCAAAATAAAAAAGAAAATTCTGCCGAATTCAAAAATCTCATCACATTGCCTTAGCCAGTATACAGGCTCATTTAATATGATGACTCTATCATTTATATTTACAATAATAGCCTCAATTTGTGTAAACTTTCACGCATCCATAAATAAAATGTATATTGGAATCGCTTTTCGATAACATCAAAGTAAAGTAGTTTCATGGAGACATTACGAAACGTTGTTTATATCAGTAATATGTAAGAGCTATCTAATCAAAGCCGTAACCACAGGAAAATATAATGAAACTTTCCTTAAAATATAGAACAAAAGTTGTTATAAATCTATACGTGTGTGCTTAATAATTTAATTTTACTTCGAGCTCATTAAACAAGAAATTTCGCTAAACAAACTAACAACAGGAGTATACATAGTTAATCCGGTGAATAATTATATGATTTGTGTAATTAAGTTATTTATGGACTGGTGTTTCAAACGATTCACCCTTACCAGTTAGAAGGCGAATTTTATAATATTCTTATTAGTAATTAATCAACTCCAGTGATTCAGAAATACCTTTGTTATTACCTACGACTGTAAATGTTTATCAACCTGTTTCTCAAAAGCTTTTCGGTGAATCAGCTGTTAATACTCATGTCAACTGGTATGACTGGTTGGTGATTTGGGTAACCAATCAATAGCCAACCAATTAACATTTTACACAAATCAATCGATGTATCTGCGCAGTAGCCACAAGCCAAGATATAGCTATAAATTAATAGTACTTAGTCTAGCCTATTTGACCATTCTAGAGAACTTTTGATACAGGAAACTTTTATTTTTATGCTTTACAGCATAGAAGTATGATGTTGCAATATAGAAAAGATTTCGACGTAGTAGCACTAGGTTCTGACCTAGTTTTCAAGTGCAATACTTTATATCAATTTATCCTAGTACGGTAAGAGCTTTTTTAGTTTAACGGAGATATATATTCATATCGCATTTGCTACGTTAACACAGTTTTGAAAAGGTGCCTATTTAACTGGACAGGGAATCTATAGAAAAACCTGAACATGTAGATAATTTATAGTGAGCTATTTGTATATAAGTATAAATTACCAAAAGATGAGTAGGTATTATTATTATTATCTTGATTCTTTTTATTTTCCTTTTTTCTGTTTTATATACTATTATTGTGTGCCTTTAGTTTAGCGTATCAGGCTATAATATGAATATATGTCTATTACATCACAAAGGCTACGTTAAGCGAAAAACTCGACTTATAAAAGAGATTTATGTGGATACGAGATAAAAATGCGTGAGAGTCTGTGAGCGTGTTATTTGAAATCTCTCATTCATGGCATGCTCTCCCTCGGGAAAATTCCTTGCTCCCCGGTATTTGAAATATGTGATTTGATTTAATGTAAGTTATTCGATCGTTTTTAGCTACGCGATTTGTATGCGTTCTTCGTGTTGATCGTAGGGAGAAATCGACGTATTAACGATACTTTCCTTTAACATAAATTTTTTGATACTTGTATAAAATAAAAGCACTTTAAAAACTATTGAAAAACCCAACCACAAAGGATACACAGATACACAGTCACGATGCAAGAGCTGCATTTTCGCCGAGTGACCTTTGTTTGATTCCCGCCCAACTTTCATCTTGCGACCAATGAATCTGATAGAGTGAGGTGTGAACTGCTTGCTGGGGACCAAATGTTCCTGTCATTATCATTTTTATATTAACCGTCATTATATTTGTGAACAATAATATTTTTTCGAACATTAATGATATTTTCAATACGATAAAATTAGTAGAGAGGCACACGTACCTACATAAATAATATCCTATTTATTTTAGCTATTATTCAGTCGAAATATCTCATTTGCAATTCAACGGTTTTTAAAGTCGACTGATTCCGTTATTGCCCAATAATTGCTCACTAATTGCCGTTTATTCTCTCATCGAACCGAATTATTTTCTGTTTTGATCGTAGTGTGACGTCATCGTTTTACAAGTGATATAATCCATCTGATATAATTTATTATTCTAATTTTATAACAACCACATGAAGTCGATGGGATAAACTCGTATTTATACAACATACTTGATTGAAAATCGATTAGAATATGATAGAAAGAGTTTTAAACAAAATCACCCTATAAAACTATTATCCTATAACCTCATTACCCTTTACGAACTGATCTATCCTCAAGCCACACTTCAAAAGACTTACGCTAATAGGGTTACCACTCAGTCAAGTGTAACTAAAATTAATCACGAATCAATGAAAAACTTTCATCTATTTCTCCTTTGATCTTATACCGGCACATAATATATTAGAAAGGTAATATTTCTATATTTAGGTCAATATTTGGAGACCGTTGTTACTTAAGCTCTACTTTGGCACCGTTAATACCGTACAAAATGAGTTCTTGGCCGAAAATAGCTTCTTTATAGATGTTGTGTGAGAGGAGAATTACCTACATAAAATGTAGGGATATTCCTAGCAAGTATTGTGTGGGCTAAATATAGCTCAGAGTGCGAAATATGGGTAGGGAACGTGTTGCGATTAATCGCTTATTTTCTTCTCTGTAGCGTATTCTCGGTCAAGTTTGTTGAAAAAAACATACAATCGCCAGCTAGTTCAATCTGTATATGAAAAAAACAGAACTCCATTTATCTATACCTATATCTCCACAAATTTCAAAGCAGGATAACCTCTGACTTTTCTTAAGGAAATAAATGGAATGGATTTTGGAAGCGAATAAATTATCCCTAAATATGCTAATGACATCACAAGGTAAACGCCTATTGAACCCTATCGTTCATGTAGCCTCCAGGCGTTTAAGAAAACGACGTTAGGCCTTGAATGAAAATAGGTATCTTGAAAAGACTAGGTAGACATAAATAGATACACCTCTTCTGAATATTTATGAAGGTATGGAAGCTAACCGCTTTAACCTTTAGACAATCAAATTCGAAAACCAGGTCAGTAGAGCTTATCATTTGCGAGGTGGAAATATGAGGTAACCCTTATATTTTTTATCGTTTGACTCTTGATATACGTTTTGCAAAAAAGGTCGAGGTTTAAATTGGGAACGGGAGTTAATAAATTATGAAGGGTAATTTTTTGTTCGAATTATGAACGCCACCTATATAATGATACGTAAATATTTATGTGTGTTTGAATGTATATTTATGTTTGTGCGAAGTTAAAATATGTGTTTTACCATACCAGTAATTAGACTTATCCACTTTTGTGTTGGAAACAAAATCAAATTGTCCATATTAGATCAGTTGGCGGTTGGCAAGAAGGATGGCTGATCCCACCGTTATATAGGATTGACAATTGAGAAAAAGAAAGAGAGTCCTGTCAGCTATATCTATATTTGCTTATTCTCGTTACGTTAACCATCTTTGTGTTCAAACTTTTCCTATTCAAACTAAAATTAATTGTAAATGGTATTACAGCGGAGGCAGGCGTGGAAGGCGAGGTGAATAGTGAACATGTCGAGTACCACCGACTCGGTAAGTGACCACTAACGTAATAACGCCATTACCTATTCAGAAGCTTCATTCAATGACTGTTCTTCTCCTAATATAATGTACGGAAACCTAGAAAATGAATAATTGCATAACGTGTAACGACCATTCCTCGTTCGCTGGATTAAAAAAACATACTGGTTATGCCTATGTGTTACCCAATATTACATTTTAATTAAGATCACGCTTATTCACAGAATATTAGGAGCAAAATGGAATAAAAAATATTAAGATACAAGATACATTTATATCATCGTGTTTACTGGTGTGTACATAAATAAATAAATAAATAAATAAATAAGATACATCTTTTCAAGACAAAGGTCATATAGGAATAGGATTATTATATTTGGATATGTTATGTACCCATTAATATTCAGAATGTGATGAGCCAGAGAACATTACTAAGATTTGTGATCGATCCCTTAGAAAAAAAAAAGAAGAAAGTGATTGTAATCTGAAGGAACATAATTTTCTAATCCATTGAACACATATTATTCTTTAGATGTGAAACAGCACTTGAGTCGTTATTAAGCTTTTTGTAACATTATACCTATTCATATGATATATATAGCAAAGCAGCCCAATGACACAATGTCATGCTCGTTATCACGCGAACTAAAGCGTAAAGCGATGGTAATGTGCGACTAGATAACCGAGCATTAGCAACTAATAGCCCGTTATCTACAACCAAACAACTATTTATCAGTTGGGCTTTGGATTAAGGGTGTCGACAACTTGTGTCTGTGGGTTAGTTTACGAACAGAGAGATTTATCTTATAACATTATACCTAATAATAATGAAAGATAATGGTTTCGTATATTATTTTTCTTTTGTCATTTAATATAAAACCGAAAATCTTTAGCGCTTTGATACTTTTGTCAGGAATTGATTAAGTTTTATGTGCTTCTTGTAATTTTTTGAACCTAATTCTAACTCAAACATTGAATCTAAATAGACGCAGTCCAATCGAACGGCGAGCTAGTCTCCAGGCTAGAACAACACGCATCGGCGGACACGGTCGGGGGAGAAAAACCTCACGTGCATGCTCAGACGCAGCTAGATGTGCCCGCTGAAGGCGTTCATCGCGTGCTTGTACAAGAGGGCAGCCATGTGAGCGTGCATGACGCGACTGTACCAACTAGCGCGCCGAACGAGGATGTCACCACTAAGGTAAGACATATGTCTATGTATATTATAATACATATGTCTATGTGAGATGTGCGTGAGATTATCATAAAAAGGTCAACTACTAATATTGTATAAAAAGTAAGCCTGTGTGCTTTGTATTAATTTAGATTACAGGCTTTAAAAAAGGGACAACAATATCTTTGGTTTCCTAAAGCTTACTAATGTAAAGTGTCTTATGCTTTATATTTTAAAGAGGAAACTTCTAAACGGAATCTCACAAAATGAACCTGCCCCCTTTTTCTATGATACTTACGTATAAAAGGTAGATAAATAAGTAGTTTTACAAACTTATAGAATGTAGTTAAAGTGTACCCTGCCTCTTACAATAGATAACGTTCCTAGTCTCAATAGAGAACCGACGCGGATGCTATTTGAATACATCTAGCTGCACACAGGGTATTGTAATACCAGATGATGCGTCTTCTCTAAAGTTTATTTTTATAGTGCGGCCCTGATCTTCAACTAAAGAAGAAACGAAAAATTAGATGGGTTATTTATTTCCTGCACCCTTGTCAAAGTTATAAGACATTACCTGTGCCTCTGATTATCTCCCTAAACATGCTGTTGTGCATTTGTTTCTATGCAAACACCTCTATCCCATGTCAATAAAGGGAACCGAACGCCTACACTTCTCTGTCGAACATATTGCCCTTATTTCCTCACCATTTATCACTTCGTTCGCAATAATCTTGCCTCTGGCATCTACACCCAAATTACTGTGTTCAGTGAATGTATTTACAGAAATAGATGGCCAGATTTTTTTTAAATTAAAATCGGTACGGCGTAAAAAAAAAGTATGTAGGTACGTTTTAATAATGGTATCTAATAAAAAATATCGTAATGGAATATTTGAAGTTCAGTTTGTTTACGATATTATTAATGCTAAAATATATTCAGCTGACCTGTTGCAACAGGGGGCAAGCATGGATCAGTCATCGTGAATTTAAGAGTGTTCAGCCTACCTATATCTCACTCACATTTACAATGTACAGTGCTCGTCCGGTATTCCGGCTTTTAAGGAACGCATGTTCCAAATTTCACCTCAGTATTTGCAATGGTTTAGTATTTAGGCTATGATGTGTTGTCTGTCAGTCAGGCACGGTACTGTTTTATGTAGGTATAAGTGATTTTAGCTGCGTGTAATCTAATTACTATAATTGAATACAATAAAGATTTCTTCGCAGGTGTTCCACGGAGCCGCTCGTCTGGTGCAGCCAGGCCAGGCTAGCAACAATCCTACAGGCATTCACACGGCTGTTCGACGGGCTTTCAACGCAGACATCACCAAGGAAACTAAAAATAATGTAAGGGTCCTCCTAATTACTTGCCTGAATATTCTAATGACGACAACTAACAAATTATGTTTTAGGTATTAGAACATAGGGTATTAGAAGTAATTTTGTGGCAATCTACATTAGTATCACTAAAAATAACTTATTCTTCTGTCAATTCACATGGGAATCGCTCATACCGTAGTGGAAAGATTAGCCAGCCAGGTTATATTGAAGCTGATCACCCAGGCTCTACCCATGCACCTAAAAATGTAGGTATCGCTAAAGCAAGAAATAATATAAGAAAGAAGTTCGGTTAACATTTTACCAGGTTAAAAAACGATCAATCAAAAATTCACCGGAAGGTTCTACAATTGGGTTGCAGTGCAGTGCACGTTCCTAGCGTTGCCGTCTTCAAAGAACTTTTTCCTTCTAACAAATCTCCTTTTTTCCCTTAGCTCACTTTTACAATTTACATTGACAGCCGAGCATCATGACCCACTTTGTTTTTGATTTAACCCTTATCAGCGTGGGGACAGCATTTAGATTTAATAAAAACCTCCAACGAGGCAAACTCGTTTCATCTCGCGTTTATCGTAGAGGCGTAAGTAAAAGTCTAAGGTTGAAAGGCATTAGCTCCCTACTGGTAATAACATAGGTAGATACATATTGTTAGGTACCTAAATATTTCGTTTTATTGAAATTACGAGAAACTAAGCCGATAAAGTTACGCTACTTATTTTATTATAATTTCGTACTTAAAAAAATAAAGAGCAAATTTTCAATTCTTAAAAATCTTATAAAACTGTTATATTATCAGCTACTTTTGATCCTAACTATAATGCTAAAACTAGATCTAAGCGTTATAAAAGTCAGGGAGTGATCGAATACCAAACATGAAGAAAAGGTATTCTGTGATTACTTCGTAATTCCATTTTCTAAGCAAATGGTGATTATTACTACTGTGAATTATAAAGTGGAGTAGTAAGAGAGAGGCTAGGAGTAAATAACAATCACACACAATCCGACCTGAAACAACTATCATATTTATAATATCTAAATTATATACCATACAAATATTTGTATGATCTACAGTGTTAGTTACTGATTTGACAAAATATATTATATTAAATGTTCTTTCCACAGATGGATCATTACGCTGCATACAGTGGTGTCCAGTACTCTCCGCTGGATATGGCAGAGTATGTCTTCTGGACTGGGGATGAGCGAGGAGTCACCACCGCCATTGAGGCTTTTCTTCAAGAGGGAATGGTAAGCTTATATATGCAGTATGTCAAATTTTGAAGGCAAATAAGCCTGCGGTACTATCTTTTAATTTAATAATATGTAAACTGTCGCGATTGTTAAGGTTTACGTTTATTTTACATTTATTCTTTATATCTATCATGAAGAGATTTGGAAACTAGGTACATGTAGGATGTACACTAATAAAATTCTCTAGTACACTAGTTGTAGGCAATATGATAGAGCGATTGGAGCTCTAGCAATTTGTGTAATTTTTGTGTCAATTTCCAGATGACAAAAGAAGAAGCGATTGCTTTCCTGCAGGAGATAAAGTTCAATATCGACTACCTGCGCACACATTACTCTCAGAATTTGAAGTTGGCAGAGGAGAGCGCTCAGCAGGAGAAACTGCGAAACATGCTCATAGAACAGGCTAAAGCCAAGGTAAGAAACAATTTTAAACAACTACAATACTTCTTGGATCACAGCGAACTGTGGAGTGGAAATCGACTCCTATGCTACACACTCTTTAGTACGAAGTTTTCTATAGATACATCTATTTCTTAAGTACATTCCAAAAGTTCTTAAGTAAGGCGAGCTTCGCTAAGCAGTCAAGAAACAAAAGACTACAACCAAAGAATATATATTATTCACTTTCTGTCAGGGAACTCCTAACAATAGATTTCGTTTGGCAACCTGATCCGTTGTTACGAATTCTGCTTGAAGCCACTTTAATTTTTCATATAAGTAGGTAAAGAGGGTTAAAGTTATAAAATACCTACTTACTTATAAGAATTCAAGCAGAAGTTTTTAAGTGCTGCACTAACTTAGGTTTCGCCTTTGAGACATCAATAAACTATATTACATTTTTCGTATAACTTGAATGTTTTTGTAAAAAAATCCCATTCCATTGCAAGGTTCTTAGACGGGTGCCCCGTAAATCTGCAAAATACAAGATAATTCTTAGAACCTTGATTTATAACCAACTGAAATTTGCAAATAATTTACCAGAATACACACTAGGTAATAATCAAAGAAATTATCCACAACAAAGTCAGGTGGACGCAGAAAGTTTTCAAGCTATTTATTATTCGGCTATCCCCATAATAGAACAAAAAGTTTGTGTACCAATTTAGCGTTCCCTGATTAAAAACTGCAAGAAACTTGCTCATTCTTTAATTAAAGCGGCTTTGCGAAAATTCCATTAAGTTTGAATAATACTCATTCTACCTGAGTCGTTGTTAATCAAGAAGTGGGTCAATTTCTGTCGTGTCTCGTGACCCGGAGATAATCTGTGGCTAGTGGAACGGGCCATTTTCGAACCGCGCACGTGTAACCCTTAGTTCTAGTAAACTTGTTTGATTCGATTGGACTTTGGGTGTTGTCACGTGTCTTTCTGACTTTGTAAGCAATTCTCTCGAGTTGGGTTCATAAATTCTAATAATGAAAGTAGGTAATGTAACGTAACTTGTGGAATATAACTTAGAGGTTCAATTTACTTCATACTGACTGTCTACGAAATTCTATGTCTAAGTCTATGGTCTAAACCATGTAATTATTTTAACGCAAAATGTCACACACGCTGATTAAAATTTTGAGATAAAAACATATAATACAACCAAAATATGTATAAAGTTAGCCATTTTTCTTTTTGAAAATATTATTTTGAAAATATTGCATTTAAAGAAGTCTTATTACCTTGAAATTAGTTTTTTATAGATCCATCAACCATAATATATATGTATGAAACTAAAAAAAGAACACTACTTTCGATTCAGTAGAAAATTACGAATTAATTATATTCAGGTCTTGCGTTTATTTATGTGACACAAAGCATTAAGAACATTACTTTGAGAGATAAGGTATTAGACTTATTTTAATAACATTTACATACAACAAATAATACAAGCAATGCATAAACGTTTTTAATGCTGCTGATTAAAATTAATGACCGAGAAGCTATATACGCATATATATTTTATTTAAAGTCGGCTTACATTATTGTCGTGACTTTAGGCACGTTTATTAATAGAAGTTAAGCGCAAAAAGTGTAATTAAATGTCACTCAACGCTTTGGCGTGGGCGCGGCGGTTCAATGAGAGCGAGAGCAAATATAAAGCCCGGCGCACATTGGCGGCACGGCATGGCAAGGTATTTTTAAGCGACGAATAAAAATTTATGGAAATAAAGTTGAAATTTCAATGTTAAAGGTCGTAAGTACAAAAACAAAACCACGGTATATATAGGCATGCCGTGTCGGCAGTCTTCGGAACGCTTCGGCAGTCCATGCTGCCAGATGTGGTTCAACCCTTAAACGTACATAACTTAGACCTATGTTAATTTTTAACTGTACGTGCATGTCCCCATCCTCATCCTCATATCGTTTGTGCTACGGAAGCTCGTAGCAAACGTCGCACTATTACCGACGGCCTACGAAACGTAGCACGTTCTACGAGATATCTACGAATTAGTACATACTTTTTAGATTACATTTTCAAGCATTATCGTTAATATTTTTAAGACTTATTTCTATTTATACATACCCTTTATGAACTTTATTAACATTATTACTCTAGCACTGACGATAAAAATTAACTGTTAGCTATCAAAGGAGTTCATTTAGTTTTCACGCCGTTTCGGGGCGTAAATACAGTTTTATGAATGTATTAGACCCATGTGCCACATTCGGGATACTCGCAGGGGTGTTAATGAATCCTGAGTGATCATAAAAGTGTTAGTGATATCATAAAATATTAATAGACTTTGTATGTTGACTTATTTATAAGTGTGGCATAATCACAAACATGATGTTATACATGTCATCAGAAACGCCAGAGGTACTAAGACGTTTTGGTACAAAATGTTAGTCATATTTTGCCTGACAGGATACTTGAAATTGGAACTTCGAAAGTCGCATTCAAGCTGGAGATGATCCATCGAAATAATATGTCCTGAGATGATCGAACCCATAAATTGTGAGCTTAGCAGTATTTAAACGAATAAGTGTTGTTTTGTAAGTTAAAATTATATATGACAAAGAAGCTGGAGCAGTGTTATTTTTAAAAATAGTGACGTCATCAGTGCTGACGTCACCTATTTCCTCAAACTGGTTATCCATTTGGGGTTGCTTGTCCATGGTCACAGTGAAACTCAAAGTAAGGTTTTTACTGATTTATTTGACAACACTCAGGTATCCGAACAGTACGACGGCTCGAGTAATAATGAATGTTAATTCTTTTTTTTTTTTTTTTTTTTTTTTTTGAGTTGTCTCTCGCAGTTAGCTCAGGGAGCTTTTACTGCTTAACCGGGCAAATGGCGAGACCAGAAGGGCCTCCAGCCGAGCAAATTATATAATATTAAGCAACACTGCTAAGGGTGTCCCATAGTGGGACTCGAACCTCGGCTTAGGGCGTTGCTGGGGGGCATACAAGAGAGGACTTGCTGGATCTGATTGTGAATGTTAATTCGTTCCGTCGCCTCTATTTATAACAATCATGACTCATTATCGTGACGACATCAAGCACGCACGTGCAACCACGCAGCTACTATTTACAAAGTTTTGCAAAACAAGAAATAACTCCTTATTTTATTACTCAAATCAAACTAAACGTTAAAAATAACAATAATTACGTAATTTTAGCCGTTCTTTATAATTAATTAGACAAATAATAAGTATTTGCGCCGATATATATATAATTATAATTAATAAGTACAATGTATTATGAAAGATGAATGTAATGAGAATGATGCTTGAGGAGGCGGTGCAGTGGACGTCTTTCGGCTGAAATTATGGTAGTGATGTATGGCTATTTCCTCGAATGGTTCGCCAAAGGTGTTCTGTTATTCCCCCCTATATTTCTCTGATACAGTTACTGAGTCACAGTCAAACTCAGGACTTCAAATTAAAATTTCAGATAAATCCAAGAACCCAGGAGAGTTCCTGGGGTCTTGGATTTATCTGAATATGTAAGAATATAATTTTTTATTATATTCTTACGTTTGTTTTTTTGACCGTTCAGGAATACCAGTACCGCAGTCCGGCCCTCCAGTCGTTCCCGTTCGGCAGCAGCCCCGACATCATCCGAACCATCGCCAACAAGAACTGGGAATTGAGCAACAACCTCTCACCAGTACCCGCCCTGCCTGTTACCAGTGAATTGCGACCGGAATCCATCAAGAGGAACTACGACCCGATGCTGCAGGCTAATATTATCAGTGAGTAACTTTTTAGGTGTTCCTAGCGTGAGAATAATACTGGGAATCGAGCAACAATCTTCAGTAGAAACTGATCGTGTGAGTCTAACTTCCGCGCCGTGGGCTCTGTAGGTACATACATACATAAGTAACTTATAAATGTGGTATTATTTTAACTAATTTTAGTTGTATAAACCAGTAGGTAATGTTTTGCTAATTACTCAACCCTAAGCTATACTGACCCCTAAAGATGAAAAAAACATTGCTTCCTAATCATTACTAGTCACCTAAAATATATTTCTAATTAGGTACCTACATAATACCTAACACCTAGATCAAACATTATATCTGTAATAAGACGTGTAGTTATAGGACTCTACCACATACCAAACAGAGATTTTGCATCGAGTTAAAGCTTATACTTTAAGATCATGTATTTCTCCAAAACATAAGTGTAGGTACGTACTCACGAGGTATGCAGGATATTAAGTTACAATTTACATTATACAGTCAGTGCCGGATTAACCACTTAGCAAGTGTAGAAATTGTTACGGGCCCCGCGTATCCAAAGCCATCCACGTCAGACGATCGGTAATCTATTATTTTTTCGGCACGACGGCACGGTTGGCGCAGTGGTTGAGAGATCGACTGCTGAGCTACGTGCCGCGGGTTCGATTCCCGCACGGAACAAATATTTGTATGATCTACAGATAGTTGTTTCGGGTCTGGGTCTTTGTGTATGTGAATACACACCGTGCCTCGGAAAGCACGTAAAGCTGTTGGTCCTGCGTCTGATCTCTCTCCGGTCGTGTCGGATTGCCGTCCCATCGGACTATTAGAGTGAAGGAATAGAGAGAGCACCTGTGTTTGCGCACACACTTGTGCTCTATAATATCTCCTGCGTACTTGGCTAATCTCCGGTGAGATTGGCCGCCGTGACCGAAACCGGTCTGGAGGACATTATTATTTATTTTTTCGGCGGAAATAAAACACAGAATTCCATACGGTAAACGCACAAGTTCTACAAAAAGTCACTTTATATTTTTATCATTATATCCAGGGCCCCTCGATATAATTTACCACGGGCCCCGCGCTTGCTTAATGCGGCACTGTATACAGTCATGTTTTGCCTTCACGGCGTACAAATATTGACATTATATTGAATATATTTTCTTATGGAAATTCATTTTATTACAAAAAAATCGTAATAGATAATAGTAAACGCTATTGGTGTCTTATTCCAACCTCCATTGAATTCTAAGAGCGGTAATTTTCTAATCATGCATAATTACGATCGACGCAGAACACGCAAAACTCAGATAATAAGTACTTATTAGAACTAAACCACGAGATATTAGCTTTATCGATACTTGGCGTTCTTCCATTTTGCAAGAGTTGCTTTATTTAGAATAATTTAGATAAGAATGCAGAATGGAAGGTCGCTAAGTATCGAGATTAGCCTCTTCAGACAGGACTTATGCCTCGTTGACTTTATTTAATTAGGTCCTAATGTGGAGAGGGTGATAATTAATTCGGCCTAAATCGATTAAATGTTTGTGTTGAATTGTTAATACCGATTGTAATGAGTTTACACCTACAGATTACTGTTTCATGATTATACTCGTATCTTCTTATACTTCGTTCCATAATGCCCAAAAGGGCTTTCAGATCTCTTTCTGTAGGCGTAACAAGAAACTAAACGCACCTACGCATAGGTAACTCATATACCAACGCACATACTACAATATAAGAACTAAGAACTACGGTAAGGTTATATTTTTTACTTTTTTCAGTGCCCGGTGCTCAAGACTACGATCGCGACGCTCAGTCTTTCCCGGATGAGGAATACGAAGAAATTATGGACAAACTGAAGCCCACCAACATTCCCTACAATGAATACACGCTCGAGGAAATTATATATCAATTGGCAAAGGTTTGTAGCATATGCGGCAAAATTCGTTACCGTTTCCATTAGGTATTGGGAAAAAATACTAATTTATACATTTAGTTTTTTTTAAAATGAATAAGTCTATATATTTTCCCAGAGGTTGTTGTCTTTATCGACGTCACGTGGATGAGCAGCAACATCCCTCTATGCACTAAACAAACTTAAGGTATACCCATAGACTTAGAATTTTGCTTACATTCTAAATCTATGGTCATTAAACGGACAGAATGTAAACTTGCTACGACTAGGTTACGACTTAGATGTGAGCGCTACGCAGCTACGCCGTTGTAGCAAATAGTGCTTTTAGAGTTAGAGGAAATGTTTTAAATTAACTCATAATCCTACCCATCACAGACATCATCTAACAATATATACATGGTTTCCAGATGATGTTCTCTCAATCTTTATCCCGGGACCCAGCCTCGGCGCGCTCGGCTACGCGGCGGTTCATGGCGTTCCTGGAGCTACAAGCAGAGAGAGGACAACTGTCGCGCACCATCGAGAAGAAAGTACTTGGTATGTTCTGATAAGATTTATTTTATAAGCTGGATATGATGTTCATTGTACTTATGCTTGAAAGAAAATTTAACGTCATCAAAAATTGCAATAATTTTCGTTCGAGTTGATAAACTTGAATTTGGTCAATCTCTTATTCACAAGCAAGAATACTTGGTCAAAGTTGCGCAAATGACGTCATAAAAAACTTAAAACTAAACTTAAACTACTTTAAACTAAAAATCACTGTTTCAACTCTTTTTTTGAATAATAAATGTCATTAGTTACATATATTTAGTAGTGGATAAGTACTTATTGCTTAGTCTTCCGCCGGTTCTTATAATTGTTCCTTCATGTTACAGATTTGATGATTGCGGCTCTAACGGACACAATTAGCGATCATCCAGAGCTGCTGTCTCCACGCGACGCAATTGGCGCCAACCCAGCTAATAGGCAAACATTTTATCCATTTACTTTAGAATAATGCTGTAGTGGAAAACATTAGCATACACAAGAAAAAAAGCAAAAATCCACGACGAAGTAAGTCTCTAAAATTAAATTAATTTTGAAATAAAAAAAACCAGAGCAACCGTATTTTTGTTGGTTTTGTCCATACAAAAAACAGAGATGAAATGGATATAGATCAAAATAAAAGCAAATCTCCACACCAAATCCCATTTTATCCAAATAGCATGCATTTGGATAAAATTTTACTTAATTTGAATACAATATTAATATATTTGAAGCCAGCTTGAACGTTATAAGATTTTGGACTCCTTAATATTGGCTTAGTCAACTTGGAATTGCTTTTTATTCTAAATCATTTCGTAACAACAATTAAATTAAGATTCATAATTATCATATTTCAACACTTTAGCGTTAAAAATATCATTTTAATATTGAACAGTCCAGATATGCTTGCTGAATATTTATTTTATGTTCCTAATATTTTTTACAGTCTAATGGGACAATACTTCGAAGCCAGCCCAGCAAAGCCAAATCTTTCCCGAGCAATCCTTTCGGTATACAAGGACGAGCTTCTCAAAGGACAATCGCTACACACGTTGGGCTTCCCGGAGAGAAAATAAACCAATAAACATCACAAATAACTACGAAGATATGACACTTATTTGAACTAAGAAAAGCTTTTGGAAAGTATCGCCTTCAAGTATTTAACTAACTGTATGTATGTATAATGTATTTATTAATGCTGTGGTGAAGAGAATATTGGCTAATTAAAAACGAGTTGCCTACATTACTAAAATCATGCTTGATATAAATAAATTGATCATTAGTATCAATGAAATTTAAATTCAAATATTTAAAAAAATGTTTTATGAAAAAATTATCGCTTTCTCCATGTCCGATCTTATCAGATTATTTAACTATTGTAACTAGTGTATCTGCTTAGCGTACAGGGAATCTTTTAATACCACATGAAAAAACCATTTCGTACTGATAGATTTTGTATACAGTGTCGTATCTTCGTAATTACATTTAATCACAAAGTACCTAACTATTACCTATTCCATGAATCTAAAAGTATTTCTATATTTCTCTTATATATCCAAATATCAAACGTGTAAAAATCCTGAACTAAAATATAAAGAAACACTTGATCTCTTGTACTTTAAAGGAGTAAATATTGTTTTAACTTATTAGTATACCTATATAACATAAGATAGGTAAGTAATGTGAAATATATTTTATGAAATTCCAATCCCAGCTTAAAAAATCTCTATTTAGGTTGACTAAAAGTTGACCAGAAATTATTAAGTAAGTAAGACCATTTAATGTCATAATATTAGAAGGAGTGAGGGGCCTATGGTCGGCAGTGAGTTATCTAACCGATGATGATCTAGACCTTTCCCTTTCATGTCAAAGTCTAAAAGACTAATTAAGTTACGTAGAGTCGAATCTAAAATCTTTTATTGTGTACCCCAAGAGACTTATTACAGTATCATAAATATATAACATCAATTAAATTATAAAATCTACAATTTATATAAAGCCATTATTCGTTAGCTTTGCGTGTAAGACATTCTCGTTTAGCTTGGTTTATTAATGTAGATGAAATATAAGTGCTAAACGTAAGATAATATTGAAATATATTTAATAGTTAGTATAATATTTCTTCATATTTTTCTACCAAATTTTCTTAACCCTTTAATCGCCATGCTAGGCACAAATTGTTACCCAGATAATTTGTAAAATTTTCAAAGGAAATCAGGTGTACAAAAATACCTATACAAAAATTTGGCACCAATGGCATTACGAAGTTGAAATCCATTCACATCCGTGGCGGTCTAAAGGGGTACATTTAATGTGCAATTTTGTGTTACCAAATAGAGAGAAAAATGAGCTTACGTAATGCGTCACCGAAGATCTACAGAAAATGCATATCAATATTAAGAAACATATCTCGTAATTGAACACTTGATTCATTATTTTAGAAAAAGGAGTTGACACTATTATAAATATAAGTGCATAACGAGAGAAGAGGAGAATCGGGAAACACCACCAAAAGCATTAAAGGCTTCACTTTTTAAAATGAAATAAATCTTAACCATACAAAGAACGGACTTTTAAGACCAAACATAGATCAGAAGTAGGTAATAAAAGACTATCAAGAAATCCACGGATAACTTTTTTATGACCCGTGCTTAGCACAGAGACAGTACCTCATTATCATCCCATCTATGTCATATGTATATTGTATATAGTAAAAAGGAAAAACACAAAATTGCACATTGCATATCTTTTATCTTTCAAGTGCATACCAAATCTTATAATGTCTAAGTAAATGTACGTATAGTTTAGAACTGTGACTTTCTATCCAAAAATCACAAAAATATGTCTTTACTGTAAGACTTAAACATATTATTCAGCATTGTCGGTAATGTTATAATAGTGGTTAGCAAAATTTATTATATTTATATTATTCTTTGAAATATATTGTGGATTTAATAAAAAATGTTTTATGTCATTGGACTTTCATTTTCATAAAAAATATTTCTTTACCAATCTTTTCAATAAGGTAGGTATTTTCATAACACAAGTATCTTTAAGTAAGTCTCTCAACTCTATGTTAAGCATGCTGAATGTTGTCAGTTTTCTTCTCGTTTGAACTAATAATTGGATACTTTAAGATGCAGTTTATTCGCTGAACGCAAGCACCATGTATGTATTTATCTATATTTTCTGAGATTTAAACTATTGGGTAATAAAAATGTCGATGATGGGTCCAAATGTGTATTTTCCATTCACTATTTATAGGTTTTCCGATTACATCTGATACATGTGTATGGTTAAAAGAGAATTGTACATCTAGTCTTTCATACGGTTAATATTATGTTCACATAATTCGATAAATATTGAGAGATTTACAGTAAAACTAACACAGCAACTTATATACCATGTATAAAGTGATTACCATATTATATATTGTCCATGTTATTTCCAATAACTTTTGACATTTTATATTCTAATACAAAAACTACTGACTAACTCCATACAGTTGGCCAACGTGAGATTTCGAGGAACAAGTCTATGACAAAACTGCTACGGTCACGAGTTGCCTCGTACAGTTCGGGAATTAGCATTCATGCTGGCGCGTTAGTTGCGACTATTTGACATATTATTAAGATTTTACAATTATGACTCCGAGGAATTTGTGTTTGATCATTGGGTCCGTTTATTTTGAAGTCGATACTTGGGAAAGGCCTATAGGCTAGGTTTGTTGATTGAAACCACTGTATAGAGTAAGTCGTTACACTATATAAATGTTGTAATACAAAATATCATTCAATATTAGTTATACAATAAATTTACCATGATTAGAGCGAGGCCCTATCTCGATTTACAAATCCGGTTTGAGCCTGAATGAAGGTTGTCTAGCTTTAGAATATAACTCGATTTTGCATAGCTTTAGAATCCAAATTCTACAAAGCTAAGTACATACAAATTAAGTGTAATGGAAAAGTCACCAAATGAAAAATATTAACAAATGCTTGTCATGACTCATAAGAATAATTCGTTAGAACCATGAACCACCCTTGAATTTTGCTCTAGTAGAAGAGAAGATACATTTTGCCGAAAGCTCTTATCGCGTAAACTTTTATTTGTAATATCACATACAGATAGTGCCATCTACGAAGACGCGCCCCTCTTCTTCCTAATTGCTTACAGTACAGGTGTGCAACCTTCCGCTAGAGTTTTAGTTCTGTCGATACACACTAATTACCTATGAGTGCACACGCACACTACGAAATATCGAAAGAGCATTACGGTCAGCTGGAAAGCCTCGGCCTAAAATAGTGGGGCGCGTCTTCGTGGATGGCACTATCTATACTCTATGTTAAGTTCGAAAGCAATACATAAAGTGCAATTTGATTTTCTGATTGCACCAATTAGTATGCAGTAAATATTTTAAAGCCAATTAAATTCGTACAGGCTCAAAAAAGGACTCATAAACAAGTAAGAAATTCGAGAAATCACTAAAAGCTAATTGCCATGCACCAGTATTAAAAACTGTTCCTTTTAGCTTAACTATCACTTGTGCGAAGTCCAATTGACACTGTTCACTGTTTTCTTTCTTTCTGTTTTCTTTCAAAAGTCTTACAAAATTGTGCCTATTGTGTTGAACACAAACTGAACTCAAACTTTATTTGACAGATCTTACATTGCTATCTTTTTCAATCTGCTAATGACAAACAAAGACAGCAATACTTTTCATATCAAATGCCATTTAAGTTTGGGTACTGTGCAACAGAATAGGCATCCATACTTACCAACTACTTATTGAACTAAGAGGACCCTAAAAAGCACGAGAGCAGCAAGCCTTTATCTGTCCACTCGATATCGAGTTCCATCAATTACTTCCAATTCATAAGACAATATCAAAGATTACCTTAGTCCTTGATGGACTGTTTCTACTACATAATAGTGCTTAATCTGGTCTCTTTCTAGTATTCATCTTGTTTAGGTTCCAAGACTCCTTGACTGACTGATAGTTTTTGACTGAATCAGTTTGATTGATTGATAGTACTACTGAAGTAACTACCAACTGACCCTAGCAGTCTTCGGGAAGCTATGTTGTGGATTGGCAGTATGGTAGAGGTAGAGATGTTGTGTCTACTCAATGATAAAATCCTAAAGCCACCCACAAACTTCATAGGATGAATGATTTTGCTTGACCAGGGCAAACATTACGATGAGAAATAATGCCATGTATATGAGGCATTATAATTCTTTTCCCACAGATGTAAGCGAATCTTTGATATCGTTTTAATTATCAACTTATTCTGAATCTTGCTCTGCCTCATTAGGGCCCTCGTTAAACTAATATAAACTAGATAATGGTGGAAATGCATTCTGCTTACTGACAACCACCTTCTTGTGTTGGTAAGAAATGTAACCTTTTATTTTTCCGTCATAAATCAAGTTAGCCACAATACACTGAGTTTCATCAGAATCCACGTCATCCTGCCCCATCAATTGCAAAGCCGCTTGGAAGCTTGCTATATCAATTTGATGAGAATTTTCTGCTACATAAACTTTCCTGAACAAATTCCTATAAGCAGTTATCTTCAATTTTTCCACTATCAAGTAAATGCCAGCTCTTATAAAGAAGCTCTCATGTTCTTCCATTACTTCATCTATGCCTCTTAGATCACCATTCTTTACAGCGGACACAAGATCCCAAAACTGCATCAAATCATACTTCTGCAGCAGATGTCTTGCTGGCATAAAGCCCAAAAGCATTTTTACTGGTACTAAGTAAGTGAGAATTAGGCGCTTGTTCTTAATGCTCTTTCGGTGGCAATTCTGGAATGCAAATGATAGATATTCATCGGCAGATCGGTAATCTGAATCAAACATTGCTTTGCGTCCAACAAAATATCTATATGTAATTTGTTGGGCCAAAGGAAACTGGTCCTTGAATGGTGAAGAATCAATAGCTCTTATCAAGGGTTTGCACAGATGAAGCTTGTTGATTCTAAAGTATACTTTAAGCAGTTGGTTCACAAGGGTCAGCATTCCTAATCTCTTGGTGTCAGCATCTGAAGACCGGTTATCTGCAGCACATACTCGGAAGCAGGCCAGTAGACTCTCTGCAGCCTTTTCAAGGATCTTCCCATTACTTTGGGCTGAAAATATGAAGCACGGATCAGGTAATGTTATAGATTTCTTGCAAGGTTTTCTTTTTTAAAAAATATTGCCCCACACTAAGATTCCTCCTGTATCGTGGGTACAGTTGACAAACATACATGTCACATCCACAAACAACCAGACCCGAAACAACTATCTGTAGATCATACAAATATTTGTACCGTGCGGGGATCGAACCGCGACACGTAGCACAGAAAGCTAATCGCTTAGCCACTGCGCCAACCGTGTCGTAGGTGTAACTATAATTATAATAATTTTATTGTTGGTGTCAAAATTTTGACAACAATATAATATTTAATATGCTAGTGAAACTAATTGCAAAGGCAAATATACTGAACTGTAAAAGTTTGTGTATATAAATTACTCATTATTGTTATCATTGGTCAGCTGTGGGATGTGACAATCCCACTTGAAACACCACCTCCTTGGTTTCCATGCTATTCTGTAGTGTACTAATCATGGCAAACATTATGCACTTGCACATTATGTATATGAAAATGGACAGATGGCAGAATATTCCAACATTCAGAATGAAAAGCTAAAATTTGTGATAGAAAACTCTCAGTTACTTCCAAATGGGAGGTTCCCATTTTAAAAAATGTATTGATTTCGTACTTCTTGTGGCAGAATACCAACTTAAGTAACGAAGTACTCCACCAGTGGTGAGCCTACAAACCAAGTAGCAAAATCTTGTATGGATCACTTGCTTAAGAGGTTAAAAGCATTATTACTAACATATTAAAGAAAAAGCAGATTAACTGACTGGTTGACATTACTGATTACCAACATTATCAGTTGTACCACAAAGAAGTTCTACCTCATATTTAATAAATTAATTTTCCATGAAGACAAAATTTAAAGGAAATTTAGTCATACATAAATGCAACTTTTGATCCCTGATAAGTCAGTTTCAATTAAACTATAATTTAAAAACTTACGGCTACAAGCTTCAGCTTTCTGTGCAACAAGTCTCAGGTCCAAACACACAGTGTACATCAAAGTTAGGCCCCAGTTAACCTCTTTCTGGGCTTGTAATAGCCTCACTACAGATGCCACACAGGCACTCTGGTGATTATAGGCTTCTATAAAGTCTTTCATGTAGAGTGACTGGAAGTATAAAGTTACAGTGTTATTATAGTGGGTCAAGCTGGGGCACAAAAAGACAAAATAAATAGTAAACTTACTCTGACACACAACAGATGACTGATGATAATTTCGTCCAATGGAGCAACGCAGTTTCCATCCACAAGAGTAGCGATATCACTCGACCGCAGGCTCCTATTCGTAACATGTTCGTCACGAAGGGACAGCAAACGTGCCAGAATCGTCCCTTGAGAGGTTCTAAACACGCGTTCGACGAACTGAATGTATTGGTTTAGAGTACCGATTGAGGACGACATTTTGATGTTCAGAGACTATGATTACAATACCGTTATGTATTTATGTGAAAACCGAAGTGCGCACCAAGCATTTCATCTTTTTTAATGTTTCCTATTCAGCAAATAGGATCTGCAAACTGCAAAACATATCTATAAAAATATATTTGACAGTTCCATGACAGCTGCGCTGCACTATGCAATGTTGCCGCTGCCTAGATTTCGGGCATCGAAATATGTCGTTATCGACTTATTATTTCGATGATTTCGGGATACCGTAAACCAGAGTAGAGTAGCTTTACACTTCGTGTTCCATTAAATGTGAAAGAATTGGGCTGGAGATTTCCCGCCTCAATTCATTCTAAGGACAATAAATGCGCGAAAGACAATAAATGTTTATGATTAATGCAAAAAGTATAACAGATTATCTAGTTGAAGCAGTCTAACTGCTTCATTAGTTTAATGGTTGAGCGTGAGGTCCTAGGTTTAATTCCTGGGTCGAGCAAAGTGTTATTGGGTTTATTTGTATCAAAATGCGCAGTAGCATCACGGAGTCTGGAACTGTAACTTAATAATGTTAAAGATCCTTTCAAGATCCGCCAAAAAATAAGAGATACAGATCTTTTTTCTTCTTTGGATATCTGCGGATACGGATACAGATATCCGCTGCATCGCTATTAGAAAATCTGATGCAACATGTGATTGAATAACGGCTGTGTAAATATCTCGCCCGGTGTAAAAATAATGAAATATAATTTTATAATCTGTGGCCATAAAGTTGACAATCGGTCGAGTGTTGACATGAGGTTGACATTAGTTTAACTAATGTCAAATCATAAAATCAATAAAATCACGCGTGCGTGTGCATGAAGAATTGAAATCGTCTTTTAGATATATATATTATAATGGAAGAAAACGTCGCTTTGGACTCTAAAAAACAGAAGAAGTTTGTTAAGTCGATCAGAGGAATCAAAAAGCTAATTAAGGTCTGTACAATTAATTTATTCGTCGGCTTAAAGTGAGGTTATAATATAACATGGTATTTTCTTTTCATCAGAAAAATGAAGGAAAATCCAACCCTCAGAAAAAAGATGAAAAGGTTGAACCACAGAAGCCGTTTAGTATGAAGATCAAGGATGGGAAAATTATCAAAAAGAAGAAGCGTAAGGAAAGGGGGCTGGTTTATTTATCGCATATTCCTCATGGATTCTATGAGGTTAGTTTTATCTGTTTTCTTAGAGCCTTTACAGTGTGCTCTCCTATGTAAATATACAGGTTTGTAGAAATAACATATTCCTTAAATATAAAATAGTATCTATTGCCCATGTATAGTGAATTTTAATCTATTTTTTATTCACACAGAAATTATTATTTTTTTCATAGTTAACTTTATTTTTCCTATTTACAAAAAAATATAATTTCCTATAAGTACTTTTGAATCGTAATTGTGATGAAACTAATGGAAGTGTTTCAATTCCAGCATCAAATGACACAATACTTTAAGCAGTTTGGTGTGGTTACCAATGCTAGAGTGATCAGGTCAAAGCGTACTGGGAATTCTAAAGGATTTGCCTTTGTGGAGTTCAGAGAGCCTGCAGTTGGTCAAATTGTTGCTGAAACCATGAACAATTATCTCATGGGGAAAAGGCTGATTAAAGGTAAAGTTAAACTTTCAAATATGATGTGCTTTAGATGTTTTTAAAATTAAAAGTATGGTTTATAAATTATCACATAATCAATTTCTTTGATAGTAATCAGTATAGTTGTAATCTATTAATTACTGTTGACAATATTATCAGATTACAGGTTTTCTTTTGAATTTTGTTATTAGTGCACCCGATAAAACAATCTGACATGATCTTGCAATAATACTTATAATTGTAATTTTTTACAGCGGCCTACATTCCTCCTGAAAAACAGAAGCAAAAGGCATTTAGAAAACACTGGAATGGTGTTAATAATCCTGGAAGTCAATTGCGATTAAAAATGAAAAAGGTAGTTTTTTAACACAAGTATTGCAGTCAATCAAGTATTTTTTGCTTTTCTGTCTATATGGAGTTTCTTGCTGGTCTCTTCTCCATAGGACCTACCCCCTTTGGAACCATGCACCTAGAGTCTTGACTTTTTAAAAGTGCCTGAAAAGGCCTTCTTGAAACAAAAAACGTTGACTTTGACTATTGAACTACAAATCTCTTATACAATATTAAAATAGGATCTATATTAAAATTTACCATTTCCAGGCATACAATGCAGATAAGGATGAAAATGGCGAACTAAAAAGGGCAAGGAAACTATTATATAAGTAAATGTTGTTTTTATCACTTTATTATATGACATAAATCTGTAATTTCCTTGGCCAATATTGCAATTATTTTTATTTCAGCCTTACGAAAAATAAGAAGAAGCTTAGTGAATTAGGAATCAATTACGGTTTTTTTGCACCAGTAGATGTCCCAGAAGCACTGGTAAACCAGGTAGTTAAAGAAGAGAAAACAGATAATGATATTGTTGAAGAAAAAAATGAACCTAAGAAAGCTAAACAGGTCAAAAAAGAAAAAACAGAAAACATAAAAGTGGCTAAAAATGCAAAAACACCAACTGAAAAACAATTAACTGATACAAAAAGCAAGAATAAAAAAAATCTGAAAAATATAAAGCCAGCAGAAGTTAACCCTGTAGGAGCTAAAAAAGCAAATAAAAAAGAAAAGCTGCCTGTAAAAGTTAATGAAAAACAGCAGAAAGAAAAACAGCAGAAGTTGGATGCTGCTGGTGTTAAACTACCAGCAGAGTTTATTAAAATTGGAGAAAACTCAGATGATGACAGTGACAGTTCATATGCTTTTGACTCAGATGAATATGAGAAAATATTAGATGAGGATAATTCTGAGGAAGATTTACCTGATGAATCTGAAAATTCGGGTGATGATGATGAAGGGAGTGAGAAGGATGAAAGGTTAGTTAGTTTAAAACTACTTATAACCATGCTTGTAACTAACGAACTAATGATGCACATATACATGTTGATTATATCTTTCTTACACGTTTTTGACTTAAAATATTACAGACATAATCTTGTGACACTATGATAGGTGTTCACAGTAGACTTTCAAGAAACAGTTATTAAAAAGAAAAAAACTAGTTACTGGTAATTCTTTTACCACCTATATATTAACAAATCATTAAAATACTTGTATCAATACACAAAAGTGATAAATAAATTATATTCATTATAAATATTCTAATCACATTAAAAAGTTCTTGATGAAAAATTACTTAACATCTATAAAATTAGTTAATTATCTGTAATGTATTAAAAGTTAGTTAACAGAATGTACTTTCTGGACAACTGAACAATTAATCGTTCAGTGTGGTTCTCAAACAAACAAGAATGTCCCCTCTTTCTTCATAAGTGTCTCATGTGTTTTGTGGAGTTGAGGCTGGAACCTTCTTAATATATTTCTTCACTTTGCACAGTTTTCTATATTTTTTATATAGCATATCTCAACATTCATTCGGGTCAAGGTCCTTCCCAGAGAAAACTTGGTCAACACCTCATCTACCGATACTAAGTTAGAGTGTGCATGACAGCTTAAGCACTTAAAGTGTTATAAATTTCCCATGTGACAGCCAACACTTTGTGTGATAATAATGTATGTACCATATGAAGTCCAACTGCATAACGTATCCAAGTTAACCTGTTATAGAAGATTATGCAAATTTTCACTGTTATGTAATTTTACTTTGTAACATACACGAACTAATTATTAAGGCAATAAATTTACTGGTAGTTCGTAACTAGAATCCAAGTTTGATGGAGAATGTTAATTTAATGATAACCCAAAATTTTATTGTTACAACACTTGCGAAAAAGAATATACATATATGCAATTTTGTTATGTAGTGATAGTGAAGAAGAAGAAACTCCTTTGAAAAAGGGTTATCATGTAGAAGCTAAAATAGAGAATGTAATAAAAGTAGATACAAATGAAAACTTGGCAGTAACAGTTTACGATAGACTTCAAAATGAAGACGATAAGTTGAGAAGAAAAGCTCGTTTGTTAGAAGATATAATAAAGGCAAAACTAATAGAGGGTGATGTCAGTGATGACACATATTCCCCCGACCCGACGGAATATGCGAAATTGTCTGATGAGGATCACCCTGATAATATAATTAGTAGTGATGAGTCTACTGTAATAAGTATTAGTAATGAAATAAGTGAAGAGGATGAAGAAAGGTTAGTGTTAAAGACGTTTGTTTTGATTGACAATCAAACTAACAATTGTATGTATGTCAAAAATATAAGAATTAATTGTTTAACCATTTTTAAAGGTGGTTTTATTTGTTAACTTGATATTTATCTTTGAGTACTTTTGTAAAATTAGTGATAAAATTTTCGCAATTTCAAAATTCATAACTAATCATGTAGAACAAAAAATGTAGAATGATGTAGCTACTTTTCTCGTGTACTCGTGGGTATCTACTATTGGTTAGTCAGGTAGATCAAAGTTTGTAAAGAAAAACAAATCTTTCCATTAAATCTCGTCGAATTGATTCGCAACTTTATACAGGAAGTTAATATTAAAAGGGAGGTAAAAGTCCATGGGTGTTTTTCTATGAAATGTGTGAAAATTAACGTAACGGACATTTGTGTCAGTAAAGAACTGTGTTGTCAGTTCCCATGTAGACATGTTTACATGTTCACAGCAAAAACTACTCACAACATTTATCGACAGTTTGCAAAAAAATTGTATGGCATAATATACGGATAGATGTCCGACATCAAACGATGGGCTTTGGCTCACCAGATATAATACCTGCCTTGTTGTGATATCTCGTTCTTCCATGGTGATGACCTTACCTATCATGTGGGTCTGATTGCAAAATATTTTTTTTTTGTTTTATAAACGACGATATTTTGTTTCGATCACAAACACCTGAAATTCTCTCAACAATTAAAACACAAGTGACATAACGTATTATCTAGGATCAATCGGGATGAGTTTCTGTGAACCCCTACTTAATGAGCTTATTTACCAGGACAAGTTTTGTGTTTTGTTAAGACTTTAACAATTTTTCTTGACTGAATTTAACAGTATCTCTCTTTATAATAACTGTAAAGAATCACCTACCAGTGGCATATGGTGATTTTTATGTACTTTCAACATTTTTCATCAATCGTTTCATTAGGCAGGACGAAAAACAAGCCTTGTTGTATTGTATGCAGTGTTTTTTTAGTCCTGCCAACCATAAAACCCTGGATGCCGCGCTTGTAATATATCGATGATCCCTGTGCGAATACTGTACTTGCTTGCATTCAGAGGCTCGTCACAAACTCGTTTTAACGCATCGAACGCGTTCGGCGCTCCGATTGATCCGTTTCGTGCTCTCTACCAATAGGAGGGCCGAACGCATTCGATATAGTAAATCGAATTTGTCGAAAGAAACTTACACTAGAGCCTCAGTACATGCCTTACTTGTTCCGTGTTACTTCACATTCTTTCTTGTAAGAAGGTAGTAGCAACACGAACCTAATTCTCATATTTTTTTCTAGCGAGGAAGAAGTGGTCGAAAAGCAAACAACAAAAGCAGTGCCGTTAATGCAGACAAGGAAACGGGTCCAAAACCAACAGGTGCAGATAACAGAGGGGAAAAAACAGAAACAAAAGAAAGCCCCCGTTGAAGTTAAACGGAAATCTCCTCAACGTAAGTTTCCATTTCCCCATATACGACATTACTAAATACGATACAAACAAATTAAATAATTATATATTAAATATTATAATTAAAATATCAATATTTTTTTAATATAACAACATAGCATCACGCGTGTGAATTGCCTGGTGAAAACAAAACTATATACGACATTAAAATATCATTTTTTTTTATCATAACAACATAGCATCTCGCGTGTATTCCCCGAAGGGTTAGGTAGAGGTGTACTATTGTACATCCACATTTCGCCGATGCTGTAATTGAGTCCCATGTAATAGTGGGCGAGCCTCTACCGGAAAAATCTACCGTGTTTTTTGTTTATATAAAAGCAGCTTATTTGCGACAATATTGCCATCGTTGTTAAATTCTTCAGCCGCAAAAAATAGGTATTGAACGAAATAAAGCCTCAACTTCTCACATCGCGATAAAAATGGTATGTAGTTGCAAAAATTCAGGCTTGGTCTTTACCAAGCCTGAATTTTGTGCACAAAGTTACCTCGATGATTTTATTATAGCATTACAAATAAATTGTCTTACTTTCTAGAAACCGCTGCTCCACCGAAGAAGCCGAAATTTGCAAAACAGAATAAAAAGAAACCCGTTAAGAAACAGCTAAGAAGTAAATAAATGTAATTGTACAATAATTTCAAGTATTTTTATTTGTAATACAAGGTTATAATTGGTATGTTCTAATATTAAGCATTGGTTTGCCACATATGGTCATCGAATGTATCGCTACGCATTCGGCATCGCTCATTCACCACACGGCACTATGATACGGCTCCCTTACTAAACTAAATAACCCAAAATTGGTCCAGCAGATTAGCGAAGTCTGTGGAGCATGGGAAACAAAAATAAGTAAAAAGCGTTTATTGCAGGTACCATTTATTTATTGACTTCATTTTCTAATATTTTAAAATACACAGAGAAAACTAATACCATCAATGACAAAGTAATTATTGCTTTATAAAGGTGGGTATTGGCCGGGAGTACTAGCTTGTATTGTAACAGTAGAATATGTCGAAACTAGCATTATTGAAGGTATAGCACCTAGAATGCCTCGTTTTTTATGCCATAAATCGTCCGGGTAAGACGAAGGTAAAGGCTAAGATGAGCAATTCAAACACCTAATAATTTTACATGGCATGCAAATACATCCAATCAATACTCACTGTTAGACATACTGATATGTGCGGCGGGGATCTCAATGGTTACACTACTTATAATTATATTTAAAAAGGTTCAAAATACAATATAATAAAATGTACATAGTACACATTCACAACTACACAGACTTAAAAATCTACCTTGGATGGTGTGATTTTTGGAATTTTTTCTACATTTAAGAAGTTTAATTGCCACCACAGCATCCTTTGCAATAGCGTAGCCATACAGATTGGTGACGTATGTAAAAATTGACTGGCATGATTTTTTTACCTGTTGTGTATTATAAAGGCACACAAATGATTTCTGAGCGCAGGTGATATTTTCGTTGCGTCTCTTTTGACAGTAACTACTGATGCAGACGAAATTGTTTAAATTACTGAGTGTCGCAACCGGATCAAGTTTCGACAAGCGAGTAGTGCGCAAAGGAAATGGTAATTACAATTATCCCAGTACCGATCGCAAAATAAGCATCATTTCGACGATTAAACTTCTTTGTAGCTTCATATAAAATTGCATAAATCAATCTTTAACCTTTGTTCTGATAATACTATTATAAAAGTTGCGTTGTCTTAAAACTCGTAGTCAGCCCCATTGGTATAATAAAATATTTTGTTACATTGTCTCAGTAAAGCAGTTCTTAAGAATAATCCAAGTCAAAAATATGAACTACATCATCAATCTCCTTCGCTTGCCCCATCTTTATTTTGGATCGGCGCAATATGTCTGAACTAATACATAAAAATATATCTATTTATGCTTAATTTATTTATTCTGCCTCATTTAGCTGAACTATAACCGGCCTTTCATCTTCTTCATCGGCATCTAAACCGGTGAAATCCCACTGAAGCTTGTCTGTCAAATTCTCTTTGAACCTCTCAATCATTGTGAGAAGACGACCATCGACTTTGCTAACGTAAGCAGTACGGAAAAACTCTCGTAGCTTCTTGTAAACTAAATTTTTGTTCATCACAATATCGGCTAAGAAATCCTCTGGCATCTCCTCAATTTGTACTTCAACTGTTCTGATAAAATGGAAGAATACGCTTCGGTATTTGTGTATGGCGTCGTCGCAGGAACACATGAGGATCACGAGGTTTTTCCAGTGCTCGAAAGCCTCGAGGGAATGTCCGATAAGGAAGCATAAGTAGGCGAATTGTAGTTCGCCTATTATGTGGAGGGGTCTGAAAGCATTGGTAAAGTGTTCAATTACACCTTTTACTCCTCTAAGGTAATAGTAATAATAACATACTCCATTAAAATACTTAAACTGGCAAGCCTGGAGAGTTTGAGATCACTGAACACCAAACACCGTCTGATGATGATGCATATTTCAGTAGGACCTCCATATTAAGTACTAGTAACTATATGGATTTATAAAAAATAACTTACTCATCATGCTGCGCAATCATCAGCTCCAGTGAATATGACTGGTCCAAATAATGTTTCGTGATCTCTTCTGGTGTTGAACCTGGTGGGAATTTATCACGCGGTATTTCCGTGAACCTCATGGACATGCCTGAAATTCAACACCATTGAATTATGAAAGTGTATTATTGCTGGTAAAAAATGGTTTGAGCAAATCTCATTGACCTGAAGCGATTATGATTGTCGTAGTAAAAATAAAATGCGAAATTCCACATTATGATGACCATTTGTTGTTCCAATATTTGTTAGACACTTTTTGTAATTTCAAAATTGCATGCAGAAATCTGGCGATCTGCCGCCACCAACATATATTTTCTAGACAATTGTTACATCATTATCATCATCATCAACCAGAAGACGTCCACTGCTGAACGAAGGCCTCCCCCTTAAAGCTTAGATAGCTGAATAACCATGGTTCTCTTTTGAATAACTTAATAAGTTCCATTTAATTATTAACTATTATCACTATTCCAATAGATAATAAGATGTATATTAATAATCAAATATCAAACTAAATGTACCTATTGAAAATAAATTATAATATTATTCTTTGATGATTTTCATCCTATGTTGAGTATAAAGCTGATAATTTACTTTGTACTCAACATAAGACGAAAATTATCAAAGAATAATATAATATATTTAATCTGACAAGTCCTATTGCTGAAAACTGCTTGGTTGGTTGTTATTAGATAACATTTTCGGCTGTACTTGTTTTCTGCCTTTACAAACATTTGCTATGCAATATTGAGATTATGAAATTAGCAGGCTACAACTACTAAGTTGCAAGTGATTATCAGACTGGATTTTTCGTCGTAAAATATACATACCTGGTGCAGGTTTCAAGTTTGGTAACATTGCATTTTCTCTCTCTTCTTGTGTGACCCTCTTAGCTCTTTTAGCATCTGATTGTCCTGGCGAAGCCTCTTCTTTTTCCTCTCCTGGGACATTTGTTGAAGACTCTTCTGTACTTCCTTGGCTTTCCATGGATGCTGAAGATTTCACTCCCCTGGGTCTTTCTTCATCAGTCATTGACAGAAGCTCCACTGATGACCTGATCATCCCATTCTCTGGTGATAGCTTTAATGCTAATTCAGCTGTAATTTTAAGATAGTTTTTTCAATCTCATCCATTTCTATAGGATAGTAAACTATTTTAACAAGTTTGTAGTTTTAGAAAAATAAAGTATTAGTAGTGTCTTTGTTCGAACTTATATGGATAGGACTTTTCCTAGATGTCGGACAACTTGGCATTACAAAAAAAAAAAAAAAAATGATGAAATGGAGGGCAAAAACTTTTGAGGGCTTATTCCAAACCTGGTATTTGAGAGGTCAGGAGTTTCCATTTTTGCCATATCTCATAAGGATATGGTGCCAGGTGCCGGTCCAAACTGAACAGGTTATCTTTGAGGCGCTGAATGCTCTCTTCTGTGATTTCTTCTTTGCTCATATCCTCTGTTGTTTTGTCCCACATTTTGACTAGAAATTCCTTTTTATGAAAATAATGCATGAATCCTGATCTGGAAATGATAAGTTGTATGAAAATAAATGATTTGAAAGGAACATATTTAATCATCATTATACTCTGTACGTGTAATTTGGATGCTGAGATTCCATTAATGGTGGGTATTAATTTTTTTGAATATTAAATATGGTAGCAATGATTCAAGGTTTATACCTGGTTGTCACCTATACTCTTTTTGTTTAGGTATTTAACTAAAAAACAATCTTGATGTGTCTTTTTAATATTTTTTGTTTAAAAACTCAGTTTAAAAATAAAATGCAACTAAAAACCAATGTAAAACAACAATAACAATAACCTAATCAATTGAACCACTAGTTTAAGCAGTAGTTTATTTGTTTAATACATGTTTGTGTAAAAATTGTGATCACTAATTGCTGATAACAGCATACTTAACTGCTTTTTAAGGCAGTATGTTGAGAAATAGTGAGATGAGGAAGCTTGATAGGGGAAATAGAGTTTATATGAATAAACTATTATGCCTACTGTCTTCTCGGAATGTATTATTTGCAAGCAATAGTATTTATAAATGTAAAACAAAAGCCAGATCACACAGTTAGTGATTACATGGAATTTGTTTGTTGTTGATCTGCACATAATAGTTTGTCTTGTTAGCGTTTGTGTAAAATTACTTACCGTGGCGATACATCTCCCGTCCCTTTACTCACTCCAGAGTAATGAATATAGTGTAAACCAGGCGGTATCATCTTAATTCCGCGAAAATCCTCTTCAGTATTCCAACATTGCATATCGATACCAAATTGTGTTTCTTGAGGCACTCCGAGGAAAACAAATGTTCCTCCTTCAACTAAAAGCTTTTTCGCCGTTTCTTGATCCATTTTGTTTGTGTTAACTCGACGCAAGTCAATAAAATGTGATAAAAATACAACCAATCAATATGTTTACATCCGGGAAACGTCAATTTGTTGACAAATGACATTTGTCGTGGTCCAGGACAAATTGTGTGAGGTGGCCACAGTTTGCAATGCTTTGACGTCAATAATTCCATATTTTAACAACTTATATTATGAAAATTATTACAACTGGATTATATGTAAGAACAAATATAATTTTAGATTAAAATCATTTAATACTTTATTTGATAAAATTTCTGAAGATTTGAGTTATAGGTATTTTTTTAGTTTTGACAGTAAAACGGAATTATGTTCCTAATCAGGAACGCAGGATGAGAACAAAAGGCGGAATTTTGAAAACCTTACTTACTTACTTACTAATACTAATGGTATAATGTGTATGTAGATTGTGTATGATGTAGCTACGTTAAAAAATGAGAACTGCGATTACATTTTATGCTATCCTTTAGCTTATTACCGCCTAATCGATAGAAATGATACAAGATAGTTAGAACCATAAATGAGGCCATGAGAACTATAGTGGCCTAACTACATATTTTAAAATAGAGTTTATGATTTCTTACAGTTAAAATTGATCATTTTGGTTTCTACCCAAATGATCAATTTTAATAATCTATTGAATATTTATTGAATCACTTTTATGTCAACCTGGAGAAACCATTTTGGTAGAAACCAAAATGATCAATTTTAATTGTAAGAAATCATAAACTCAAAATTGTAAAAAATGTAGTTAGGCCGCTATGGTTCTCATAGCCTCAAATATTCTATACCGGTTTTAGATTCCGGCAAAAACAGGGTATCGATCGCTCTTTTCCCGTACCTACCTACTTATAAATGTCGTAAAAGGCATTTTA
Organism: Shargacucullia verbasci; assembly: GCA_947562105.1. Taxonomy (NCBI): domain Eukaryota; kingdom Metazoa; phylum Arthropoda; class Insecta; order Lepidoptera; family Noctuidae; genus Shargacucullia; species Shargacucullia verbasci. The sequence continues at coordinate 7,911,233 of OX387288.1, read as the reverse complement.
TCAGAATGTTAGCAACTAGCTTTTGCCCTAGACATCATCCGCGTGATCTACATAGGTATATTATAATTTATAGCTTATAGCACTCGGGGATAATGTAGCTATCTATCGATGAAAGAATTTTCAGATTCGGTACATTAGTTCTCCTTTATAGTATTAGTACCTCTTTTATAATATTAGTATAGATAGCAAGCAGTATCCTCGCGTTTATTATATCAATTATATCAATAATTTATATTTGTCAAAATTGGAGAATTTGGAAATAGGTATTTCTAATGACCGTTCGTTGTTGCCTGTTGCGGTCTAAAACCACATAGTGGCCGCTTTATTTATAGGAATGTATCGTGTCGAGGCTGCAGGATCTCCAGTGTAACGCTCTGCTGCCTATGCTATTGCAAATACCAAAAGCAATATTATGTCCCTTATTTTTTTTATCGCACTGTCTCGAATTCCTCGCGGATTAGGTACTCATGGCCGTGGAGAACGGTTCATAAGGTCAGACTTTTATACCGGCAAAAAGCATGGAGTTCCTTAGGATGGCCTATGGATCGGCTCGATAAGTCGCTGGAACCCAAACAAGCCCTGGTTCGTTATTTATATTGGCGGATCTAGTCCCATTTTGTAGTCTAATTGCCGCTTATATCTCTAGAGAGTTTCCACTAGCTTCTGATCGGGCCATGGACTGCCCTAAGTCAGCCGCCCACAAGCCACAACTCATGAAGAACGGACATCGTTTAGCTTCTACCTTGGGATACAAAATCACATTTTATTTTGTATGGCACATTATACATATATATATATATATATATATATATATATATATATATATTTATTACCTATTCACTATATAAAAAATCGGTAAGGGCGCATACGTACTAGAATTGCGCCGATTCTAAAGAGGTTTGTTTTCCACTTGTGATTTCGTCAGACGAGCGAGCACTCTCGTTCGAATAGTTTGCGTTCGTTGAAAAATTCCCACCGAAATTTTAGTCTGAAATTTTTTGTCGAGTTCTCGCGTCGAGAGGTTAACACAGAAAGCTAGATGTCGAGCATTACGCAGCACCTGTATTTTTGTTTTACTACTGATTTTTTTTGACTAATTATTTTCAACAGGTGACGAATTCAACGTCTCGAGCACCACTAGCGGCGGCGAGACGGAGCGGCAATCAGAAAAGCGCTTTAGTTTAGCTGTCGCTTGCAATTAGTGGATTTTACGTACTAGACGATCTTACTACTTATAATGAATTTTGGCTTTATATTGCGGTTTTAATTATCATCGTATCTGTTTTCTAATTGGAAATGTTTTGTTTTTATCCAGAAACTGAAAAGTATGGCAGCCGTATACATAATTACAGGATTTGTTTCTAAAGACAAAGAGAAGTTGCTCAAAGGTAGAAATAAAAAAGGATTGAAAATAATGAAGACTGTTTGAACTATGCAAGTTATAAGGTATGATAGCAGTTTCATCTATTTACTCGGTTTAAGGTTTCATTGCAGTGGGCAAAGATAGCAATGAAGCAGCGATAGCCTAGTGGTTGAACGCTTTCCTTCCATGCAGGAGGGTCTAAGTTCAAATCTGGCTCGTACCTCTGACTTTTAGGAATCATAATTTGTTTGTGCTAAAGGTGAAAAAAAAAAGGTGGAATCTTGCCAAACTGAGGGCGTCATAATATTCTCGATGGCGTGTATAGTCTGCAAACCCCTACGAGGCCAGCTTGGTGGACTAAGGCATAGCCCTTCTCATTGAGAGGCTTTTGGCCAGTGGGACAATAATGGGTTGAATTTATTTAATCTTATTAAAGTTTAGGTTAGGTTTTATTGCTTATGCTTGCAAGTTTCATAGTAAACCAGTCTGTCCACCCGTCAGTCAATCGCAAATCGGAGTGTCTCTCAAAAAATTGGCTCGCTTCAGAATTCATCAATGTGAGTGATTGAATATTGAAGTGGTGCAATGCCTAGCATGTTCACAGGTTTTTGTTTTGGGTATTGGCTAGACGTTCATAGTCATCGGTAGCGTAGTCCTTTTGTCACGTGTTTTAGGAGCTGAGAGAATAGGTAGGTAGTAGTAATTAACCATTACGTTAGCATATTCCTACCATTTGATGGGAATATGCTATTTCACATATGTATAATATTTAATAACAAAAAGTAGGTGCTGATATTTTCATTTTCATTTATGAAAATCTTATGAAATTTGTGCAACGATGACCTTCTGAAGTTGGTTAGATATTCTTAAATCTGAATTTACTTTTAGATATTGAAAACCTCATTGAAAACAATGAATTTATTTCAATCTTACTGAGGTAATACGATTGAAACAAATTCATACCCCATTTTCATCAACGTTAATAGATACCAATTTACATTTTTATAACAAGTGAAATCCAATCACTTCCTGCAGAAAAATAAATGAGATATCGTAATGAATGTGCAAAACTCGTTATAAAAATAAGTGGCATCGACAACTTGCTAGATACATTTTGTAGATTGTATTTAACTTTTTATTTATTAGCGTGGTGCGAACTTATCATGGGCTATCCTTCGCCTGGAGGGGCGGAGAGGTGTGCTGGACTCCTACCGGCTAAACTCATCACGGTAGTCTGCCTCGACACCGACATATATATGGTGGGCTTCAGGAACTCTTAAAGGACCGCACCGAAGCCCATCACAGTGCCACGCCGGTAAGGGTACTTCCCGGAGGGGGTGACGAGTGTAGAGAGTCTACCACCTCGTGCACGTCCCGAGGGAGATTGTAGAGACTGTAGTACCCTCGCTGGGTGCTGTGCACGGCGATGCGGGACCACATCGTGTTGCCATCTTCTCCAGGGTCGTTAGACGAGAGCGCGCAGTGTCCCCGCTCAGCGCGGGACAAGATGTGTTAGGCAGGGGGTTACGGTGTTGTGCGACGGAGCGGTTGCTCCCCGGCACCTCCTCCTCCATTGAGCGGGTTGGACCCTCTCCCGATCCCGCTCAGCGGTCTCTCTGTATCGATAAATGACGCGCTCGCTCCTCTTGAGTCAGGCTCCAAAGTGCGGCAATATTGCTTTGACTATGCGCTTGAGCGCGAACTACGCCCATAAAATCCGTTCGCGCCACAAGTGGCGCGCGTCTACGTGCATACCACTTTAGCCTCTCGAACACAAAAGCTGGCGCGGTCTCGCCGTTCAGGTGGATATCGCAAATCCGGTGATATATCCTCGTGTCCGTATTGTAGAGTTGCAGCCTCGTAGTATACTGTATAGCATTCGCGTGTGATCCGGATTGCGACTTTGTGTTGCGGGCCGTTGCAGGCGTTTCGTCATGCAGCGCCGGAACCTGATAGTCTACCTGACCATACAGGCATCCCGTACAGTGCCACGGATCGTATGACCCCCCCGTAGAGGCCTCCCGAGGCCCCCCGAGATTGGGTAGGAGCCTGTGCATCGCACCCACTACCCACTCGACTCAGGCAACCAGGCGTTCGAAGTACTCTTCGAAGCCTCATCGACTGTTCAAGATGAGCCCCAAGTACTTCAAGTACCGGCCCACCTCGACCCGCGCGTCACCAACCCGTACCTATCCGCGAGCTGGGAGGTTCCCTGCCGCGAGGCAGTTTGTGAAACCATAGCGCCTCGGTTTTATGAGGCGCTATCTCCAGACCCAGTTTTTGCAGCCCGTGTTGGACGACAGCCACTATATAAAAACTAGAGCTTCATCATTATGACTTAAAAAGAACTACCAGATTCGAGTTCTATACAAATAAGTCAACATTTTCTAATAAAAAGGCGAGTAAAACGCTGCAAAACGCTACAATCAAGAAGTATAACAAAAATCTCGTAATCGAATTACTAGCCGTCCTTTTATACCATAGAGCTTCGAAATATCCGATTTTTGATATCGCTGACGAATAGAGACTCTCGGTGGGTATACACCTGGGAAATTAGGATGTAAATTTCCATTCGCTCGCTCTCGCGGACCTATATTCACGAATTCTTTGTTTTCATCGGAAATTTAAGGATACGAAGTCTCGGGGGCCCACCCGCGCATAGATAGCAGGATCGAGTCGCGAGGGAAGGTGAAAAACTGAAAAAATATACATTCAGTTATCACGCCTGCGATACGTAATACAATAGCGCTAAAAAGGACTGATTGACAACAAGAATAAATAAGTTTAATATGGATACTCGTCAACATTTTTAAGTCACATAGTTAACTTTACATTGAATATATATACATTCCCCTTTCATCCATTTCTTCGTGATCTTCCAAGAAAATATTATGCTAATATGCCTAAAGAGCTTCGAAATCAATCTCGTTTCTTGTACCAAACCCGAAAATTCGGTCCTACAGTTGTATATTTTGCTGTACCTAATTTCCTACAAAATACGATACTTTACAATACTTAGTATATGATGTATTTGCAGGTAGCAAATACTTCCAAGTATCGCAACAAAACATATATACATTGATATAATGACTAAGTAACCTGTACATTAATGTACATCGACAGCATGTCTCGCAAGCACTCCCGAGACATGAACACTATTAAAAGTTCCACTAACTCTGTGAGAGTACCGACGCAACTAGTTTGTGTTAGAGACCTATCTAAACACCAAATAGCCTCGGAGATGTAATTCTTACAGATAGGAAGTAACAATGGAAGTTACTTTTATAGTTGGAACCACGAAAGAAATCTTGGGGATGTTAGATAGGTACGCGATAGGTAAGTGATAAAAGTAGCTACTGATTGTACAAAATTTTGTAAGATTTATATGAACAAAAACTGTAATTTTTTCTATATGATTAGTGTTTTTTTTGTGCATAATGGGTCTAAGAACAATAATTATCTTCTTTGCTAAATTACGACAAAAACCATCTAGTTTGTGGTTGACTGTCCAATGGAATAATCGGGGATGTTATTTGATGAAATGAATGTGAAAAATTATGAGGGATTAGGTCTTTTATACACGATGATGATACAGGCAAAATATTCTATATTTTTTCTCTTTCTGAGAGAAGTACTTTTACATATATACTAGCTTAATGTAGGTAGGTATTTGGTACTTTGAATCAAATTGGTAATGAAATTATATCCGAGTAACGCTAACACGTATACTTGGAATTGATAGATTTATTATTTATAACTGTATCAGTAACTTCCGTATTCAAAACTAGCCGCTGACGGGAAACAAACGCAAGCTACGCAACTCTTGTATATTTCAATAAAAGTAAGTAAAGCTTGGAACTTCTACAACAACAATATTTTACTGAACGTGCTACCTACGCAATAAACGCAGGTTCCAGTATTTGTAGTTGTATATATGTATTCAAATGCAAATTTACACTATAAGGTACAGACATTAAATATTTTTAGCCTGTTTACATTTAGGTAAGGTAGGTTGTCATGCTCACTTAATTGTCCTGATGATGGTGGCGTTGTGCATCGGGTCGTTGGGTTCCCTGCAATATGGTTGAGCAAAGCGACGCTGATGCACGCGTTATACTCGTGAACGGGTGCCGTCTATTGGGACTGGTCGGCTCATAGCTGCCATGGCAATTTTATCAAAAGTAAATATATTTTTCACAACTATCAGGCTTGAGTTTCAGACTTACATAAGTTAGACTCTTTTAAGCTACATTGTACTCACATAATCGTTGTTCGAGATCAATGTATAAAATTAATATTGTATATTTAATTCCGAGTTTAAAAGAGTAACCATGGAGTTTCTTGCCCGTTCTTCTCCATTGGAAATCAACACTTTGGAACGTGGCAACTAGAGCCTGACTATTCATAAGTGCCTGTAAATGGTTTACATGAATAAAAATATATTTGAATTGAATTGAATTGAGGTACGCTGGATATGGGAGTTGCTAGATTACATCACTCTTGGAAGAAGGCTTAATATTTTTAGCACACAAGAATACTACTGCTCATCTTTTGACATTATCTCTTAGTCATAATATAGAAAAATACTTGACTATCGCGAAAAATAAAAAAGAAACAACCTTTTAGATCTACTGCTGGAGCCAACTAGGTCGCACAGAAGTTTAATGTTTTTTTAAGACTACCAGTATCAAAACCAATACTTATTTTTTGTTTTACGTGGTGAATATTCTCCACCAGGGGTAGACGGAGGGGTCTGTTGTAAATTCGCTGCGATGGTCCACTTCAGTACAGACACCATAGACCACGCCGAAGACCACCACTGTGCCACGCCTTATAAAAAAGGCACGTCCCGGGAGAGACTGAAACTGTTCACTTTGCTTTGCTGTGCACGGTAACATGTGACCACAGTGTCGAGTCCAGTACCTGAAAGCCATCAGGAGAAGAGAGAGGTGAGGATATACACAGAGAAGTGAGAATATCAGTGAGGCGTATTTCACTATCATTAACTACGGTAACCGACGAACAAAATACTATTTCGAAGTTTAACAACTGGGCCACTGCCCGCGGCCAACGTTTAACGTTATTAACGTGAGTTGGACTGTTAGTTAAATTGCCTTATTAATATATTAGAACAGCTTCCATGATTGACCATCGCGGTTGAAATTCTGTCTGCGAAGTGCTTTTTCAACTATTTACTTTGAACTTATGTGTCATGTACATACCTTTGAATACCAGATTCGGTGCACGAAGACAACGTCCCTGGGTGACAATGTTCAATTACGGCCGTTGCATTTGATGCGACAATTACTGATAGATACGGCCAATGTTTTTACTTTAGAAGAAGCAATTTGGAATAAGAAAGTCTTTGAACATTAACTCCTTTCGAAGCTGCTCATGTTTTAACAAACTAAGTATTATTATTTAAACTGCAGTTTATGCATAAATCTATGTCATACAGATTTTACATTTATGAACAAATTTGTTTAACGATTAGGATTGGCATCAATTTCGTTGGTAGACTATGTATGTCCCTAAGGGTACATTGGACTGTGAACAATAATACTGAGGCAATATTATATATTTAAACCATTTTAATATCGTCCGTAATTAAAATTGATGCTTAATCAAAAGAAATTTATAAACCTTCATTTAAATTCATCGGTTTAAAAGTATCTGTATAATATTTACTCAACAAAATTGTTAATCCCGTCCAAAACATCCAAATAAAACCAATAACCCGGGTTAATTAATTTCAAAGTATTAGTAGAAAGTTGCTATACGGTATACAATCCGTTCGATACTTTAAAATTGTTTTATGGCAAAGTTTTGTTCCCTAGAGATGGGCGTAATTGCATAGATTAATAAAAGAATAATAAAAAATGCCATGTGGTTTTAGAGCAAATAATACGCTGAAGGAAGCCCCTGCGATTCTTTATTCCTAAATTAATATAAAAAGGACGGTTTATTGTAGAAATCCTTAGAAGATTGCAATGATTCGGATGATCCGACACAAGGAAATAATTCGAGCTATATATTCAGAAACATGATAAAAACTACATCAGCCGATTCTCTCGTCTAGGTATCATTAGAATTAATTGATATCGAGTCGACTACAAATTTAGTGTTGCCCATCTCTACGTCTCGCGTCACCTTCAGACACAATGAACGAAAGCGTCGATAGATAACTATGTATTTAATAATAAAGAGATCCGTAACATTACAATATTACATTCCACTCCTACCGTAAAGCGAACTTGTACCTAGCAACGGCGAACCCACTATTCGTCTACGGAAAGTATTGTGTCTGTTGAAATAAAAGAAGCGCTATCCAAAAAAATAAATAAAAATAGACTATAAGAGGGAGGAGACGCAAGCTTAAAGATAGAAAAAATATTGACAATCGCTAAACTTATACCTAGTGAACAGATGTTGTACAAACAATTTGCCATAAAGTGACACCTTGTTACAGTAACACTCTTATATTACACTAAAGTATCTAGGAGGGACGCAGAGTTTGAAGTAATTAAAACTTGCCACAAGACCTGTTCAAGCGACCTAACGATAAAACATTACAATTTAGATCATTCCACATTAACCTAGACATAGTTGAGCGAATTATAGGTATATAACTTGCAAAAAGTATTTAATTAGTAAGTTATTTATGACACCTCATGACTGTAAGGTTATTTTAAAAATAAAATTGTCCACTTACTTAGGTAGAAGTATTTCAAAACATTGTATAATATCACTACTCGTATCTAACCAGAGTGGTTGAACGTGTTATTGTTTCAGTTATCGACGCGAAGAAAATTGAATTCGTCCACAATCCGCGGGATTGCGGGATCGGAGCCGACCCGGAATCGAACGGTTTGTTGCCCAATGGTAACAGCCATTTGTTCTGAGGACTATTGTAACAATAGCCATGGATTGATTGGCGTTATGTAACGGTTTGTTCGTATAAGACTTAGATTGGATTGGGCAAAACGTAAGCCGGTTCAATAAGGATTAGATATAGTTACATGAACGTTTAAAATGAAAATGTTTAAAACTGTTACAAACAATATTAATATGAAAATATGTTGATTTGAGGAGGCTGTATTGATTCCATATGTATAGGAAAACCTTGCCAATTCGTTCTATTGACAAAGAAAATGTAAAAAATATATATGAAACTTTATCATAACATTTTGAAACTTTCTGATTCAACAAAATATAAACCTGGATTTCTCTAAAAGCCTCTAACAAAAGTGTCAGCTCTAAAGGAATTTAGAAGCAAATAAAATATAAATTGAAATGTCGAATGTATAGGAATAAAAGCAAATATAATGGACAATTTCACTTTAAAGCTACTCTCTATCTGATTTATCAGTATTATATAAAATATTCAGAAACTCTCATTACATTCTTTAAATTAGACACCGTCTAGGTCTGGAATTTATATTGAAGAAATTGTTTACGATCTTAAAACGTTAGTCTTGAACTGAACCTTATATAAAATCTATAGTTCGTATTTTAATAAATGTAATACAAAAAATAAAATAGTTTTCAGCATCGTCAGTTTTTAAATCAGTTGTAACATGGTTGGTCGTGGTTGTCGGAGGGCTGAATTTTTATAAGCAATTCGACCGCTTTGGAAAAAAATAGAGAACAAAGTCAAACTGATCTAAATAAATAAATTAATAGGTAGGTGTAGGTACTTTTTTATAAGGATCATCGACGTATAGTCATGGTCGACGTTTTAGTCATACCATTCAGCCGGACGAACTTTTCGTAGAAGTAATCGTTCGATAGATTGTGATGTTGGCACGGTTCGCCGAAATCATCCGACTGATGATTATTTCGCAGAAGATACCATTGATGTAGGATTCTTCCGGATAAAGGTAATTCGGAACACCAGAGCTTTAGTTCAATTCTGACAGAGGCAGACATAATAAAAAAATGCAAAGGAACTCTGCAATAAAAGAACTTGATCAACTTAATTAGTAAGAACGTTTTGTAGAACACTAATTGTCTATTTTTTGTGCTGGTGGCCTTTTGAGGACAAAAGTTAAAGCAGATGGAGTCATTAGTGCTGGAATAGTCTTACGCCGCATGCCTTTTGTGTTTCTTATATTATGTACGTTAATTTTATTGTGCTTCTAGTGGGCATGGTGATTTGTTGGAAGTAGCTACACTATATAGTTTACTTACCTATAGACAGAGATTGGCTTTTTTCATCACTGATGAGGTTGATTAAAAGCCAATCATAATGTTTATGTATAGTAGTTAGTTATAGTTATTAACTATAACCACTCAATACACAGTCTATTCATACTAAATTTCTCTTAAAGTTACGAAACAGACCGAGTAGTATATAATAATGAAGAATAGTGTAAAATTTACTAAACATAAATAAAATAATAAAAACGCAAGTTATGAATATGGGACGCAAACGCTCGCCAAAATGAATTTATCTTCGACTTTAAGAAAATTCACTTCTGCTCTGTACCTTGACCCCAAAATCAGACATCGTTATGTATGGAAACGGTAAATCTATTAGAAGGCATTGTGGCAAAGCAGCAATATTTCAACATTAACATTTTGTTCGTCTATCTGTTTTGAATATGGATCGCAAACCATAGCTATTTGCCTGTCTAGACACTGTCTATTATACTATGCATTCAATAGGCACAACAATGTTGCTAAACACGGATGCCCGAATTGAAAAAAGTTCGTCGAGTGTACTCTAGGGTTTTATATTATCAAGTTTATCTTTATTATTATTTATTTGTTGCTAACAAATTTTGAGAATAGATGTAGATTAATAAAATGGTCTATTACGACGGCCACAGAATTTTCTGTGACGGGATCAAATATCGAACGCTTCTGCAGATAGTATATGAGATTGGCGATTAGGTATGGCTTGCAATAAAAAAAAACTGAATAAAAAAAAGTCTCACAAAATAAATCTAAAAAAGTAAATATATTTCTTGTCCATAATTTTCGTTAGACAAAACGCGTGCGTATCATTACGCCTAGTCTACATAGTGCTGACTAACGAAGTTGTGTTGGCGCGAAGAAATGAATGTATCATAACGCCTCATTAGGCCGACGCTCGATTCATGCGTGCTATACAAAAAATGTATAAAGCTGGAGTGTTAGGTCCTATAGCCAGAGGTAGAGCTACTGATGCTATGTTTTGATACTTTATGATACTGCTCTTGTCATTTCATTTTTTTTTACTAAGTACTAGTTAGACAGCTTTTATTAGTGTACTAAGCATCACCAATTGCATAGAGCTTATAACTCAAATCATTTACACTTCAGTATATGAATTACGTATCGCGTTGCTAGCGCTGTGATACGAGGATAAAACCGCGTTTTTGCCGACGCCACAATATTAGTGCCTTTCCTCTTGAAATTATGAGTAGCTTTCCTGGGACCAAAACAATTAAGGAAATCCATATGTACACACAGTTATAATGTGTATTATTTATTTTCTTACAGCTCTTTGCTTCTGTTTTGGTCCAGGAAAGGTTAAACTAGCAGTGTGAATATGATTATTGTTAAGTAAGTTTACCCAACGCTGAGGTTTCTTGGTGAGAATAAGATGAACCTAGTAATAAAAACTTATCCGAATCTAGCAACGAGATTAAAATTGTAGTCAAGAACATCAACAAGAAAAAACGAAGAAAACTTGTTCTAGAGAAAACATCAAATTAAATTCAAACATTTATGATAAATTGGTAGTGTACATTTGATATACCCGATTGCAACAGTAGATTCATCCGAACATAGGTCGTTATAATATCGAAACTGCTTCATGGATAATATTTGGTAAGATACCAAACTAAACGTGTTGTAAGCATTTCCAATTGCCTTGAGGTACGCCTCTCGGCAGCAGCCCGGCTCTCGACGCTCGGCCGTGACGACGATAGGGCACACTCTCTCTGTGGCCTCCACTTCAATCCCCCTTATTATCCCCTTTTGTCCTTTTACCTTTTTGTACCTGTCTGGCTGAGTGACGTGTTAAAATGCAGAAAGCTGTATTGACTATAGTAAAATATGGAGGTATAGAGCTTAAATGAAAAGGATTTCAGATCCCTAAAGGGTTTGGCTGAGCTCTCTAGTAATCACATTGAAATTCCGGTCAGAGGGTCGTCTTTTAAACTAAGAAATTCGATTGTTGTTGAAGATTGTGCCGAAAAGAAAGATGTGTGAACAAAGAACATCTTTCTTTTCTTAAGCTATGAAACATTAGCAGCACGCTGGATCGGTTATGACCCCAAGTAAAGGAATAGGCAGATACCTAAGATGGACGGGAAGGCTATATTAAACTATGCTATGACTGACCTTAGAGTTGAGTTTCTTCGTGCTCGTTCTGGTAACAGCGTTTTTCTGTTTCCTCTCATTGTTTCGACACACGAGAATTCAACACATTTCACTTAACACTATTTCACTTGGTATTTTGACTCACCAACACTTTAAAACACTACACGGAATTACGGTCAGCAATGTGGCAGAACCGTAGTAGACGTGATTCAGAGATCGAGAGAAGGAGCCAGAGGAAAGTACTCGGAGTCCGATAACGATGCACAAAGCGCTTCCCGGTTGGATCATGCACTAAGTACGGGATCCTGGAAGTGAAAATCAACAATAACGAGCAGTGAATCCACCCATGACGATATCCAAACGTAAACTGTTCGAAAATCGAACAGTAGTTTACTGCAGTAACAAGACAAAGATAGACAGCTCAAATATGGAGAAAAATGAGGGTAATTAAAAAAATATTGTGCACGGTTTACTGTCGACGCGGGCAAAATAATTTGCACTTTTACCCGAAAAAAAAAACTTTTGCCCGGAGAACTTCAATCCTTATTTCAATTAACAGACCAGAGAGATAATTAAGATGCTAAAATGCACAGTAATTATTACGTTGAATTTAAAAACATTACATAACTATGTCAAAGTCAAAGTCAAAGTTTTTTGTTTCTTCAAATGGGCCTTTGCAGGCACTTTTAAAACGTTATAAATCTAGGCGCACGGTTCCAAAGTGGGTGGGTCCTATGGAGAAGAGACCGGCAAGAAACTCCATGGATACTCTTTTAAAAATATTGGTTTACAATGAGTTGAAGCAATTTGTAATAACAAAATAAAAAGAAAATACTCTTACAATGCAATATTACATTACTTGACATACAAGGACTACTATATAAAATAATAAAATCAAATAAATTAACATTTTCAAAATAAAACGTTCAAGTCTTTGTTTGTTAAACAAAAATGTATAACAATGTTATGTAAAAAAAGAAGAAAAAAATAATGTAATACAATAAAATAAAATAAAGTACACATAAGATACAAATGTCTAGTCATGCAGAAAACACCACAACTAGATTGTGGTGATTAGAAACAACTAGTCACCAGGGAAGCCACATGTGCAGAAGATAATTAACGCCGTACGTTTCTATCATCAACGTAGTCATTGACTTTATATGTACGACCTAATTCCACGAATGTATCTACATGCATATTTCACTGACGCCGAAGTGGCGAACCTATTGCCATCTACCGGACACAATTCAAAACTCCGGGCTGATACCGAAATGAAATGAAATGAAATTATTTATTTTGCAATTAGGATTTTTCAATCACTTTTACACGTCTTTTTTAAACTAGATGGCGTCGGCATTTCCTATGACTATCCCTGAGAAGAAACGCCGAAACAAACTCAGGGGTCAAAGTCTATTTTAAAGTCCAGACAGATCGTAATGATGTAAGGGTTTATGTGAGACAAATATAGGGTGGAATAGCCTTTTGAAGAAAGTGCCATAACTATTTGAGCTAACCTGTCGCAACAGAGTGCAAGCATGCATCAGTTATCGTGAGAATTAATGAAATTAAGAGCGTTCAGCCTAGATCTCACTCACATTTACAATGTATAGCGGTTATATATAAGAAATCATTTCAATTTAAACGACATTACAGTATCAAAATAATGAAGTAAATAATATAATAATTAATGGCAAAAATTGTATATAAAAAAAAAGGAAAGGCTAAAGAGCGGTTCAATCCCAAGCGTTTTTGTCATCTAAATAGTCCGAAATTTTATAGTACCTGAGATGTCCATACCGAAACTCAGTAACATTTAGCCCGATCCGAGAATCGAAACTAGAACCTCAGGCATATCAGTCACAACCATTCCAGCAATGAGGCCTGGCAGCTGAGTTAAAAACAATGAAGTTAAAACATAATTATTGCAATATGAAGTGAATTTGCTGCAGAAACGCACATTATTCTAATGTTCTCGTAACCGGCTGAGCTGAATGTGTTCGCACGAAGTACGAGCTCACTGCAATAATCCTATGAGGTCGGGCAAATGCTATTTGGAATTAACATAATACTTATTTTATTTTTAAAGCAGAGGCTGCATTCTTTGTATAACTATGAGTCACAGAATTAATCTTTGTTTAAATATACGAACAGTGCGTAGAGTTTGTAATATCAAGATTATGTTAGCACTAGATAGATAATAAGTACCTAGTACGTATTTAAGATGGAGTAGAGGTATTAAAGTCGTCTTTTCATCATAAGTTTGTGGTTGGAATATAAAATCCGGTGATATTTCTTAGCAAAGTCTATTTTATTTTCGCTTAGATTAATGACGGCAATTATATTTATAGCCAAATATAAATATTTATGGTATCACTATATAAATAATCGTTGCTCAGCAACATTAATAGATCCACGGTAGATTATTACATACTTGTAAGTAGGGACCTAATGTTCAAAGTACTTTATCATGAGCTGATTAGTTGGTCCTCAAGAAAAATGGTTCACTTCTGGTAAGAACGTGACAAAACAACCTGCCAAGTCTGTATGACTGTCACAAAGTAAATATAACTTTTATTGTTAGCAATATACTGCAGCTTCAGTTCAAAGCCTTCATACCGATATTAAGGTACCGCATGCAAATGCCTGTAATAAAACATTTTCTCGAACAATAACGCTCAAACACGGCAACGTACGTGTACGTACAGCCATCCGTCTTGAGCACAAAGCTTCGGAGAACGCTTGTATGTGTTAGCTCATTGCGCCGGAAAAGAAAATTCGTAGGATACCTATTTGTAGTTACTACTAATAATGTGCCGAGTGGGTTACCTAATTGTATTACAACTGAACACTGAAATGCCTATGAATAAGATGAGTAACTTTTGGAGGGTAATTAAAATGTACTTGTATTGATAACAAAGAACTTCTTTTAAGACTTTTGGAAATAATAAAATGAAACGTTTGAGCTTTGTTTCGTATGGCGTTACAGTTATACGTATTATGGTTTCATAGAATTAATAGACACATATTAAAATAAATGGATTAAGTATATTTATAAATGTGTACTAATATGAATGAAAGATGATGAAAGGTGATGTGTTTTTTTTATGCGATAGGCGGCAAGCGAACAGACGGATCGCCTGATGGTAAGCGATTACCGCCGCCGTACCCACAAGTGCCTTGCCGGCCTTTTAAAAAGGAGTACGCTCTTTTCTTGAAGGTCCGGAAATACCGCAGGCGACAGTTCATTCCACAGTTTTGTTGTGCGAGGCAGAAAGTTTCGCGAGAAACGCACAGTTGTGGACTGCCAAACATCTAAATGATGGTGATGGAACTGCTGTCACGTAGAACGATGGCGGAAAGAGGCGGCAGGGATGTGTGTTTAATAATATCTAAGTAAGAAAAAAATAAAAATACAAAACCTAGTTTAAACTTACTTAAAAACTCTTGTAAACTAATATTTTCTTATCAAGTGGTTTTTGATAAATAGACAGAATTCTTATTTATTTTATTCCGTCCATTTGATACCTTATCTATTTGGCAATTGAAATGAAATTGAACTTGTAAAATAAATAGCATTTCAAGATTTCACAGCGAAGTATTTTAATTAAAATATCAAATATCTAGTTTAAGAATCATTTAGAGTTGTACTGTTGGTCCTTTCATAGTATTTGTAGGTACCTATAGATTAGTAAGGTAATGCCAGTGTCCTATAAGCCTCTATAAGCCTAGTCATTCGTCAACGCCTAGTCACCGACGCTAGAAACCTGACGTGTGTAATCTCAGTCCTAAGTCAGGGATAAGAAGGGTTTGGCTCTGAGATGTTAAGTAGCAACGTAAATTTTAACTGAAGATCACAAGTTCAAAATGGCCTATTACTTTCCAACCGATTTCAAGAAAAAGAGGAGGTTAACTGTATTTATAAATTGCCTGGTTATTGTCTTTAAAAACTGTTTAGTTTATATTTTGTTGATGAATCATTATTTTAAACATTTCAATGCGTTTCTGAAGCTATTTTTTTCTTTTTTGAAAGTTTATTATTATAAGTGTATGTGTCTCATATAATTTTCTATGTGTAGGCAACAAAGATAAATATGTAAGTACTCGAACAGAAAGAGTCCTCATTTAATGAAAGATTAAAGCACTTATGAAATATGAGACTAAGCGCACGTTTACAAATAGTAGGTCGTTGGTTTCTTCGTCTTTTGGCCGCCTATCGTTGGACTTATGGCTTCTTTAGCGCCATCACTTCATCCCGATGATATCGTAAATAAATCAGGTTGGGGAAAATTTTCAGATAATCTGTTAAAAAAACTGACACTGGCGACGTGCGATGTGAACACAAACACGAAGATCACCTTCATCACTCTTCAAGTATTTGTTCTATTATCATTCAAAAATGGTACAAAACTGACGCACTCCTTTATTATTCCCAAACAGTATCTTTTGTGAAATATTGGCTAGATAAATAGTGTTGTACCCTGTGATATAAACCTTCGTCGGTTACCGGAGGAGTCCTTATCAGGCCTCATTTTATGACCGCGTAAATAATGGACATTTTCGTGAAAATTTTATTCAATTTCCTGGGTTTCTGCTTTGAATAGACGATTTTTACATAATACTGTTTGGGAGGCTTGGCGTCTGGTATTAAAAATATTTTCGCTTACTCACTATTTTGCTTGGCTTCCTGACCCGGCTTTCTGAGTAAGCTGAAAAACTGATAGCCTAGCCTTTTTTTGGGTCTAGATTTAAGTATGAGTATTAAAAAGAAAATTGTCTAATGTAATTGTGTTTGTTGTATTCTTTGCTCTTAAATCTTTTTTATTTCTTTTCTGTGCGATGAAATGTGAATATTGTCGCTCAAATGAGAAGAATTAATTAACCAGAGATCATGAAGCTTTGCGTAAGTGGAAATTACATACAATAATTTAACTTGGGTTTACAAAGTTAAGTATGTGTTGTTATTAAGGAAATTCGTGTTGAACCTAGCATTATTGATTAAATAATCAATTCAAGGCAATAAGCAATATCCTTACCGATGGAACATTGAAATTATCATAAATGCTCTTTATAAATATAATGTTATATCACATAATCTGAGTGAGGCTTATATTCAGCAGTGGAGAGAGAGATGATAACCATCAGAAAATACGTTATTATTGAACCGTACATCGCTACTAAAAATAAATTAATCAATCTGAATTCTGCTCAGGAATCTTTCCCCAAGAGTCTAACAACCTAAATGTCCATAAGGGATGTGTATTGATTGCATTATATCGATGCAATCATTAGATGTTCCTTCGGGCTCGTTCGACTGCGCGTTGGGCGTACTGCTAACTCGATTACAGCGCCTATATTGGGCGTCTTGACTCGTGGTTCCCAATATATTCTGTTTACTTGGGAACTGGGGTTTAGTAAATAGCACTTGTATGTAGCATGAGAAAATAGAATAGTGTAATACGTCCTGGATTCGATCTTCGGGTCGAGAAAACTGTTATTGGGTTTTCCTGTTAGAGAATTATCAGTAGCAGCCCGAAGTTTGGAATTGCGTCGAGTAGATGGCTATAGGATCCCTCACTATTACGAGGGACTCAATAAGAGCAGCGGCGAAATGAAGGAGTATAATACTACACTTCTACTTAACCCTTTGGGGAAAACAGGCGTGATGTTGATGCTATTAGATATCTTTTCTGGTCTAATCTTAGTTAGGTGGTATAGGAAAGTCGGTATCGCCCAGAAGGCGAGTTGCAGATAAGAAGCCAGGTAACGGTCGCTCCGCGTAACACTACCGAATGCAAGACTGAAATCTGACTCCAATACAAAGCTCAAACCCCGAAAAGCTCAAAATAATGATGACATTAATGACTTAAGTTCTGCTAAATATAACATTTTTATTATCTCCGCAGTGGGCACTAGAGGTTGAAATAAATGAATTAATTTAATAAACCTAGCCTTTTCTCCAGGATTGTTAGATGAAGAATTTGCGTAGAATTACAAGAACCCACTGG
This sequence comes from Shargacucullia verbasci, assembly GCA_947562105.1. NCBI lineage: Eukaryota > Metazoa > Arthropoda > Insecta > Lepidoptera > Noctuidae > Shargacucullia > Shargacucullia verbasci. Next base: position 7,893,551 of record OX387288.1, on the reverse strand, counting down.
GAAATCATATAAAGTACGTTTTTAATTGCTCTCATGAAATAATTTCTCGTATATCTTCACTAATTTTCGTAACTTCAAGACTAAAATTGTTTGAGGACAAATTCACGGGACTCCTTGACTTATGAAACTTTAAAATATATTTCGATGTCGTTTTGTATAAGTGAAACAATACTTAAGTGATAGCCGGTAGCCTTCAAATTCATATTCAAAGATCTTACACGATAAAGTCACCTTTATATTTAGATGACTCAATTCAAATTCGTGAAGCAATATGCTTCAGATTCCTTGTCAGATTATATTATATTGTCCTGTAGGTACCTATATTGTTTCGAAGCTCGTCGAAAGAATAGTCGCCCGAAGACTAGTCGAGCACCTGTGGCGAGTGGGTCCCGACCTCGCCGATAGTCAGTTTGGCTTCCGGCAGCGGCGATCTATCGTGGACGCGATTCTCCGCCTCCGCTCGCTGTCGGAACAGGTAGTGACTCGGCGGGGGGGAAAGGCGTTGGCTGTCAGGCTTGACATCGATAACGACTTCAACTCTCTCTCGTGGGGCACGATTCGGGGGGCCTGGAACACCATCAGGTCCCCCCCTACCTGCGAGGCATTGTCGGGGCATATCTGCGCGACAGGCACATTCGCTACGTGGGCAGGAACGGTAATAGGCGAATCACGTGCGGGGTTCCACAGGAGTCGGTTCTGGGCCCCCTGCTGTGGAATCTCGCCTATGACGCGGTCCTGCGTGTCGATCTCCCCGCCGGCGTCGGCATAACAGACTATGCTGACGACACCTTGGTGTTTGCCGGCGGTGACACCTGGGAAGGAACCATCCGGCTTGCCGAGAAAGCGGTGGCAACAGTCGTGGCTGAGATCCGCGCGCGAGGCACTATGGTTCCACAAACTGCCTCACGGCAGGGAATCTCCCAGCTCGCGGATACTGGTTGGTGACGCGCAGGTCGAGGTGGGCCGGTACATGAAGTACCTGGGGCTCACCTTGGACAGTCGGTGGAGCTTCGAAGAGCACTTCGAACGCTTGGTCCCCCGAGTCGAGAGGGTAGTGGTGCCATGCACAGACTGCTGCCCAGTATCGGGGGGCCTCGGGAGGAAGTTCGCCGCCTCTACGGTGGGGTCGAGCGATCCGTTGTGCTATACGAGGCGCCTGTATGGTCGGCTCGGCTATCAGGCGTCCGGCGCTGCAGGTCGAAAATCAACGGCCTGCAGCGCAAAGTTGCAATACGCGAGGGTGTATCACCGGATCCGCGTTATCCGCCAGGACGGTGACACCGCGCCAGCTTCGGCGTTCGACAGGCTAAGGCGGCGCGCACATAGACACGCGCTCGACTTGTGGTGCGAACGGCTTTTACGGCCACAGTTCGCGCACAAGCGCATTGTCCAAGCAAGATAATTCACAGCTAATTCACAGATAATTCAGCACTTCGGAGTCTGGCTAAAGAGGAGCGAGCGCGTCACGTACCGATTGACGCAGGTGTTCACCAGGCACGGTTGCTTCGGTGAATACCTGAATAGGATCGGCCGCGAGGCCACGGCAATCGCCACTATTATGGAGGAGGCGACCAGGATACTGCACAGCACACGCTCGCGTGCCCTGCGTGGGCCACGGAACGGCAGATTCTGGTCGACCAGATCGGGCAAGATCTCTCTGTGCCAGGGCTATGCTGGCAGAATCAGAAAACTGGAGGGCAGTGGTCTCCTTCTGGCCGCTGAGCGGGATCGGGAGAGGGCCGATTCCGCTCGACGTAGGGGGAGGCACCGGGGAGCAACCACCTCGGCGCACAACACGCCGCAACCCCCTGCCTAACACACCTTGGCGGGGGGCCTTAGGGGTCGCGGGCGCGCAGAGTGGGGACTCTGCTAGCGCTCTCGTCTAGCGACTCCCGAGAAGACGGCGACACGGTGTGGTCCCGAGTCGGGACAACTACGGGGTCAACTAAGGGTCCCTAATATTGCAAACTCGGTTAACTTGTAACGTTATAACTTAACTTGTGGTAACGTTATTACCTTGGAGAACTGATTCAGTGGACCTTTTAAAAAAATCATAACAATAGCGACACTAAAAGACGAGTGAGACGGGTGCGAAGGGAGTGTTTATGCTTGGTTGGGTTAAGACTGTGTAGGTATTTTTGGGGTCTCAGATTAGTATATTTTTGTATGTAACAACTGGAGATAACACTGAATAATTGTACTGACTAGCAAATATAATTAGTGCGTTAGTTATAATATTATTCCAATCCCGCGCACAAAGCAGTCGGATACCCAGTAAATCACTATCAGTATGCAAAAAAAATGTATAAAAGACATTGATGAAAAGTCCTTCTAAAGCTCGTATTTAAATGGCAAAAGGATAATCCATTAATAACAAGGTAAGGACCGGCAGTATATAATTTATTCCAATCGCCTAATTGATTACTACGTTATGTTAGCCAGTCTGTTTAGACGCTGTGGGATCATTATCCCCGTTCCTTTGAATACACCTACAGTATGTAGTAATTATTCACATAGTCTGATTGCAGTGTAAATGTTTGTATGTATAGTCGTTTGTCTGTAAAGGATAATTCAACAAGTGGATAGCTTATAAATTGTATATATACTATCAATATCAACATTTGTCACAAAGTGAAATTTTTAAAATTTAAAAAAATAGGTTTCCAAATATTTCAGCGCAACGAGGATTACTTATCCCAACTATCACTACATATTATAAAACAAAGTCCCCTGCCGCGTCTGTCTGTCTGTCTGTTCGCTATGAACCCAAAAACTACTGAACGGATTGTCATGCGGTTTTCACCAATAGACGGAGTGATTCATGGGTAGGTTTAGATGAATAATTCGTTAAGATTTTCTGTAATTTGGCTGAAATCTGACGATGATAGTTGAAGATGTCGGAAAAAATTATGTCGACTGTATCTATATGCTCTGTTACCCGTGCGAGGCGGGGGAGGGTTGCTAGTTACCATATATTGTGACCACTATGTGTGTAATAAAATATATTGTGATAACGCGAATTTATTTCACTATATTTAAATACTTTGGGTATCTGAGATGTTTCGCAACATTTGGACACCGTAGCCATTCTAGTGTGTGTCGCTGACTATAGTCATCGTATCTGGAAACAAATGCAGTAATACAAACATGCTTGGTATTTCAAGTTTGGAATCAAGTAGTACTACAAGTACTACATTTCTTCGCCTTGATTGCCGGTCTCACGAAGCGAGTTTAGTTTCAACGATCTACTCACGGCGATACCCTTTACTCGCAGCGAGTTTATCTCTGTGTGACCGAGAGTTAAGCTACTCGTAGGCAGGACACCTATCGATGCGTAGAGTTCAAGGATATTTCGAAGAAAAGAAGAAAAGTATTTCAATTATCTACGTTTATAGTAGGCACACATCGTTATGTTTATTAAAAGTCTTAGAAAATAATGAGATTTCTATTTGCTCGTATATTTTAATATACAATATCGATAACTTTCTAGAATTGTGTAGATTTTGGTATAGCAATATTTTAGCGTATTGCGTAAACTAAGCAATAGTTCCAATTTTTTATACTTTTGCTATGATTTTCTACCACCCAAAAAATCTTCTTCTTTAATTTAAGAGCTTAGCTTTTGTCGGTGGAGCAAAGTCAAAGTCTTTTATTTCAACGAGGCCTTTTCAGGAACTTTTAAAAAGTCGAGACTCTAGGCGCACGGTTCCAAAAAATAAAAAGTTAATTTACAATTATCAATCTTAAATTGCATTATATAAGAAAAAACAAACTTATCAAAATGTTACATAGCATAATAACGTAATACAGTACTAATTATACAAGTATTTTGAATAAAAAATAAAACGGATTAAACAGTTCAAAGCTAATAAAAAAAAAAGAATACAAAATGAAGTAACAAGAATGTCGAGACATTAGAGATTCCATTAATAATAATTTATCTTTCCATTAACTAACCACTGCTTAATGGTCATGAGGTAGATATTGCACTACCCAATACGTTCCTATTACTGGTATTATAATTTCAAATGCTCTCGTGTGTATTAATACAATTTACAAGACAAAATGTGTCTGACATAAACACAGTTATTTTTAATTCCGCCAGTCTCCAGCTTGGAAAATCAAATTAAGTGCTGAAATAGGTAGGTGAGGGTGAGAGTCCCTGTTGTCGCGACAAGAAAGGCGAATATACAGGCGAACAAATTGTGCGTAATCTAGGCGCAACCACCACCCCACAAAAAGGTGAGTTTCCGCCATTATGAATAACTTCCACAGCGTTCATCTAATTTAACTTGTAAACATTACAATTTAGTCGCCCATCTCGACTTGATGCCTCCAAAAGTGCTATTCGCTACCTTTATTACCGGAATTTTTATTTCGTATCTCGCTTTTTGTTCGTTTGTTATTTCTTTGTGAGTAACCTCGTTTAGGATTATGAAAGCTCCGAAAGAAATTTTAATAGTCGTTTTAAGTTCATCTATCTATATGTACATAGATTTTCAAAGGTCAACGTTATGATATTATATATTTTATATTGTAGGTATCATTTTAATGGTAACAAATTGTGTAACTATTCCAATAAGCGAACATGTTCGCAAAAGCAGTATCGGCAAAATGTATTATTGTGTTGATATTCCTTTGAACTGAAAATAGAGATTACACATTAACCTTTAGAAAAAATAACGTATCTAATTATCGCAGTGAAGTTAACGAAAAAAAATCTATTTTTTGTTTCAATTACACCAAGAATAGTGAATTCAGCGATATAGCTTCAAATAGAAACACTTTCCATTCCAAAGGAGCTTTAACCAACTGAGCAGGGTCGAGCGTTCAATTCGATGCTGCGAATACCTTTTGTGCAAATTGCCCTGTACCTAGGTCTCACAATGTGACCGACGCTGTTCGACCAACATCCCCGTAAAGGGTGTAATTGCATCCGTTACAGACGATGTGCTGCGATCACTGAACTCAGTTACGAGTTGTATTGTTAGTTCACGCTTATCATTCAGCTTTGATAATCAAGAATGTTGAAATTTCGTGTTGGTTTTTGTGCGCTTGACTTGCTCTGGTTGGCGATTATGACAAGTCTTAGTACGAGCTGTGATTTCTGTGTAAAGGGAAAATAATAATAATGATGATGAAAGAAGGCAAGGAAAGTTTATAAAAAAAAAATATAAAGATGCTCTCAATTTAAATATTTGCGAATTAATATCTCAATCAAAATTAATCGCTTAAAACTGTAAACTACAAAAACAAAAAAGAAACACCATAGAGAATTTAGAATCAAAAGTCGTAAAGTGTCTATTGAAACAAGCGATACCTTTTGCCGTTAGTCGTGGCTTACGTGTGGCCGGCGGATGGCAATATTGGCTATCTCTATGCAACGACGTACTTACGAACGAAGCGGTCTGCCAGCAAATTGGTACCGACGTGTAATACTACATTTTATTAAACAGTATAAAATATTTTGGGCGTGAGCTTCAATTGGGATAAAGGTACAAGTTCATAAATTCTGTGAATATGGTATTTTTGTTTATTCTTGTAGGACTAAGAATGAGCTATCAATTTGAGAAGATAGTCGGATGACGGTTATAATACTACTTTGTGTAAAAGCAGCACTAAATGAATCTGAAACTAGTCAGTAATCATCTATTTATATCTCGATGCACCTACCAGATAAAAGCCCACAGCCCTCAAATATAAAATATAAACGATGCACTATTAGAGGTTTACTTTTGAATAAATTACATAACAGAACTATAGAAATGTTTTCAATATTTTTCAGCGGTATGTTGACAGTGTGAGACGCAAGATTACATAAATTCAATTTAGGCACCTCAGAGAGCTTTGCAAATTGCCTCGTCGGCCAGCAAGTGGACCCCTTTGATGCTGATCGCCGGCGTCATTCCGTCACCCGAGCATTCCGGGAAGCTTTGAAACGCTTCATAGATATCCAGTAAAAGTAAGGCACGTTACGTACGAGAGTGAATTTAAAATTCTCGATAGACATTTACCGGACGAACGCTAGACCACTTTTGAAATTTTAACGAGGACTAGATGAACTCGAGTCTAAAAAATAAGATTTTGTTTCATAGAAACCACTATTAAATACAAATAAAAGTACAGAACGTGTAGGAAATAAAGACTTTATTTTTTTAAATAACACTAATAACAATACCTCTATATATGAAATATAGAACCCAAAAAGATATATAGAACTTTTACCAATGATAATTATGATTACAAATTAGTAGTAGTATCAGCAGTAGCATATATTACTCGCATAGTGTTCGTGAAGCCGGACCCTTGTCTCCAACCAGAGATGATAACGATCGGATCGCCGACTCTGATGAACCCTCTTTCTATGGCCCATTTCACACAGAAGCTGACACGCTTCTCGAGGTCCAAAGACCACTCTTGCTCTGGAGCCTCTAAAAATATCACGACTGTATTCCCCGAAGTTAAACGGAGGTGTACAGTTAGATATCTATTTCGCTAAAGCTGTTAAGCCACATGTAATAGGAATCGAGCTCATTCCAAACTACGGGCTGATAACAAAAAACCCATTACAGTTAAAGAAAAGGTTTAAAGACGAATCATGTATTTTTTTTTATAACGATTTGCGGTAACCTCAATTCATAAGATTGAAATACTTTGTTTTATATCTATAATTAGCAGCAAACAAAAACAAAATATCTCAACCGAGAAAAACAGACACCATTCATAAACTACGTTTTATGTCAAAGTCTGTTATTAGCTCTAGCCGTGAGACGTCAGTGACGTTCACTAAAACTATTATTATTTATTTCGTTTTTCTAAACAAACAAGAGTGATGCATGAAAGAAAGCTACATCTTTACTGATATTATAAAGAAGTAAAATTTATTTGTTTGTAATCTCTGGAACTAATGATCCAATTCTAAAAAAAACTTTTCAGTGATAGTTAGATTATTATATACATTATCCCCGAGTGCTACAGGCTATAAATTATTATATAATATGTAGGTTACGCGGACGAAGTCGTGGGCAAAGGCTAGTATATCATAAAAGTTATAAACAAAAAAGGAAGATTTTTTTTCTATATTTATATTTACCTTCATAGATTAAAGGCAAAATTCCTCTCCACATATGAAGTTGGCGTGCTATTGGTCCGTATCTAGTAACCGCAATTATTGGGCACCGAGGCCTAAACTTCGCGACGACCTGTGCGGATTTACCAGTGGTAGTAACAACAATAATGGCTGCCGCTATTGATCGCTGTGCAGCTAGCACGCCTGCCAATGCAGCACCTGTTGATTGGTCACACGGCAATGGCGTCTGTTGGTAATAAAATAAGATTTGTTAAGATATTGTACATTATACATTGCTTATTTCTTGTTATTTCTACTCTATATGTGTTTTGCAAAAAAGGCTATAATTTGCGGATACTCAAGTACCGATATTATAGTATACGATATTTCACAAATATACCTGTGCTCATAATCTTGCCAATGGAAGTAGCAAGGAAGTTGATGGGAAAGTATTAAATATTACCTTGTCTATAACATCATAGAACACTTGTTTTGTCCAGACACAAGCTTCCGCTTCTTTACATGCAGTAGCCGTGACTGCAATTGTTTCTACAGGGAATAGCCCTACTGCTGTTTCAGCATTAAGTACTAGGCTATCAACGCCATCAAGGATACAATTCGCAACATCAAGTAGTTCAGCTCTAAGAGGTATCTTTCTGTATCTCATGCTACTAAGAAGGTGAGCGCTTATGCATATTGGAACATTTGCCTGCCAAGAACGAGAAGCTAATGTAAACAATACTGATACATAGGTATATTAATAAGTAATCATTGTCAAGCCGCATTTTTGTAACAATCTTGTTATCTGTATTCTCTGACAGATTATTTATTAGATCAGATTATAAAAAGGGGCGCATCCATAGTCAGCATCAGACACACTTTCAAAGACTGGGTTGGTGCTGAGAATAACTTAGCAAAAAAATCTGATAACATTTTTCTCGACCCGAAAATTAAAACCCGGAACCGAGCTGCACTTGTGTTTGTTGCAAGCGAGATAAAAGGAGGAAGACTAATGAGGCAGTCACTTTCATACTCATTGATGGTAAAACTTAAGCCACTTACTCTATTAGCTCGAGCAACCATGTTCTTCTGAGCTATCACCAGTTTCTTTGGTGTGATGTCGGATCCCAGTTCTTGTCGAGTTATCATTACACCATTTGCTACTAGTAGAATGGAGTCAAAATTACGAAATCCTTCAATCGTTTGTATGTTTGCAATAATAGCAATCTTTTTACCCCTTTCTCCCAATATGGTTTTTAATTCGCCGATAGCATCGGCTGTATTTACAAAAGATGCAACAATAATGTCGACCTGAAAAGAGATTCAGTATAACTTTTTATTCGTTTTTTCAAGTGGACAGAAATAAATTATAGAACCATGTTCATTAAAATTTTTTAAACTTTTTGTCTTGCATTTCTTCACAAATCTCATAAGCACAGACACCCAGACCCGGACCAACTATCTGTAGGTTGCACAAATATTTGTTCTGTATAGGAATCGAATTTTCGGCCCATAGCATAGAAACGGAATCGGCTAGCCACTGGGCAAATCAAATGATACCACCAAAATTGATTTATTAATTACTTAAGAATTTTATTTTCATCCATACAGAAACAAGTCCCTACCTCTTGGAGTTATTCTGAAATCAGATGGATAGAATTTTCATACAATGAATTAAATGGACGCCTGAAACGTTTTTCTTCCACATTTTATACAACTTATCGTACCGTTTTAAAATAGGAAACTTCCGCAATATTGATGAAATCCGGTGGCTAATAGTGAGCTAGGGCTTTTCAGAACTGCAGCACGTTCTAGGGGAAATAAATCATCTCTCTTCAGATCAGTAAACTATTACAGTTTATTATCCCGGAAGGGTAATAACATAGATTTAGAATGTAAAAGATGAACAATGACAGCTTGTAGGAGATACCGAAAAATAATATGCATATGTGTTAGTGACTGATATGTCAGATGAAAATAGGGTTGTGTATTTGCATAGTCAATATAGTATAGTATCGGTAGATTAAATCTTGCTCTAATGAATAGAGGTATATACGCTACTAATTAAATCCTCTTATTATAAATTAATAAACGGATAAAATCATTTTATTTATGAAAATACAATGAGAGAAAATATAATAATAATTTTAACATGACGTTGTATGCAGCATACAGATAAGTATACTACAAAGATTTAACCTTGTGCTATCCACTAGTCACAGTTTTGTGCACTAGTAAGTAATGTATGATATTACCATAGCTAGTTCCCTTAGGCCCGATTATTTAATAATCAGATAAAAATCTATCGACTTTTTATCGATATTCGTGAAGTCATTTCTACAGTCAACCCTAGCGTAAACATAAATTTTAATATTTACACTAAATATTATGTATTTATTGTTTTATCTACAAAATATTACCACGTATCGGAAGAAAATGTATTATACTATGGTAAAATTTATTTTCTCGGCGAATTAATACTACTACGTACACAAAATATGGTTTCAAAACGTACGATGAAAAAATCACATTTACCTGTGAAACGTGTAAATATTTGAATTATTTCTATATGTCACGTTACAATTGGCAAAAGAACATGACATTATGACCGTCTAAATATCACTTATCACCAATAATTACACGATTATTTTATAAATTTATAAAATGTATTTTAAACTAAAGTAAAGGTAACAATAGGTAACGATCCTTCAAAAAAAAAATTGTATCATACTGACATTGGCATCTGTCTCTTTCTTTCTCGGGTAGTATTCATATGACATAGATATCTCTTTCCCACGCTTAGTTGGTCTTTTAGCGTAAGCGAAATTCTAAGTCTATGGGTAATAATATTTTTACTATGAAGACAATGGACTTGTCTGACGTATGACAGTATAATATAACAAATAAATCACTGCTGTAAATGAAAATGTCCCAATTGAAAAAGGAAATAAGACTTTACCTGACTAAAAAATCGCACCCAACACAGTTAATTGCTCTTGTAAAACGGTGGTAATTATATTTTATGTTAACGTACCTGATTATTAATTGCCATTTCAATATCGAGTTTATCTTTATCTGAATAGTTAGGCATGTTTAACACAACGTTAGGAACAAAAACGTCTTTGAAGGATCCCAGAAATCCGCCTCTTTCAACTTTGCATGTCAATGTAGTTGATGAGATCATTTCCACCTTTAACATGATGGTCTCATTGTCTAGTAAGATAAAGTCGCCTTTGTTCATTTGCTCAGCGAAGTACATGAAATCTACGTAAACTGTGTATGTAGAACATCTTTCCTTGTATGTTTCATCAGTCGTCAATCTTACAACTTCGCCTGCTTTAAGTTCCACTGAATCACCGAAAGTCTGAAAAGAGCTATTTATTTTGACAATGCAGTGGTTTGGAAGTACTGAAACTTTCAATTGTATTGATTTTGAAATTTCATTACAAGTTGTTATTTCCTAGGATTAATAGGACCCCATATCTTTTACTAGGTTTCTAGCTACCTCACTGGTTGATAATTTAGCCCATTACTGTCCCACTGCTAGCCAGAAGCTTCTTTTCGAAATGAGAAGGGTTAAACTTTAGTCTATCAATATGTTAGCTTGGCGTGAATTGGTGCACTAAGCACACCATTAAGAACTTTATGGAACCCTCCGGTGTGCCGATTTCCTCAATGTGTTTTGGTTCACCGTTAACGAACGTGACCTCTTTGCCTCACTCCATTAAAATTGTTGAGGCAGTTATCAGAGGAATATGCGAAATAAAAAATGATAAAAAAGGAGAAATTAGAATTCATGACCATAATTTTATAAAAGGACATCCACATTTTATTAAAAAAATATTATACAAACTTCTGCTATACGTCCAGTTCTAATTTTCCTGCCGGACAATCTCATAGCTATGCCCAATGGATAATTCCTGCCCATTTTGGTGCTGAAGTTTTTAGCAGCTGTGCGGAGCATCTTTATAATTTCAACATGTTCTTCTCTTGGTCCAAAATTCATGTTGAGCAGGGCAATGTTCATGCCCGATCCTATCATCTTTTCCAGTATGTCAGGATCGTAAGTAGATTTCCCTAGAATTACGAATACTTTTTTGTTTTAGAGTTTGTGGTCACAGAGGTACAACCATGTGATATACTGTGTCGAGCATTGCACGTTGACCTACACTATAATGTCTCCTGTATCATGAGTACAGTTTATAAGCATACATACATCTCATACAAGTACGCACTCGCAGAACCGTAACAAATATAGGAATATCCGCTCCGTGCGGGGATCGAACTCGGAGCATGTAGTGGTCCTGTTTAATCTCGCATTGTCGTCGCTACCTTGTATATAATAATGTTCGTGATAAAGCTAATACTATTTTTTTTAAGTTTTTTGAAATATACCCACCCATTGACGCTATAATTCCTGTTAAGCGTTGACAAGCTGGTGGAGCTTTGATGTCCAAGTTCAGAATATGATCCAGAGGCGTGTAGGCATGCGCAGAAGACAACTGCTGTCCTGGTAACTCCATAGCGTCATACTAAAAATAGAATATAAAATATGTACACTCTAGCACACAAGAAATTAAAACGATATCATACTTAAATAGAAAAATTGCAAAAGGCGCTCGTAGCACACTGGGCTATTTGTTCCAGACAACTTCGGTATACTAGAAACTACTTTGATTGAAAGTAATACAGGATTTGAGCAAGAGGATGATGATGATACGACGTATTATTATGTAATTGATTATGTAATTTATTTATCTATTGTATTTATAATTTCAAATTAAAAATAGTAGTGGGTTGGTGGATGCAATATACCGATGCAGAAACTAATCTTAATTGGTAGGCAGAAAATATTGGATATTGTACGGGTCTCCGGTTTGGTAAAAGTAAGTATACAGACAGTGTCAGATAAACTGGAATAGCTGGGGTATCCAAAGTCCAAACAGACCAAAACGTCTTGGGTACCCATTTAACTTTGGTTCGGTAGAAGTATTCAAATCTTAATATTCAGTGTATTTCACGCAGCCTATACGTAAACTACATTGGTGGAAGTTTTATGAAATATTTGGCTTGTTCCTATCTGGTGATGCGATCCGTTGCTTGTTGCAACTGATATCGGAATATCTTCCCTTTGGATCGAGACATCAGATGCATCTAAAAAATAAATTATTTATTGCCATCCGATTAGATGCAACTCTAATAATTAAAAAAAGCGGCGCGTCTGATCGATTGATATTGTCTGATATCAGTTGCAACAAGCAATGGATGGCGTGATCAGATCAACAATTCAAATAATTGACCTGGACCTGACAGTCACTACTGAATAATTTCTACAATCTGCTACTAATGTTATGTATGGAATAATAACCTCGCCAAGCTTCTTATCGAAGTCTGTTGGCCAAACCATGGTGGATGGAGAAATAAAAAAAACAATATACAAATGTAAGACACTGACGAACCCTTCGAAGATTTTAGATTTTATGACGAACGTCAAATAAAAATGAAACCATAGATCTTAGGCTGGCAAAGATAGAGGTTACTGTCTTTTTTAATTCAAGCAGTAAGACAAGATGACAGAGCTAGGAGCGAGACAAGAAGATAGACAAGAAAGTTGTGGTAGAGGTTAAATTATTTGAAGTTTGAGTGCAGCATAATAAAAATCAAAACTAAATAAAAATACTGGTTTAGTAGGTTCAAGCGCTGCTACTGAGCGTGATGTTCTAGGTTTAATTGCATAGTCGAATATAGTGTTATTAGGTTCTTTTGTTTTTGTCAATACCAGGTCGGAATTTGAGAGTGTGCTGCTTGCAACCTGAACAAAAGGGTCTTATCTTAAGAGGATCAATAAAATGTGGCTGTAAAAGAGTGGCCTTCTGCCTTACCTTTAAATAATTTAAAAATAATGCTAAATAAAGCTCTTGATATCTTGTATAAAGTTTTGATCGACGCCTGCCTTACTATACTTAATATATCGTGTTCGTTGTATTTCTCTCCTGTATCGTGGGCCATTAAAACATGACCCGGATAAGGAAAACAAAAAAAAAAAAATAGCCCTTGTAGGGTGGGTCAAAACTAACTTTTTGTCAAATTATGTATTCTAATAGCGAGAATTATGTTGCCATTTGAGGCTGGTGATGGCTCGTGCCGACACGATGGAAGAAGAAGGCAGTCGTCTATTTTTTAGCAGCAATACAATGAATACAGTTATGAACAATCATAACCAAGCATTTATTTAGAACGATTAATCTTCCTTAATCCGAATCTTCTTAGCTGGCGAAACCAAAGATTAAAATGTTTACTAAAGTCAGGTGGATCAGTACCCAATCCCAATTGGAGGTAAGCAGAATGATAAACAAGTACCACAGCTGCCGCTAACAGCGCCGACTAAAATAAATAAAGCTCAGGTAGATAAACAAAGCCGAGTTTTATTTGTGGTATAACCATTAGGGAGGGGAATAAGATAAACGCGTCAAGGCGACAATTCTACTCGTTTTATTGAAAATCTTGAATGGATTTCGGTATAATTTCTTCATCTTTGCAGATCAGATATATTATATTGCCTAAATCAGTCAGTGTCTGATTATAATATCATAAGTTAGGAAAAATCATAGGTAAATACTATAAAACCCGTTGCAATTAAAAAAATATATTTTAATTTTAAAATTATGACCTTGGCCGTTTCGGTGTATCTGATGCATAGTGTGGACCATGTTTTATCCCAAAAGACTACCTACTACTTGCCTGGAATTTTGTTTATTCTTCGAACGCTCAACAGATATACACAATGATTTCCTTGTGGTATCCAGTTTCAAATGCTGCGGGCGATTCGTACACGTCTGATGGTATCACACACCCAAGGGAGGTAAAATCTATAAAATTCTCGACCTTCTGATGCGCAACCCTTTGTGTTCAGACTTACACCGCCTCCCAGAGGTTGACATCAAGTGTTACAAAGAAATTCACGAATTGGGAAGCGAAAATATATTCAAATAAAATATATTCTTCTGCGTTGTACCTACTATTGAAAAGTTAGGAAAATGGTTGGTTCATATTTAACGTATTAAATTATTTTAAATATTAAAATTAGGTACCTATCTGTATCTGGTTTCTTAGATTCTTGTTTCTACTATTATATGGCTTCACTCTATTATACTTATTGCCCTTTTTTTAATCCCGTATTCAGGCCAAAAACTTTATATTGCCCTTGGGTTTTCAAAACTGGTACCTACTGCATGTTTTATTGTGAGTTTCTTCCTCCCTAAAAATTGTTCAATGAAATCTCAACTGCGTCCAATGTAGATAAAAGTAGGTGAGAAATATCCGGGATGCATAATATATCTGTATTATATATTTCTTTGCTTTAATAATCACGCGAGAATTGCCCCTTAACTCTGCCTAGCTAGTTACTCTAGTTATTTATATATAGAAAAATAATGATATTTACATTAATAGTTAATATGAATGAAAAGCTATGTTTTTTAAATTAAATTTTAATTAAATACTTATTTTGAGGATATGATACAAAATAGGTTAGATTTACGACAGTCCGTACTGAGCCAGACGTGTTCTCTAAAGTGATGGATGGTATATATGCGTAAATACGTCTCAAAAGACATAAGCCCCCACGAAAGACGCTAACTGAAATCGTCTAGCGCACCTTGGGTAGTCAGCATCGCTGCCACCATTGTTGACTGGCTAGGTAATCTTTCCAACACGGCATGGGCGATTCCAATATTATAGCTTGCGCCAACGCGGTTGATTTTTTAGATGTCGATTAAACCTATCTTAGCACCGTTAAACAAAAACTGTATATACTATATAAAATTAATTAAAAGTTAATATTATAAAATAAGTTTAATTTTCTTATTTTTTCTCGCTATCCTGATTATTTTCTTCCTCTTCATTCTCCTTCCCTTCCTCCTCGTTTTCTCCTCGGTCTTGTTCCATTTCTACTTTTGTGTCTTTTTCTTTATCTCTGTGTTCTTTCTTGTCTATTTCTGTATCTTTTTCTTTGTTTTGGTTTTCTTCCTTTTTATGTTTTTTCTCTTTTATTTTCTCTTTTGCGTCTATTTCACTCTTTCCCTTACTTACAGTAGGCTTTTTATCAAAGGCGTTGACAGAAAAATCGTGATAAGAGTCGGGACATCTGTAATATTACAAATAGTACAGTTATGATATATAATTTAGTATTATGATAATAATATGTATTCGTATAATGTTTAGGTTTTACGAATAATGATTGCCAAAATAATTATAATATACACCCATTCGATCTTTATACATCTATATCTGTTTGGAATATACTAAACCATGGATTTTATATTTACGCATTTTGACGCTTACGTAGCGTACAGAGTAATAAGTCATCAGTGCGCCTATTTGCCCAGCCTTTTCCCGATTTCGTTAGGGTTAGCTTTCAGTCTAATCAGATGTGGCTCTATATCAATATTTTATATCTAACTACAGTATTTTACATCTCCATCTAACTTGCGCCACCCAATTACTAGGAGATACTGATGCTTCAAGTTTAGATCCGTTGTCAAATTTTTTGGGCTGCTGATATATACACACGAAGAACTATCTGGAACCAACTGCTTAACGTGCTTTTCAAAGCACGGAGGGGTGTCGAAGTATGAAAGACGGTGACTCATCCAAAAAGTCACCACAGAAACTGCTGCATAATTTCGCAGATTGACTGATCTGCGCAGTAGCTTCGTAGCTATGAGCCCTTTTATTTTTAACCGGGATACCAAAAAAATATTAAGATACCTAATATTGAATTATAATAAAACAAAGTTACAAAAATTCGAAGTAACAACTGATAATAGCTTAGGTTCTGGAGGATACAATTTAAAATAATAGGAATATAGAATTACACTGATGTCCTATAGTGATTAGGGACGTTTCTAACCCTGGATGCAACCTATCCTTATATAATGCAACTAAATAATATTATTGTGGTTTATTGCGGACAATGATGCTTGGTCCTTGTTCCTATGCTGTTCTGCACCTGTATAGATAATTTTGGTCTGAAATGCCTTGGATACTCACTCGACAGCATTTTTCTTGGTGATGGATACATTCCATACTCTGACAGTATCACAAAAGGAACTTTCTTCTGTACCTTTTTCAAGAGTTACGTAGTGATCTCCGTACATTATCCAGTGTTTTTCAACTGCGTGTTGAATAGCGTACTGGACGCGAGCTTGCACAGTACTGTACCAAGTCCTACGAGGTGCGCCTGTACGTAAACGTAAAGTTAGTTATGCAGTGAAACACTTTTTTAGAGATTCGTAGAAAATTAAACGTCATATAAATATCGCTAGCCAATTTTGGACGAAGCTACGACGAAGCAGCAGGTAACAGTACCTTTATATAAGATCGGAATAACACTACGGTAGGTGAATAGCAGTCGAATGGTCCTAATCTTGGTGGAGACGGCGATGACGATGCTGATAGGTTTCAACCAGTTAAGAAGGTATGCCGTGCGGCCAGTAACCGTTGGGACAATGATGCAACGGGCGTTGGTCTGGTTAGCAACAAGAGCGCAAGATATGGCACTGGTTTCGGCGGCGTTCATTGGCATTTTGATCTGAAAATATTCAATTGTGATTGGCAAGGTTCTGCACTCGGCAGTTTTACTAGTCTAGAAAAATTAATTCTTCTAAAGGGGTATTTTCTTACTGGGTTACCTGGATCAACCAATTTCAAGATATTTTTTTTATATTTTCATATAAACCAATAAATGATTAATCTAAAACTAAAAATAGACTGCCTCATTGGTCTAGTGGTCGCAAAGACAACTGCTGAGCTTGAGGTCCTAGGATCGATTCCCGGGTCAGGCAAAAAGTATTATTGGGTTTTTCTGTACGGGATTCTCAGCAGCAGCATGGAGTCTAGAACTGTGCCCGGTAGATAGCAATAGGCTCGCCCCATATTAAATGGGACCCAATAACAGCATAGGCGAAATGTGGGTGTACAATAGTACACTTCTGCTTAACCGTTAGGGGAATACAGGCGCGATGCTATGTAAAACTAAAAACCTATGCAGTTACATCAGGTTATATATTTTTTAATTGTCAGTGCATGTTAAGAATATAAAAATAAGGATTCACTATTATCACTTTTTTTTTTGTTGTTTTAATTTATATGGCTAGAGATTACAATATTAATTTATATAAGTACTTTGAAACAACTCACCTGACCCAACGTTTTCCAAAATTCCGTTTTGTCATTAGAAAGAGGTTCTACGGAAGCGCAAAGTTCATTCATCATTTTCATAACGTCTATCAAATAATCTATGTTAGGACTATCTTTAATGACGAAGCCAGAAGCACCGCCTAGTATAGAGTTTGTCACATCAGCCATCTCCCGGGCACAAAAACTACCAGTCAAGAGCGCTTCGGCAAATATTTCACCTGATACGTAAAATGGTTTACCGGCCTAAAGAAAGAATTTTTTATATTTATCAAAGTAATTACAATTCAATTCTTAACAGTGCTTTTAGAAATAAGTCATATTACAAAGCAATTCAAACTTAAGGATACAATAAGGACCAAAAGCAACTCGTATATAGTGTAGAACATAATTATCATCGTGTATTTGGGCTTACAATACATAGCCGGGTTTACAAATACGAACTTAAACATTTAATGAAGAGAATCAAAAATGGAAAATAGTTTGACCAACTCTAATATAAAACATGGAAACTGTGTTGGTTAAAATGTTACCATTCGACATTTAGCAGCGACGAATCTTTGTATTTGATCCATACGATAATATAATGCTGTTTCCACTTCATATGCTAGAAACTCTCTTGATAGTAAAACTCCATCAGCTTCCTGAAACAATGATATACATATATTACTTGTTTTACCACTTGCTGCTGTCATTTTTCATCTGAAACTTACGTTGGTATGAATCAGAGAGTTTATCGGTAAATTCCCGTATCAGAAACTTATGAAACAGACATTTAACGTAATCCGTCTAATAAGTTGTGGATAGGCAATCAACTAGTCTATTAATAAGTGGTCTTCTTTGGTAAAGACAGTACAACCTGATGCTTTAGTGAAAAGATTAGCTAGTCATTAATAGTGCTATAGAAGTTGACTGCCCAGGGTGCGCCAGATGTTCACAGATTTCGATAAAACCCGTAGATAACACTACGATGTCAGGATCAGCAATAATAAAAATGTAGCAGATGATCTTCAAAAGTACGAGTGTGAGTTGCGTAAACCAATGTTCGTTCCACAGGGGCTTAGGTACTAAATGGAGTCTCTATAAAAGATAGTGTAACTTACTCTTATAACGTCGTCTACGCTATTGAGTCCTTCTTGAGTACACAAGCCCGCAATAATCATAGGTCTTTTTAGTTTTTGTCCAAGATACTGCTTAATTTTTTTGACCGTCTCAATATGTCGCACATAATTTATAATTAACATATCCACCTGAAAATAATTGTCTGAATAAATATAATCATAAATTAAAGATTACAAAATAATTTTACTACGGACGCTTAGAGATGTTTAGCATATTTTTCAATGCAATTTGCAATGCATTGCAAATTAAAATACTGGATTATGATTAAAGCACCACAATAAGTGAAGGACAAATAAAATAAAGAATGTTGTACATACCTGATATTCTACGGCAAATTTTATAAGGCGTAAATCCTGTTTCGTTATATAAGGTCGAGTACGTGTTGCACCCCTCATACAGACATAAGCCATATTTTGTAATTGACCGCCCTTAGTAACCAGACATTTGACCGACCTATCACTAAGAATCGCTATACATTTCATTATAATTTCGTCTTGAGATATATTAATATCCATTCCTATTTTAACATCAGCTGTTAAATAAGGATTGTCTACAAATATTCTGTGTTCATTGCATTTATTATATTCTGATATATTATAAGTTAGAATTATTTCTGTATTAGCCTGTATTGTTATTTCTGGAACTTCCTAAAATGAAAATATTTTAAATAGTTTAAACATTTTGATTTCATTTTACATAATAATATTTGTTTCTTACCATTTCAAGAAGTCCGGTTTGCACAACACATGTTTTCAGCTCAATACATGTGGCACATGGCCAGTCAAGTAAGCCATATTTCCGAGCCAGAAATGTTGCAGCTGTATCGACTTTATGTATCAATTTAACTTTATCACCTTTTGTGCTGTGGGATGTTTTGAATCGTGCCACATTCATACCTGTTTCCATCATTTTCTCAATATCTACTAGTGTTATTTGTGCATCAGCTGAAGAGAAGATTACACAATTATATTACTACTTAAAGTGATCCTGTTTTTGATAGATTTTAATAATTGCAGTTTTGAGCTATTATTTGATAAAATCTTTTCTTTCTTTCTTTATGTGTTGGGTCCTGCTGATAGCTTGGTCTCATAATTAAATTTGTTGCTGTTACTTTTTTAATTGTTGTATGTTGTTCATAAAGGAAGTGACAGCATCTCTGGCTCTTCGTAAAACTACAGAAAATACACTTCAATACTAAATGAACTCTACGAAAATGGCTCAGTCATACAGGCTATCAAGGACCGCAACCAGTTCATCTACGACAAAAAGTATAAAATTCATCTCTGTGAAGACCACCAGTGTGATCGCCGCAATGCTACAGAACTTCATATATTTGGTGGTTTACCAAACGAAGCAAAGCAGTAGGGGTACTGGATCTGACATTTTTTCGAAAGATCTAACATACATTTAAACTCTACTAGGGGTCCACAACTCAGTATTCCAGGCTGATGATTGCATGAATATCACTCTAGCAGCTTCTATAGTCACAGCCCCGGAAGCAAAGAGTATCCTATACGAGTATGCATGGACTGCAAGGTCGTTCTACAAGCGCTCAACGGCCACACCATCAAATTTGGACGTTCTCGCTAAAAGACCGGCGAGTTTGGATACAGTACGGTCCGAATCTATAGTTCTTCTTCCTTTCGGACATCCCCACACCCTGGTAAGACAAAGCACAAAGGACTAACACATCAGGCTTTGGTTGAACCTTGGTGAGTGCAGGTAGACAAAGGAAGCAGTTTCTGTCATCAATCGCCGCACCAGTCAGCTACTTCGACTATTAAAGTAACAATTTCGTACAGTCACAGTGTTCATCGAAAAATAGCTCATTCATAAATGAGTTACAGACAGCGTTTTTTGCAGAGGCTGCATGGAGATTTGGCAGCTCACATGCTGCTGAACCTTGAGGTGGCCACATACAGGGCCAAGTAGTCTGATAACCTATGTACTCTCTGAGAGATCGTCGGCTACATCGTATCGTCTGCTGGCCTTCAGTTCTCTTGAGCTAATGGAGTGGACCAATAAATTAGTCTTTATTGCCATCTTTACGCATAATACGCGCTATGACGAGGATTTGTGGGAATCAGTCGGCCATCTATTATAAGTGGGTGATCATTTAGATAAATAATTATAATTTGTGTATTTATATTAATTCTTTAAGGTTTGTTTTTTGTGCTGGGGGGATTTTTGATATAATAAAATATAATTACCAATCGTGATAAAGAGTGTACTTCTCCGTTGACTAAACATATTTTCTACGTGTTTTGGATCGGTAATATCAACGTCTTCAAACTGAATTGTATCTGCCTCAGTCTGAAAATCCATTTTGTAGGCAGGTATCTATACCTAAAAAACTGCAAAATACAAACAAAATCTGAAATAAATAAATTACACTAAGAAAACACAACGTCCATTTACAGTTTGACGTATTATATGCCACACATTTTTTTTTATTACGAAAAGCAGGTAATTAGGAGTTTGTTTAAAAAAATCATAATGGCAGAAGAAGATAATAAACATAAGAAAAAAGGTAGTATAAACCACATATTATTTCCATTAAAAAATATATCAACCGACTTTAAAGACGGACTGCAAAGTATAAAATAATGATTCATTAAGGAATAAAATTCGCGTATGGGTCGCGCGGACGTATGACGTCATTCAGAAATAACTCATATTATCCGGATGCTTAAGGTTCACTAAAAATTTACAGGATTTGCCAGGATTTGTGACCTTGAGAGTAAAAAGGTTAATAGTTTTTGAAGTCGGCGTTCCTAAATTATACGTCGGAGTTATGCGTAAACATAGATGATAAAAAATACACAGACGAATTTGAGAACCTCCTTTTGAGATCTTAAATTCGATTAAAAAGGTATACTAATGATCTTCTTCTTCTTCTAAGGTGCCTCTCCGACTAGCGACGGTCGGCAATCAGCTTTGCAAACTCCTCTCTATTCCTCGCGAGGTGAAACAGTTGGGCAGCACTAATGATAATAAAATAAAATTAAACACAAAAAAAATGGAATGGCGTTTATATAGGCGGATAATCGTATAGATATGAATAGTTGTAACCTGCGTAAAACGTGATTATGTGGTTCTAAGAAGAAGTTTAGAAATAATAATTTGTCATATCGATGGCTCTAAGGCCCACGTACCGTCGCTTCATACTTACACTTTTGCTATTTTCCGCAAGACGTAAAGACATACCTATTTCTTTAAGTTGCGGCTTCTGTAGTCAATTATGTTCAAATTATTGAATAATATCCTTGTTTTCAATGCTGTGATAGTCTAGCGGCTGAATACATGCCAAGTAGGAAGGAGGGTTTGAATTCAAACCCGGTCTGCACCTCTGACTTTTTGTAATCGTGTGCGGATCAGAATTGGATTATCACTTGCGTTAACGGTGAAGGAAAACATCGTGATGAAACCTGCGCCACCCGAGAGGGCTCCATAAAGTTCTCAGTGGTGAGTGTAGTCCGCCCACACGCATCAGCTAGCGTGGTGGACTCAAGGCCTTACCCTTCTCATTCTGAAGAGGCCCTTACCGTACAGTGGGACAGCAATGGGCTGAATTTATTTATTTATCATTGTTTAACTTTAGCGTAAGCAAAATTCTAAGTCTATGAGAATACCAAAGAAAATATATTTTTACTAATTTGGTAAATTTGGTAAATTGACTTATAACTCTTTTGTTACAACAGTGAATCTACAAGTGCGCAGTATCGTTATTCTATACATTAGAAACAACATTACTTACTGCCGATGAAGTGAATTTTGAATTGTAATAGTTATGGAGTACCATTATCTAAACTGCCTCATTGGTCTCGTCGCAAGTGCGACTGCTAAGCGTGAGGTCGAGCCCCGGGTCGTGCCAAATGTAATTGAGTTTTTCTGAATGGAAATTCTCAGAACCTCTGGATCTGTGTCCGATAGATGGCAATAGGCTCGCCTCCTATTACATAGGACTCTGAGTCCCATGTAATCTAACTTTTTTTTTTGATTTGCGTGGTGTGAACCCATTGTGGGCTATCCTCCGCCTGGGGGGGGGGGGGGGGGGGGGTGCCGGACTCCTACCGGCTAAACTCACTACGGTGGTCCGCCTCGACATCATATGGCGGGTCTCGGGAACTCTTAGAAGACCGCACCGAAGCCCACCACGGTGTCATGCCGATCGGCACTTCCCGGAGGATGTAATCTTTTTTTTTTTTTTTTTTTTTTTTTTTTTTTTTGCGTGGTGAGAACCCATCCTGGGCTATCCTCCGCCTGGGGGGGGCGGAGGGGTGTGCCGGACTCCTAGCCTCGGGAACTCTTAGAAGACCGCACCGAGGCCCACCACGGTGCCATGCCAAACGGCACTTCCCGGAGGGGGTGACTGTAAAGAGGCCACCCCCTCGTGCACGTCCCAGGGGAGACTGTAAAGAGGTCCCCCCGTTACCCTCGCTGGTGCTGTGTGCACGGCGACACGGACCACAGCGTGTCGCCGTCTTCTCGGGGGTCCCTAAGTGAGCGCGCAGAGTCCCCACTCTGCGCGCTCGCGACCCCTAAGGCCCCCCGCTAAGGTGTTTTAGGCGGGGGGTTGCGGCGTGTTGCGCGCCGGGGCGGTTGCTCCCCGGCGCCTCCTCCTCCGTCGAGCGGGATCGGCCCTCTCCCGTTCCTGCTCATCGGCCTCCTTCTGGAGCATGACTGCTTCACAGAAGGAGACCACTGCCCTCCAGTTTTCCGATTAATCTAACCTAACCTAACCCTACGGGGTGTTACAAATTAAATGGGTACTATTATTTCCAATTCGTTTGAAATAATTAAAATGTTTTTCTTCAAACTGTTTTCCTGTAAAATTACTAAACTATCAATGACTCATTGACAATTGACAGGAGGGGCTCGCAGCTACATCGGTACCGCGCAGATCAGTCAATCTAGAAGATAAGCAGTGCTTGCCGCAGACAGCTCTTGTATGATTTTCACCGTTCTTAACACATCGAGACCATTCTGATCCTCGGAAATGACGTTATGTACTTGGTTTCGGGTGTCATTCGAATACTTATGACTGCTGTTATATATATATGTATATCAGGAGCCCATAAAGTTTGACAATTGTTCTAACTTTAGAGCTCCAGTGTCTCCCAGTTATTGGGTTGCGAAGGTCAGATGCGAGATGCTCCGTTTAAAGAACTGATATACAGCCGCATCTGGTTAGGCGCTGAATCTAACGAAGTTGGGAAAAGACGGCAAATATTATCAATTGACTCGTTATACGTTGGAGATATAATCTCGACTGGCTTTCATAATTTCGACATCATCCGGGATTTCATAAAATCCCTAACATCCCTGCGACATATAGATACATTCACAAATAAATAAATAGCAAATAAAATTTTAAAATAAGTACAAAAGTTTAAAAGAAATAAATTATAATAAGTAACTAAACAATGATGAATATAAAATCTACAATAAATAATTGTACAATCCAAATTGCAAATGTCTTGTATAATTTCGTGGTCACGGCAACAGCTCCGGTATTCGGCAACAGTGGTTGATAATCTAGTCCAGGTTCTTTTTTCTTTTTATGTTTAATCTTGAAATAGAAAAGTTTTATATAGAAAATTAATAACTTTTATGTTCACATATTTAAGTCACAAATTGCGCAAAAAAATATCTGACAGCCGCATAAATCAACTAACAGAGCATCAGTTTTTCACATATACCTACATATGCATATACCCACACATCTGAGTGTTGTTGTCAGTTGCAAGAGAAGAGATCCAGGTATTTTTTTATTCAGTACTACCTGTATACAATGGAAAGTAAATAGTTTCCCCTGCGCTACGGTGGCATCGGGTTTGCTGTGCGATCCGAATGTTTAAGGTATTACTTACGAGGAATACCAGCTAATATTTAAAGCCTCTGGATTAGCTCACTGCGATAGGCAGCTGCCGATAGGATACTAGAAATGCCTGGAATAAGTATAAAATGATCTCTTACTCTAATCTATTGAGTTCTTCTTCCGTGTAGGCTTGAAACGAAATAACAGTGTCACAAAAGGAGCTAGTTGGAAACTTTTTTCTCAGTATTACATAATGTCCACCATAGTGTAGAACTTCAAATTTAATTCCATACGCAATGGCGAATCTTATACGAGCTTCCATTTCGAGATTCCAGTTCTTTAAAGCTTTTTCTGTGTACAGAAAAAAAAAAATGCTTTTGGTAAAATATGTATTACTTATCTACTCCTAAGGCGCGGTGACTACGAGAACTGTTTGAATATAAGATACCTGATGTTCATAGGTTGTCGCTTAACATCATCAAGTGAACAGGTATCATGTACATACAAACGTCATTAGTCTTTGTTTTTTACTATCTATATTTTCAGATTAACCCAAGAAAGAAAAAGACTTAGACGTACTTAATAAGACGTGCGTCGGGGCGTACCTAAGTTGGCAAATCTGCACTGACAGTGACGCAATTGGTCTTGCTCAATTATACTCGTATGTAAATATAGATGAACGAAGTTTAGGAAATGGGTGTAGTTTGAATTATTAGCCATATAATTACTTACTTTCATAAATTATAGCAATAACACCTCTGTATAATTGTAATTGCCTCGCAACTGTTGCATTTGAAGTGATTGCGAGGATGATAGCATTCGAGGACATGTGAGCTACTTGTTTGACAGTTCTACCAGTGACAGTTGGTATGATGATTACCATTGAATGTGTAATTTTTGCAAGCAGAACAGTGGATAGAACAGCAGCCTCCGCTGCGTTAGCAGGCATCTGGTACTGAGAGAGCAAAATAAGTTAATAAAACCTTATACCAATTTAAAATTAAAGTAAAGAAATTAGTCATATAAGCCCGAGTCAATAACAGTGATAAATCGTTAACATACTTGCACACCTGGCATCTCCATTGATCTCCTGCATTGACTTAATTTTACTGATTATGGTCAAACGTCTACACGATTAGATATTGACTCACACGAGGCTACGCACGTAAAACCAAAAGACATGCGGCACTGAATTTTAGTTCAGATGCCAAACGTCGAGTGATACTCATTCAAAATTGACGTGTTACGTCTTGCAAAAATCACATTACCGATTAACGTTTGTTTTACTAAGAATTTAAAATAACCTCCATGGATAGTCTCCAAAACTGGTTGGCTTGTGTCAATGGCTCAGCAGCTTCGCAGACATCGTTTAAAAGACGCATGGTTTTGTTTAAATGTTTGGGATCTCGAAATTTTCGCAACATGATCCCCGATCCTTGTAACACTGCGTTGGTGATGTCATTCAGATCGCATCCAGTGAGATTGTTCATCAGCAGTATATTTTCCATAATATTTCCAGAAATGTAGAATGGTTTGCCGTACTGTAACATATTTTGAAAGTTTAATATTTTCAGGACAATATTTATGAAACAATAGATTTTTGAACATTTATTAATTGATTACCCACCTTTTTACATTTAGCATTAACTTGTAATTGTATACTGATCATTTTATATTGTTCTTTTATTTCATGAGCTAGAAATTCTCTGGCTAGAATGATGGCATCTGAAGCCTGTAATGTAATATCGATATGACGTTGAAATCGTATACAGTAGTAATAAATAGTGTCCTAGATTTTGTTAATTTCGTTTTGTACTTCTAAGGGGCATTCTGACTAGTCAGATTTTAATTTCATAACGACTTTACCTTAATAATAGCATCAATATTATCCAAGCCTTCTTGTTCGCAAATAGTACTAACAATCAATGGAACAGGATCCGGAAAAAGTGACCTTACTTTCAACACTGTCTTGTGACTACGCACTGAGTTTATAGTTATTATATCGAACTGAAAAATATGAATAAGACTTAAAATAATAATATTACGGATTTAAAAACTAGGAATAGATTTTTGTTGCGATGAAAAGATGATGATAAATGATTTCGTAAAACTTTTATAGAAAATTTTATAATTATCACAGAAGACTGTAATAGTGTTTTTCTAATGCAATTATTTGCCAACCACGGAAAATAATCTTTCACAAGCATTACTGGTTGCCATAGTTGGCGGAAGGAAAATTTACGGAATTAAATTAATTACCTTGCATTCTTTAGCAAATTCTATTATTTCGATATCCTTTACAGTCAATATTGGCTTAATATGCCTAATACCACGAATACATAAAAAATCTTCATGGTTCAGTGGGCCTCCTCTCACAACTTTGCATTTGATATTTTTGTCGTCAATTTTTTCAATGACTGTCATTATTATTGATCCAAAATCTATAGTGATTTCGGTGCCAGGTACCAAAAATGGCAAAGTGTATGGATCATCCATATAAATTCTACGTGTATCACATTTCGCAAAATACTTTATATCAGATGTCAACTCGACAGTGGAATTTTCCTCTATCATTAAGTTTTTTCTATTAGGTAATTTCTGAGAAATATATTTAAAATTGATTAAAATGTAAGTCGAGGACTGAAAATTGTTTTTAAACAACATAAAAAAATAAAGAACATGTAACAGTGAGATATTTAATGATTTTACATCAGACAATTTTTTTTAAAGATCTTCTATCTGACCAATACTGTAATGATAATTTTAAACGAGAACACACACTTGTCACCTCCAAGTATAAATCAATCTATACTTTCTTTCCGCGCTGCAATGACATGGAAGAAATTTGGCAGAATGCGGATGATATCAGTTGAACAGCGCGTCGGCCGCTTTGTCCACGCCGAATCTGATTATTTCATCGGAATTATCAGGGATTGGCTACCCTCAGAATTTTCCGGACTTTAAAAGATTCCAAACAAAAAAAAAATACAAAATCGGCGCGTGTGGTACGCCCAAATGCGCGTTTACTTTTAAACGTTTAAATAACTAACATTAGATAGTAATCCTGTTTTAATAACGGCATTAGGAATATCGATATTAACAGCTACTGGCCAAGTGGACACGTTGTATTTTTGGCAGCACCATTTTAACGCTCGGCTTAACATTGCTAGCAGCTTAAGTTTGTCTTCTTTCGTTAAATCCGTTATTTTAAACCTAATTACTCTTAGTCCCAATTCTATGAAGTTCTGAATGTCAAATTCTGTTAGCACGGTATCACCTGCAAAGGAAAATATATGTATAAATAAATAATACAAAAAATAAACTTTTCTAGTCAAAGACTATTATTAATACATAATATAACATAGCATCACGCCTGTTTTTATAAAGGTGGTGATGTGCTATTGCTATAGTGCACCCACCTTTCACCGATGCTGTTATTAAGTCTCAAGTAGTAGGGGCGAGCCTATTGCCATCAGCCGGGCGCAGTTCCACACTGCGTATTTACTCTAAGTATATTATATACTATTGACTCTAAATACACTTTAAGACGAATAAATACTATGCTGTACTAGTCTGTTATTAGTGTTATTTTTAGGAAATTATTTTAATGTAATGTCATGAGCTTATATTTTTACTTTCAATAATAATAGAACTGTTTTATAGTAGAAGGCAATAATGCTTGCGGGTTATATTATGATCAGCGATCACACTTGTGGTGGGATCGATTCCCGCGCGGAACAAATATTTGTATGATGTATAGATAGTTGTTTAGGGTCTGGGTGTGTGTGCAATCTACCTACGGTACAGGAAAAATCCTGCTTATGGTTTAAATAACTACTACTACTAACACACTAAGATTGTGATAAGGATGGCGACCTAAGGCTTGCTATGCCTTGAGTTTCAGTACTTTCACCCATTGCCCCCCCACACAAGGATTTCTCCTGTATCGTGGGTACAGTTTACAAACATACATGTCACATGCACACACAACCAGACCCGAAACAACTATCTGTAGATCATACAAATATTTGCTCCGTGCGGGAATCGAACCCGCGACACGTAGCGCAGCAGTCGATCGCTCAACCACTAGGTCAATCGTGCCGTGCAAGGTTGGAGAAGATTTTCACTGAACAGCACTATCCTAAAGTTTAATAATAATGTACTGTTATCAGCACCCCGTCTGTTAAGGGTGGTGATTGTAGATTAGAATAAATAAATAAAAATTGGTAATTTCCCACACCTCAGTTATAGATTTTGATGGGCTGATAGGTACCTTTAAGACTTGTTTCTACTTGGATTGGTACCACTTTACTTACAAAATGTTATGATGAACGGTGTTGCTCTGTATGTTCGTAGAGTGCCATAGGCCTTGGCGGCTACTCGATAATACCGCACTGGATCTATAGGCTCGTATAATATATTCATTTTCTGTAACAAATTAGGTTTAGCTAAAAGTTTTCATACAAAATGCGTTAACTTTTTTACCCCACTAAACATGAGCTGATTTTGCTGATTTTTTTATATGTTATAGACACAAGTAAATATTAGTACACGTTTTTTTATATTGTTTATAGATTGAGAAATAATGAACTCTCAAAATGCGTTTTTTTAACTAAAAATCTTCCTTATACTTATCTCATGATAATGATTAAATTATGAAAATTTTGAAAAACAAAAAAAAAATACGATACCTGTCTGTCTAGTTTATAATTTGACAAAACGAAAGAGACCAAAATCAAATTCATTCGTAAAGATTTCGATGTAAGAAACGTTAACGCCCAAACACCTATTTTGCGCGTCAGAAACGGCAGCTAAACGATACTCTTACGACTGTGTCAAAATGGTGCAAGGAAAGAGCCTACACGAGTGACGAATCATGAGCTAGTCTGGCGCAGCCTGGATGTCAGCCTCGATACGACCATTGCTGACTGACAAATTTTTCCACTACGGCGTGAACGACTTCTATGTAATGGCTCACGGCTCATGGCTCATGGCTATGGATGACTCAGCAGAAGTGGTCCATCCATGCGGATGAATACTGACCAGATCGTAGACAGAATCTAGAACCTGTATACGATCTGAGGTCAGAGGGTCGTCTGTTTATGTTCAGAATTATGAGAAGTAGGTACTATGATCAAGAACATTGCCTGAAAAGCATGAATACACACATATTTACCTGATAAGTTTTCAAAATATATAAGTACAAACAAATTAAATAAATAAGATTAAAAAAGCTTAGTGACTTAGCAAAATAAACTGGTACTTATTAAAGAAAATGATAAAATAACATATAATCTAAAAATGGGTTAAAAATCCGCAAGGAACTTATCAAACATAAATGTTTTAAAAAACGCAAAAAACATAACTAATAGACGTTTTCAAAAATTATGACATAACCACAGCAGAAAAAGTTAAGAAAAAAATAAAATAAGAACGGTAATCATTACAAACTCTAAAAAAAGTTTACATTTGTCGCAGAGTAAGGTAATATTTAGGACAACTGCAACGTACAGAATCGCTGATTAACATATTTTGATCTGTTTTCGTTTGAGAGTCATCGGTTAGTATCGCATATGGTTACTAGGCTCCAAAAAAGCTTCTGTATATAGCTCCTGACTTCAAGGACTCAAACTTAACAAAGAAAGAGCATAATTATACCACAGACGAATTTACAAATATTTAAATAAAGACAGTGGACTTTATCATTTGTATAGTGGACATGTATCGCTTTAGTATATTTTTCATAGAATATAATATTAATAAATAAAAATTAACTAGATTTGAAGCATGAATAACAAGTTCGTTTCTGTGATTTTTCAAAAATGTAAAGACATGTACTTAGCCGAGAAGCTCATTGTTTCCCAGCAATATATTGCCATCAAAACTGTGGCTATGCCAACAAACATTGTCAACGTTTCTCGGCCATTCTTTTCTTATTTGTACAGTTAGCGGCAAGCTAATGGACAAACAAGGGTCGCGCCAATGTTGATTTTGAGTTAGACCGTGCAAGAACGCTTGTATCTTTCAAGATTTATTTGCGTCGCAAGCGTCTGTCTAGATATCTTTCTGATGTTAAAATAGGATTGTACATTCAACAGTAAGAATTAATGATAATAAATAGGATTTCAATATCGCTATTGAATATTCTATTCATTAAAGCTAACGTACTCCATAATTTATCAGTTTTCACATTTTCATCACAGATAAATTAATGTTCCTTTATGTTTTACGAGCAGATGAACACGTGATACAAGTACTACTATCAGACATTATGAAGAAGGGGCGAAAAAAATTTTTTTCCTTGCTTGCTGACCACTTCAAATGAACCTGATGACCAACAGTAGCGATATCCGAATGGTGGCGCTGACAAATGTCAGTTACAGAACCAACCAAGTTTCTTTGTCCCAGCATGTCATTATTATTCGTTGGAAAGAGCTTCATATGCATGTTGCGGATACAGGGTAAATTTTTGAACAAAATGATGTATAACCCTGTATTATTACCGTGTGATGTCACCCTTTTATCGTTATTGCGCAATTAGAATGGCGCCGTCGCCCGCTCATATTAGCTAAACTAATTATACGGAACCCACAGAAAATTCCTCCGTAATGTCTTAATTAGTATAATTAATATAATAAATATTTATTATGAAAGTAATTTAATTAGATATGTTACGGCCGGATGTAAAATGCCTTCTGTTAGTTTTTTTGTGAGAATTGATTATATTGCTTGTTCACAGGACATTTTTAGTATTTTTTTTAAATTCCTGTATCGTGGTTGCGTTTACAAACACATACATATATTCACATACACACAAACACCCAGACCCATACACAGAAACAATAATCTGTAGATCATACAAATATTTGTAACGTGCGGGGATCGAACCCGCGATACTTAGCGCAGAAAGCTAATCGCTTAGCCATTACGCCAACCGTGTCGTCAAACACCCACCAACCGTGTTATTTTAAACATGATGAAACTACTGTATTATTATAACACACATAGGTATATTTCTTGACACTTTACATCTCTCGTATTTCCCGACAGGGCCGGTTATCCCAAACAAAAACTAACACCAAACATAACTACTTCTTAAACTGATACAATTTTTACAAGAAAACTTTTGACCACTTCCATTCTGTAACTAAAATTATTGGAAAAGTTTGATTACAAAAGGTGGCAACGGATCCTTTTTTTTTCCATAACTGAAGACGATACTCCTAGAGGAATAAATAGTTTTATATCATCGGGATCTGCACAAGTTTGGAGCTCTAGGGACGTTCGGGCAAAGTCTTGTCTTCATTGTGTATTGGCATTGTCTACTGTATTGTATTTAGTTTTATTTAAGACACTCAGAATTTTCTTCTCTGTACAAGTATATGCTGCTTATTTCGCGCGATAATAATGTGGCGCTACTGATTGGTAATCAAATGATTATTATTTCAAGATCTACTATGTTGAATAAATAGCTGTAGTTATAATATACTTCTCTATAGTTAGAATACAATATTTTAATTTTAATATAAGATGCTCCCGCCACCTGTATTTTGCTGCATCTAGTAGGGGGAAGCCTATTTCCATACATCAGGAAAAAGCTAAACTGCGGGTTACTGAGAAATTTCTAAAAAATAAACCCAATCACTAACAATGGACCTGGACATCGAATTTGAGACTTTATACAGCATTCGCGCTTGTAAACTATAGATCAAAACATCAGTTTATTTCCAATATTCAGCTACAGAGAATTTTACGCTGTATCTATAACTTTTTAAACATTGTGTTTGAATGAATTATCTAGGTACTCCCAAATATATTAAAACAAGGTCGTTCAAATAGTAGGTCAAAAGGTTTGAATGGTTAATCTCGACGTTTGATGCTTTGTTTGAACATAAATCTGACTGTTGTACGAAGTAGCGAAAGAATTGCTATTTGATCACCACTAATTCCTATAACAGATTTAATACAAAAGAAAGAATTTTTAATCTATGTTTATTTGTTAAAGTGCCATAAAATAAATTTAATAATATGAGTAAAAGGAGGGCTCAGTGTAAAGTATCCTAGAATTTTGATAATATACAATAGACACTGCGACAAAGTTTTAAAAATGAAGACGAAAATTATCAATCAATTCATGCATACACGTAAAGTACAAAGTTAAAACTTGCATCATTCCAAGTGTACAGGGCCATGACCGCACCCATCCGTCCAAAGCGTTCTATGTTGAATATAAAATATTTGCAGAGTATTCGTTCGCAGTGTCGACAGACCTTTCAATCAGCTGGTGACAGTTAGATTGAATCCAATATGGATAGAAACCGATGGGATAACAGTAATTGACGCCCAGTGAATCCTTTTCAATGGAATGACTGTTAAAATATCAATTTCTTTAAGTACAGTTGTAGGGAAATGTTTAAAATGTTGTTTTCATAAACATTTGTAGAGGTTTGTTTCGTTCGTTAGATACATGAAATCACGCCTGTATTCTTCGAAAGGTCAGGTAAAGGTGTTCTATTGTGGACTTACATTTTGCCGGTGCCGTTATTAAAGCCCATATAATAGGGGGCCAGCCTCCTGGCTACACTTTCACATTTTTAAAACCTCAAAATTTTTACGACACGTTACTCAAACCCAGATCTTCATGGTCAGCAGCCAACAATTGCGAAGGATATACCAATAAGGCAGGTACATATATATGTACATTACATGGTATGAAAAAAGAAATGTGCCATAAATGTTAACGTAGATGATACGATTCTAATAAATTGTTGAAAAAAATATCCTACCGTCACCACTAATTACTTAATATAAGTCCGTAATTACTTCCCGTAGAAGCCGTTTTAGTTACTAATTAACCAGGAAAATAGATGCGACTGCTCCAGTACAGTCACCAACCTTCACTATACATATAAATTAATATTTTCAGCTAAGAACCGCACTGAATATGGACCACGTAATTATGACATACCGCAACGTGAACAAAACCCAAAATTGCACTAACACAACAAAACTCAAAATTACATCGAACTTCCTGACCTCAGAGATTGCGACACCCAAAAGTTATTCTCATAAAGTACCGGACAGTAAAGTATAGTCTACATAATTCAGTTACAACACAGAAATAGGTCAAAAGAATGTGACAACGTGTAACGTCGTAATGGAGTTGTGCACTTAGCCCGCTAATGTGTTCCGAGACTATTTATTTGTATTGACACCGATTGGCTAATGTTCTTGCTAGGTAGTGGCTTCATGTTCTTTTAAGGAGGATAGTTTGTGTTGTTTCCAATAGCTAGACCATTTTGCTCGTAAGAATTGGGTTAAGTGCCACTGTGTTTCAGTCTAAAGTCTTATATATAATGTATACATAATGGATCCTGAACCATTATACGTACTTTGGCGTACAGGACGGAATATGGTTGAAAAGTAGCTCCTAAGTGAGCTTCTATTTGTATATAATAATTTCACCACGGCCGTTGGTAATGAGTCAATGTACATACAAGTTTGATTAACAGTACTAACTTTGAAGTTTGCATGGCAAATATAAATATATTTTAGGGGAATCTACGTGAATTTACCTTTGAATTACTTGACGTTTCGACCAGCTTGCCACCATGTAGTCATAAGTACAGAGACTCTTATAGCAGTGTCGAAATTAGGACAGAATATTGCAAATCGGTTTGTTCCTAGAATAACATGAGTATTTTTCTAATCTCTTGAAATATAAAACCTAAAACTAATTCCTCATGATTGTTTATTCCTCATCATTGTATACGTATATTCCGAAATACGCAAAACAAAATTTATACAAGGTAGCAAGTTTGTTATATCCAGTACTTCAGTTCTACGACACATCCTCTAAGGTCTAACCACTTCAACGTCACGATAAAGTTCTTAAAAGCTGTTCGCGGTACGTATATCACCACACAGTCAATTGAGCTAACGGGACCAACGTTTTAGTGTCAAACTTGTCCTCACGACCTTGTATGAACATATACTGTAATTAAAACTTCACGGGTTCGTTATGGCTGAATATTATCTTGCCTTTGCTTTGTATAGTGCTATCTTCTGTTCATGAGAATGTAAATTTAAAGACTTCCTCCCAGTGATAAATATTTGTTTCTAGTATATCGGAGTAATTGTTAAATCTTATATTATGTTGTCTTGTGTACCGAAGATAAATTGATGGTAAATAAACTTTATTTGCTTTACGTTGATCATATGTGCTACTTTACTACAATGTCAAATTACGTTTAAGCATGGTGTGTCTTTTTTCTCATGTCTTTTTTTAACACGCTTTTTTTCAACCGTATTTGGCTATCATGTGTACATACACATTGGCTCTGCATAGTTAAATGCCGTTCATTACTATAAACACAAAGTAAGATCCTTTTAACACGACAGACAGAAATGAACATAACTAGATTGCACCGAATACGCAACTCTCACAAAACACCAAAATATACAAGAACCTCGTTCAAACTGCGCAAATTATTAAATGAAATCCCAAACATTGGAACTTACAGAACCGCAATTATAACAGCAAACGTTCTACAAAATTGAATTTGAGCTGTCGAATCAATGCAACTTTATTTTAATGGTCCGTTGTTTGTTAACTAATTAAACAATTGCATAACTAGGTAGCTTGTTTGACGCGAATGGATGTTGAGTTAGGAACAACATGGCGCCGAAGACCGTTACATTCAAACTTGCATCGTTCGTTTTAACTCGTTATCTCATTAATAATACATAAAATCTGTTAGTTTCCATCTGATAATAAATAGTAGGAAACCGAAGCGTTAGTTTTGATGATAAAATTAAACGATTTTATTTCTACGTCTTTACTAGAATCTCATATTACCACTTTTCAGCTTGTATAATAATATAATTATAAGTATGTCTTCATGATAAAAGTGTGTTATCTAGGTCGTCACTTGTTCATTATACGACACTTTCCGAAGTAGATTTCAGTCACAGCGAAGTGTTTATGCAGTAAGTCAGATGCGATATGCAATAGTATCTATCAATATCCAACCAATCGCTTCAATGAACAGTAATTAAAGAACCAATATTTGTACTATAGGTTGCGGTTTCAATTCCCGCGCGGAACAAATATTTATATGACCTACAAATTTATAATTGTTCCGTATGTTGGTGTATGTGTTTGTGAGATTTATTTCTGTTAACACCCCCAATACAGGAGAAATCCTAGGCAGGCAACTTTTTTTTTATATGCTGAAAGGCACTTTTCAAACTTCTGTGGGAAAACCAAAATTGGATATAAAAGGGAGTAATGTCTAAAAATCGTTTCTTCACTGTATTTCATTTACAGTGGTACGGCGACGCCTCTTGAGTTTCTACGACGAAATTGCTATTAGAGAGATTCACGCCTAATGGACGCGTAATTGGCTGCTTCGCAAACTAATGGACAATTATGGCGATAGGCGTAGGTATATTTTACGAGAATTATAATATTGTTATGTCGCTTTTATTACTTGTTAATAAGTCAATGTTAGATAGGGAACGGACGGGACTTAGTCACTGCCGAAGAGCAAGCTTCAAGGACCGTTATGGTCGCCTAACGATTGTTTCTTGTCGGTAAGATGACACAGGACAGCGTTTCAATGACGGGGAACATGTCACCAAGTCAAGTGTCTTCCACTGCGTTCGACGTCAGACGGCTGACGCTGCCAGCTGATCAGCGGTTGCTGTTATGTCATCGGCAAACTGTCACTCGAACTTTTTGAAACTTTTTTTTCGATAGAGCTTAATTGTAACTGGTTGTTGACTAAAGCATGATTTTCGAGCTGTCTTGGCCAATTTCATTTGATTGTTTTGATATTTGGGAGACGGCAAATGAAGACTTCGGCAACTGCTTTAAACTTGGTAGCCATATTAGTCGCAAGTATTAAGTGTAGTGAACAAGTTTCTATAGTGCTCGTAAGTGACGTATAGTGTAGTAATTTATCACTAACTTTAAATCCAATTAAGTAATACTGTTTATGTTTCCAGCAAAGCGGTTGCATGCTCGCATCGCATCGTAGGAAGTGTTTGTTACTTAAATATATAGCTTAGTTTAGTATATTCACATTATTCAAGCTTTTCATTGGCCGAATGAAGCAACATATTGTTGACAATACATTTTATTTAAATGGGAGATATATAACATAACATAGTATCACGCCAGTATTCCCTGAAGGGTTAGGCAGAGTTGTACTATTGTATACTCACACTTCACCGATGACGTTATTGAGGCGCACGTATTGGAGGGTGAGCCTATTACCAGATAGAGTTCCAAACTCCGTGCTGCGACTTAGAATTTCGTACAGACAAATCCAATAACACTTTGTCCGGCCGGAGAATCAAACTGAAGACCGCACGCTCAGCAGTCGCGTTTTTGACCACTAGACCAATGAGGCAGATGTAGAACTCAATATCAATACTATAATTCACAGTGTGGCACACATATTCATTTCTTCCAACGTCAAACAAAAGGGATCAAGGAAAATCCAAAAGTCATATTTGTGTCGATGAAAGATTTTCGTGGCACAACAAAAAGCCTCAGATAACTCAATACCTCAACAGGAGTTCAGTAGAATCAGTGGCTCCGGTCAATATTGCCTGACACTCAAGTGTCTCTGATGCGTGAACTCTGTGGATTTCCGATAGAAGAAGTCGAGTGCTGTGTCCATAGTACGGACCGTGGAATAGCGACCGTGTTTGCTAATCTCAATGTGTGCCGATTATCCGTCATATTTGATCTCTTCTGTAAACGGGAAACAGTGAGCGCGGTATTGAGAAATGCGTGTTTCAGTGTCATTGTAATTTTTCGTTACAATTGTGCGTTTTGTTCCCCCTTATTACAAATCAAGGTTTAAATTTAGAACAGTTTAAAACTTTCGAGCCGGTTTTTGTATTGTGGACGAAAAATAGTTTTAAATATAAAACTTACAACTTTTCGGTACTACGTTGACGGTTTTAATTAGGAACTGTATTTCGGTTAGTTTTAAACTGGTCTAAAGATAAACCTTGTTCTGTAATAAAGCCCGTTGAGTTTACTTTGATAAGATGGGAGAATTTCTTTATCTTTGAACTTCTAATAAAGTTCCTTTATCGTTTGCACCATATCATTCATATTTGAAAATAGTAGATAAGACTGAGAGTGACTGCTTATAAAATAATGTGTTGTGTACGTGAATGGAACTTGCGACCCGTAGCGCAGAAATCCAATCGTTTAACCATTGCGCCTACCATGTCAAATAAGTAGTAGAACAAAGAGATGGCATTAGATTTTACTGTTATTTTTGCATAGAAGCTTGTTGCTGCGTTTACTCGACTTTACAAAGCTCGGTATAGTAAACATAACTGTGCCTGTAATGTATAATAACTGTGCCTGAAATAGGTTACTTTTCTAACATTACGGACTTATATGGATAAATGTATGTCCCTTGGTTTGTGCTGACCTCCATCTGTGAAGGTATTTATGAACTAATAAATATTATATACAATAAAATTGTTTTTGTTTCTAATAAACCTATTATAGGCACTTTTAAAACGTTATAGGACTCTAGATGCACTGTTTCAAAAAGTTGGTTCTATGGAAAAGAACCGGCAAGAGAGATTGATGATTGAACGCGAGAGAGATTCTTTTTTATAGTTTCAAGTCTCTTTTAACAATCTTGCTATGTACGTAATGTGAGAGAGGTATGAGAGAGCAATGTACGTTTTGTCCAATATATACTAAATGGAACATTAACATAAAGTCTGATAAAGATAAAAAAAAAACATACCCCTACACTGTGCTCATATTTAAAATCAGTAGCCACCTGTAACTAGTGTAAGTGCACGTATCTTGTGGTCTATCTTATCGACAATCATGATCATCAAGTAAGGTTGCTTAGTTGAGGATTGCTTGATCTCCAGTCAACCCCATCTTCGTTAAGCTTGGTCACATATATTATCTAAACAAGCGTAATTTCTTGGTAATAATTCATACGATTAGGCAGCGACAGGTTGATAACATGATGATGCATTGGTCGGACATATATACCAGTCTGATAATGCATAGGTATTATAATTAGCGATACGCCTGTATTCCCCGATGGGTTAGGCAGAGGTGTACAAAAATTGTACACCCACATTTCGCCGATACCGTTATCAAGCCCCGTGTTTGTAGAGAATAGGGAGCGGGCCTATTGCCATCTACTGGACACAATTCTAGTCTCGTTCCAGACTTCGTGCTGCTACTGAGAATTTCGAAAGATATCCATGCCATAATCACTTTGTGGGCCTTTTAGTTTATTGTTGATTTTAAGGTGATTACGTAGAATTTAAGCATCCTAGATTTTTACCGCTAAAGATAAAACCTTCCCGTTGACTTTGTAGTGGTTAGAAGAAAAAGTCCTCATGAAGGACTTTAAGTTCTGACGTCAGTCTTTTACTGCTTTATAACAGCTAGAACCCAACTTGTATCCGAATGAAAACTTTCAAAAGAAAATATAAGCAGTGCCACTTACAGTGCTAAAAGTATTTTTATATTTAGCAAAATGTAAGCACTCGCTTAATACCACTCACAGAATTACTTTAAATAACTTCAGGAAACTGGAAATTTCTTCATGAGTTTAAGTACCGTCAGTCAGAATTTTAATAAATAAGATAATAATCAATAACACTGAATGAAATTCAAAAGCGATGTTTAGAGGAAATAGTGATTTGATTCTTGATCAATTTTGCACATAGTATCTGCGGATACATAAAAATACATAGTCATAATGATTTTCACTAATAGTCTCCCAAGAATAAGCGTTTGAATTTCGCTACATGTATACATATATTTTATGTCGACTACACATTTGAAATATATACTGAATAGATCAAGATTATTAGAATAATAGTTAGAAAATCATCATGTTATATTTTATGAAAGATTATTGCAGCGGTCAAAGGAAAATGAAATAAATATATAGTTCTATCTACTAAGCCAGACTTTCTTTCCTTGTGAAAACAAAAATACTTTATGCGTCCCAGTTGGTCGATACGGAATTCTTAGAAACTGAATTATCCACCGGGGAGAGAGGGTAAATAAAACCCACCCCAAAATAAATAGGGCTAACAACGTACACGTAGGCAATCATTTCGTTAAGAAAGTACGAGTCAAGTTATTTCTCTTGGGTGTCAGCGGGAGAGAGGGGAAGTTAGGAAACTTGGACCACAAATCACTATTATGCATAAGCGAAATTCTAAGTCTATGCTATTATGTCAACTTGTAGTGGACTGTGAAAGCCTTTACGTTTTTCGGGGTGCATAGATTAGTTTTATCAACTTTATTTTTTATAACACTATCGTATAACATTACTTATTCACTGTTTCCCTTGTCTCAGACCAAAAAGATGGGTTTTCCTCAATGATTCAAAAAGGGAACTGTTCACTGTGTAACTAGTTTTTCGCTGGCAGTAAATTACAAGATTGGAAAAGAAAAATGTCATTGTTTTGCGGTAATGTACTGCGAAACTTTAGACATTTATATTGTGGCTATGAATAGGTTTGCATCATTTTTATTGTTGGTTATTTATTTGTTATGCTCTTAAGGTACATTGCCAAAGGGAAGACTTCTTGGGAAGACACATAAATTCTTAAGCAATGAAGTCCTTAATAAGCTCCAGGACAATAAATTGATAAAAAAGTAACATTTCGATTCAATCATAATTAAGAAAACGATGTTACTCCGACACTGATACACAGCTCTTAGATGGGTGCATTATGTTCTGTACCTATATCTAAAGTACTTGGCCAACCTAATATTAATTAAGCTAGTCTTACCTGTTATAATGGAACGGGTTTATGCTGTATTACAATTACCCTGCCGCTCCTGCGAGACTCGATTCTGGGCATAATGAAGCCAAGAAAGAACTAAGGTCCTTAAAATGAAAGACACTGAAAAAATCACTTTTATGAAATTTAATAAACGATTGCAAATACAGTAGCATGCGTTGTTATTTTATTCATTTGTAAAGATATTGTACATTAAGCGAATTTATAAGTTATTATTGCAAAGGAAAATACGAATGATGACGTCGATGAAACAATTAATAATGATTGCATTGTTGGAGAGCTTATAAATAAGTAACACTGGCAGTGGTGAAGGGTTTTGTAAATAAAACAGATTTTAGAGTTTCAATTCATAGTCCAACTTATTTATAGTCAAGATAAATGTTTTTTTTGTTCGTCTATACTTTCTGATAATCATCATCATCAGCCGATTGTTGGCTTTTTTTATGCATATATATTTTACAAAGGTTCTTCCATGGACTATTACTATTACTAAGATGCTACTTCGAGCCAGATCATTTGATAACCATCTAGGTCAACTGACCAGAATTTAATCTCAATCTTCATTAAAAGCGCCTAGAGTCTCGACTTTTTAAAAGTGCCTGAAAAGGCCTACTTGAAATAAAAAACTTTGACTTTGACTTTGACTTTGAAAATTCGTATTAGGTACTTATTTGTTTTCTTCATTGTTTAACAGTAGCTGTTAAAATACCAGTAATACCGCATCCATATTTTTAATATTTCTTGCAACGAACTGCTACTCGGTACGACAGTTTCCTAAGTGACACAAATAGAGTACCATCTCTGCATACGGGCAATATAAAACGTGCTCGAAAACTTATTACCTTAGATATTGCC
The DNA here is from genome assembly GCA_947562105.1 of Shargacucullia verbasci. Classification (NCBI taxonomy): domain Eukaryota; kingdom Metazoa; phylum Arthropoda; class Insecta; order Lepidoptera; family Noctuidae; genus Shargacucullia; species Shargacucullia verbasci. The sequence continues at coordinate 7,852,659 of OX387288.1, read as the reverse complement.
ACAATACTGTATGATGTGGTTGGATTTTCATGCCGCCCAGGCAGCACGAATGCATGCGGTGTTTAAATAAAAGTGTTCGGGTTTGTTTTGTTGGCATGTTAAGAAGTATAATGGTACTTTTGAATTGAGGTGATCTTAAATAGAAGTGGTATTCAACTTATTATGAAATTTCATTCAATAAAAATAGTGCAAAATGATTTTATAGTAAATATATGAATTTACTGCATGAAATTCAAAAGCATAATTTAGGAAAAGTCGTGATTGTAATCATAGTTTAAATGACTATGTATTCTTATGTATTCACAGATACTATGTGTTTTCTCAATACACCTAAACTAAATATACTTTTTCATTTCGCTAATTCTAGGTAAATAAAATTATTAAGGTGAAATAATAAGACTAACCATTTACAATGAATAGTATTATTTTATGTGATTGCTATAAAATCGTTTTTACCTGTAGCAAAACTCAAGCACAAAGTCGCCCAACTTCCTTTTTGGTTGCAATGAAAAATATAACATTGTGTCTCAGCTGCACATCTTATACAAGTCGTTAAAACGGGCTGGGAAAGGGTTGTTATGGTCCCTGGACGACGGACACCATCATAACTTTTATGTTAGGTCCCTTTAATAATGCTTTATAATTTAACATCATATTGTGATGGATATGGTCCTAAGTGTATATGGAGCTGAAATATTTTGGGGAAAATTTATGTGCGTAGTAAGTTATGAGGAAATTAGCACTCATTACTAAGAAAAACTGATTTGGTATTTGTTGTCATCCCCGAAAAGCTAGGCAGAGGTTGGGCTAGTAGGCCATTGTAAACTACTAACGCAATCACTTATTTCTTAAAACACATAACAAAATTCTAACAATAAGTACCTAAATACCTGAATATTACTTTAACTAACGTTGCCCCGCGATTACCGCGGTTTCGGTGAACGCCTACTATTAACATACTAAGAACTTTTCAATACTCATTTTTATCATATCCTTGTCCGAAATCTTTTCATTACGATATATTAAGATAATATAACATCACGCCCGCATTTTCGAGGAATAGGCAGAAATGTAATATTTTACACCCACATTTCGCCTATGCCATAATGGAACAGCCTATTGCCATCTACCGAGCACAGTTTCAGACTCCGTACTGCAACTGAGAATATCCATACAAAAAACCCAATAATACTTTGCCCTACCCGGGAATCGAACCCAGAGCCTCATGCTCAGTAGTCGCGCTTGCGACTATTAGACCAATGAGGCAGCCGGTAAATATGAAGATATAATATTCTTATTATAACCTCCAGAGACAATGAAACCGTGTATAGCAATATTATCCTGCTGACTGATTGGCGAAAGATGGGGTAATTTTTCATACATATTATGCCATTTATATCCACCGCATCTGCTTATGCTCATTCTAATCACCAACCATGAAGCCTTTGTTGGTTTTAGGTATCATCGGAATATATTTTATTTTATTTGTTGTTGTGTTTGTAACATAGTTATTTCTATTTCAAAGTAACCTACATCTACGTTCTTAAAAACAATTAATTGTAACACTATACTGCCTTTGTCTTAATGAAATAAAAAATTCCAATAACAGAGAACCAGTTTGGATTTACTTAGTTACGTAACCACAATGGAGTTTCTTATTTTCTCAAACCAGTGTCCTGGGGACCGCATTAAAGAAGCTTATATATACACGAGTGTATAGCTTGCAGTGTAGGGACTCCATATGTTATCCTTGAGAGGAATATATCCTAAAACTTTATCCCCTTGACAAACTGAGTTGTACTTTAGAGTTTTCTTCACCTCTTTTACCTTTCATCTTGTTTTTGATTGGGGTTTCGTTCGTGATTGTGTTGAATATAGGGTCAAGGCAGACATATGAAAAAAAAAAAATACTTAGATACGGGGCGAGCCTATTGCCACCTACCGGGCACAGGTCCAGACTCTATTCTGCTACTGAGAATTTCCATTCAGAAAAACTCAATAACAATTTGTCCGACCCGGGAATCGAACCTAGGAACTCACGCTCAGCCGCGATTACGACCACTAGACCTATGAGGCATCAAAATAATTTAAATTAAACCTTTGCGATTGTTCTAATATTTAGTACTAAAACCTGGTAGTATTTCGATGTTCTTTCCCAATCAGCCGGCACGAATATTTCCAAGTCCAATTCCGAACAAACCAATAAATTCTTAGGTCCCTACTAAACGTGTAGGTATAGCTAAAGTTAGTGGTCTCTCCTTACTAGACATAGCGTGGCAGGCGAGTTGGAAGCCACAAATTGCTCAGAGAACTTACCTCAGTTCGGTGACTGACAGGAACTTTGTGTCGCGTAGTTTACTTAAGACTTTAATGAATACCTACAGTTGCTTAGATTATTTACGGTTCGTGCTTATGTTAGTTGCCTTGTGCTATACGCTAGTAAAGCCTTTGTTCGAAGTTTTACGTTATATCCTGTATATTACTTAATCGAAGTAAAGTTTACTAATTAAATCTTATGATTATACTGTTATCTAGGATCAGGGTCCAGAACCAAGACCAAGATTTGAGATGTAATAGGGACAATTGATATTTGACCGATCGATCCTATTGCACTTATGAATAGGCTGGTACTGTGAAAATAATCTTTTGAATTATATTAAAGCAGTATGTACACAGAAGAAAAAGGTAAAAAAAATAAGGAAATATTATATTATTCTGACTATGTATAACACATAATAACTATAAATAGAAAATGCAAAAATGTGTTATAGCGTCTCAAAAATAAATTCATTGTTAAAATAAATAATTAACCGCAAGAGAAACGCCGTTAAGCCTCTTTAAACTGTTTGTTTAACTTCATTAAAGGGAATTTAACTTTTGTTACACATGGGATTAGACAAATTAGGCTTTGATGCTACTTCAAAAGATTTTCTGCTATTCTTAGCAGTGCGTAGTTGAGGATCGTCTTTGTAAATGTTTTGGCATTCTTTTCGCATTTTAAACACAAGTTCTTGGTTAGATAATTATAATAATCGGTATTGTTAACTGATTTTATCTGGTTCATTTTATAATAGGTTTTTGTGTTGTAGATTGATACATATTTGTTTTGAAGAATTAGATATGAACAAAAATTGGTAATGGAAAAAAATCTTACAGGCTTTAAAAAAAGCAATTAATAGTGAAGGGAGAAAAAGAAAGGTAGGGAGAAGCATGAATTACCGAAAAGTTAGTATGCAACGCAGTGGATTTCGAATAAAGTATACATGTAATGTTTGAAATATGGAAACACTATGTACATAAAATCAAAGTCGACTGACACGAAGGAGTCACAGAATATATCAACTTTTAGTTCCATGAAATTTGAAAATCGTACCTCGGTTCTCAGAACAGCGTTGCAATCCGCTGGGGAACTGACGTGAAGTATAAATGTATATTAGAAATCAATTTCTCTTCAACATAACCTGAGGGTTGTTAACCCCTTATACAGCGGGCTGTTTGAAACTTGTACAACCACCCTAAGAGTAATCAAAGAGATCTGAGCAAACATGAACTTGCAAACTGTCATGCGGGTGTGTATGTATTTCATTAATTACTATTGTGCATACTATACGAGTCTTTGCGTTTGTTCTGTACAAAGCTTTGAATTCAGTGGACAAAATAAAATGAGAAAATAAACAGACTACGTATGTGGGAGGTAAATTTAGTTCTTTTGATCATGTGGCGTGTTCTTTATATACAAAGCTTTGGAAAATTTTACAGATTAAAATGGTAAAGCTTTGGATGACATGAATAGCAAAATTAATTAATTTATGCCTTGTAACTGAGTTCTGCTTACTTCCATAGTTTTGCGGTCGGGTACAGGCAAATGGTAGAAACGGATGTGTGGTACATCAAATTGAGAATCATGTTCCCAACATACTATACAATGCATAGCATTAACAAAGGCACAAATACTTAGGGTTCAGGAAACCAAAAAAATTTTTTTTTGTGTTCTTAAATTTATTTACTGTGGTTAAGAAGTTAAGGTCTGCACAACTGGGACGTGAAGAAACAACGTTTTTGCTAAACTTTTGCTAAATTTAAAACAATTACTAAGAAAATAATGTAATTCGATGTAAATCTCCGCAAAGCACATAAAATCTGATACTCATTTATCTATGAGTCGGGATGCTGAGCTCTGTTACAACGCCAATTTCTGTAGTCATTCGCTATGCAAGACGATGTGCCTCCGATATTCCGGCGCGTGATTCAATGGAATAGCCAACTGGTTCTTGTTTCTGTGCAACAGTGAACCTCTGCCTTATCGTTCAAGGAATAGAGTTCTCTCTCTTTGTCTCTGTTCTTATATATTTAATATAGTTATATATATTATATAATATAGCATCGCGCCTCTATTTTTTTAAGGTCACGGCTGAGATTTTTTGTTGCACACGCATATTTCACATATATTTCCACCGGACATAGAATTCCCTAGCAAAAAGATTCAATCATTATTTGATCTGAGAATCAAATCCAACATTTCATCCTTATACCACAGTAAATTGTTCTTGTTTATTAATGTATGTATAATAAAAATAATAAATTCAACCCATTACTGTCCCACTGCTGGGCAAGGGTCTTTTCTCGGAATGAGAAGGGTTAGGTTTTAATCCACCACGCTGGCCCGGTGCGGGTTGGCGGACTACACACACCGCCAAGGACACAACTTTATGGAGCCCCTCAGTTGTGCAGGATTCCTCACGATGTTTTTCCTTCACCGTAAACGCAAGTGATAATCAAATTATGATCCGCATATGATTCCGATAAGTCAGAGGTGCGGGCCTGGTTTGAACTCAGACCCTCTTGCGTAAAAGGCAATCGTTCAACCGCTAGGCTATCACTGCACTGTAATTAAACAGAAAATAATTATCGCAAAAAAATTATATTAGAGATATTTTTTTGAAAAGTAATTACTTTATTTATTTATTTTAGGATGAATCCGAGTGATAAATTACTTTTCCACTCTTAATTCTATAAAAATATTAATATAAAAAAAAATCTATACTCCAATATTGTAATACACTTTTCTAAGAAAATTTGATTCATCTCTCCTATTTCCAGAATGTGTTTCTATCTCAATATTCCCAGCTTTACCGATCCCAATCCATCACTTTTTACATCTAAAGCAAAATCCAATAAATTGTCAGTTCCAGCGACCCTATATCAATCAGAGTTACCACAAGATCGGCTGATTTAATATGCATCCAAGGTGTCCAAGAGGTTCAACGTTTTAAATTGACTTACAGCTCTGAATACCAACTATAGTTTAATTACATTGTCTTCTACGTTATACCTACCACTAGGAAATTAGTTAAGTGACTTTAAGACAGTAAAGCATTCTTCCCTTTAGTAGACTATATACTGAGTATTTAGAATAGATTTTTATTTAATATATCTCCATATTCATATTCGCTATTTTTAAGGATATTATAAAGGGATTTTTGTGAAATTTTAGTGTATTGTATAATAGTATAGTAGATATATTGTAGTCTATGGTACGAGTACACGCCTATTAAATCCATGCGTATTGAATGAAGTCATTATAGGTAAGCCAGTATGTACATACATATGTAGTTAGGTTATATAAAATTGGTACACTGCAATAAACATCAAAGAACAAATACAAAGGAAGTAACAAAATAATAATCTTTCAAAGGAAACGGACTTTTAGCACCAATAAACACTTTATTGTGACAATTAGCGATACTCAATTTAGTATAGAGCTACGAGCGTAGCAATAAATCTTTTTGCCACGTAGCCGCGTAGCCCGTAGGACTACTACGTGTCTACGATGTCTCAAATACTTAGTTTATTTTAACACTTCTCTACAAAAGCGAACCAAATAAACAGACGTGACGTTGAAAACTTTTATTACCAGCTTGGAAATATTGTGCTAGGTATGCGCATAAGTAAAATGTTTGAGTTGACATATTTATATCTCATCTGCCTCTAGCAATGCCTGCAAAACATCGGTAAGTTTTAAGTACATACATTTATTATAACCTACAATCTATATTGTACACTTGGTATACAAATAAATGTTTGAATTTGAATTTGAATTTGAATTTCAACCTTTCCCTAACTACATTGGGGCCGGCTTTCAATCTAATCGGTTGCAGCTGAATATCAGTATTTTACACGAAGCGACTGCCATCTGACCTGCAACACTCAATTACTGGCAGACACTGATAATCTAAAGTTAGAAATCATTATCAGACTTTTTGGTCTGCTGACATCCGTAACGACTGTCATAGAAATTCGTATGACACCCGGAACCAACTGCCTAAAACGTGCTTTATAGGGAGTTGCAGAAAATCTTAAATTATAAGTTTATTCAACGCTAATTTTGACATCAATCGTTTTCTGAAACGAATAGTAAAAAAATAATAAATAATTATAAATAATGTTAAACAAAAGCATACAGTAAATGTAATTCGACTAAGATTCACGTTTTATGTACGTCGTAACAACACGAACTATTTAAGTAATAATAAAAGTCTCCTTTTGTCGTCGGAACGTTCAGCAAAACAACTGGGAATACAAGGTCGCAAATGCCTATCATCAACTTCATGTCCAACTAGTAGACGCCCCTGTCTTTGCTTTCTTAGAAACATAAAAAACAATTTTTCATATATTTATAAAATAATTATGTAAATAATATATTTTTTCTCACAATTTCTCTTAGAAATCCATAGAAAAAGAATGCCTCATTAATTGTAAAACACTTGTCCTAAAATAAAAAGTAAATTGTATCAACTATAATATTAATACAAAATATGTTTATCTGTCTAAGAATTTCTGCTAAGTACCAGTCCTCACCTAATTTTACATTAGCCTGTTGGTCATAAAACCAGGTGTACAATTTCACACAACAAAGAAATCATTACTACAAATTTCCAACACCTCTAATTGACGGACAGACACGAAACTACCGAAGACACTGTTGTCTTACTAAGGCTCGTACGATCAATAATTCAAACGGTTCGGTGTGTACTCCGCTTTACCGTGCCGCGTCTAATCCGTATTTATTTCCCCAAAACAGCGGAACAGCTGGCTTCAGTTTGCGTCCCGGAATTTATGTCCGTGCTCCTTGCGTCCCTGGGAAACACGTACGGTGGTGCTCCTATCATTGAATCTTGCGATAATACCGCGACAGAGATATTTTGGAATGGTTTTCCAGAAATTCTGAAAATATAATTAATTACTTCTGAACGTATTTTGATGACCTGCTGATCCATATAATGTAAATACAACATCGACCGGACTCTAAGTATAATTTATTAAGTAAGTACACTCTGGGAGCATCAATAATTTATTGGTATTAATTAAATAACTTATAAATAGCTTAATATAATTATATTGTAGTAAAAACTTAAGTCTACATAATTTGTTTAGTTTTAATAAATGAATTGAAACCTGTGGTCGAGAACCATTATACCTATGTAGACGTTTAATAATGAAAAACGAAAAGACGTCTCTTTGGTCCTCTAACTCAAAATCCGGTTGTTACCGAAATAGTCCCCCACACCTACAAGTAGACAGTGAGTGCGGTTCTGTGTTTTGCTTATATTGTAACTGTCGAGTCATCTGGCGTGACACGACTGAGCTGATAATGCGTAACCTACATGTCAAGCTTACGTAACGCACGAACTTTTCACTTGAGTACATCTTGGGAGCCTAGATACAGATTTGGAGACTCGAGATGGTAATACCAAAAGTTCTTCGTTTATACGAATATAAGGGTGAGATTTGGATGGTGCATTGTCGTGAGGTATGTAAAGTGTCGAGAAAATTTGAGTAAATCATAATTTCAGTCATTAGACGCGCACTATTAGACTGCAGAACATTAGGGATAGACTGTAGCGAATCATGAAAGTATGAATACATTCTCTTGCAATAAATCGTTGGCGTAGTCAGTGAGTTAGGTCAGAAGAGTGACGACAGAATAAAACATTATTTAAATAAATAACACATATCTTTGTCTCGCGGGAATAGACTACGAGACGCGCTACGAGTCTTACATACCTACATCTTTTACGTATTCTATATTTATGTACATAGTTTTTATAGATGCAGCAAAGTCTGTATTCTAAACTTCACCACGTTATATGGTGGTATTAAATAGTGGAAAGACATAGTGCCCTTTATCAATTGCATAAAATCACAATTTTCGTTGCACCGCATAATAGAAGGTTATAGATCGGAGTATTCATGACTATCTTCGACAACATTCTAATTTAAATAGTTTGTGGGCCCAGATAGGGACTCTTTCCTCTATAAATTACGGAGGGAACCGCGACTGGGCGTTTAAAAAGTTAAGCTGAGATGTTCTGCTCTTATTCCTTTTATTAACTCGATTTGGGGTGCTGCCTGAACTTGTTCAATCGTAGGTGCACAGTGATATCAGATTTTGTATCTGTCCATAGCAAAAGAACAGGGATACATTGAGAGCAGGTTGAATAAAACTAACGGTACCTTTTAGCCCAAATTTAGCACTCCTAAGCCTAAAGGTAGAGATTGAGCTCTTTTTCTGTAAGAAAAAAAAACCACCTAACCAAACCCACCGTACTTTTTAGCAGATATCTATAGTGGAAGCGTCGTCTCTGGCGACCGCGATTGTTAATCAGTATCAGAGTATACATAATTATATTTTATACACACGACAACGCTTTAATTGAATATTTAAACCTCTACTCATAATATATAATATAATTGTGAAAATAAATAAAGCAAGAAAAATAATTTAGAAAAAACAATAAACTCGCTAAACTTCATTAAGATCTTTACAAAGAAAGTCTCAAAGACAATAATTATAAGATCAAAGCGTTCTCTGAGACGTGGGTTTATTTTTTTGTAAATTATGAATAACGATGTCAGTCGATCGTTTGAGTTGACAAACTTAAAATATTTTTCTTGTGATATGAAACTTGTAACGATTTAATATTGGTACTTGTTATTATATTAATTCAGCCCATTACTGTCAAACTGCTAGGCAGGAGCCTCTTCTCAGAGTGGAAAGGGTTAGGTCTTAGTTCACCACGCTATCTTGGTGCCAGTTAGCGGACTGCACGCACCATCGAGAACTCTTAGAGGAAGTTTTAAGCCGATTATTTTTTATCTCGTATCTATATAGCACTATAAAACCTCTTAACAGAATCATTTCAAAATAAACCCTCAAAGTGAGTAGTTCCAGATTTATTATTAGAAGAAGCAGAAGAAAGAGCAAACACTCTTGCAAAGGTAAAACGACAAACATTGCGAACGAGAAAAAAACAAAGGAATAAATGAAAAATCCATTACAGGGATAAAGAGAAACACCTCAATAACACTTAATGTTCCCGATGCAGAGAATCGATTACCAGCGGTTTTAACAACACAAGGCTGTTCTACTTGAAATGTTCGAGTAAATGGAGAAACGTCTATAAGGAGACCCTCCCTAATTGCACGAGTGAAACTAATAAGGATAGAGGAAATATTGAACTCGTAGTGCTGTTGTAGAAGTAAATGTACGGGTAAGTTTTAAATCGATTTTACGTTCAATTCATTAGAAGGGCGTCTTCTTATTTCAGATATAACAGAGTATTTTAAAGATATAACAAAGTATTTTCAATCATTTTTTGTTATTTTTTATTATCTCTGTTATTCATACTAATACATATTTTTTTAAATTTATGAACATAATTAATAATAAAAAAAAACATTTATAAATATAAAAAAATAGGGACCAACCGGTATCGGGAATAGGGTCCAAGCTACCGGTGGTTAGGGTTCCAGAGAAAGGGACCTCCTCACAATGCGCGCCGTAACGAGGAGTACCGCCTTCTGTATCAAGCTCTTGATCCAGTCCCCCAACGAGAGCCTCTTAAGGTGTTCATCGAGGCTCTTTGCTATTAACCCATTGGCCGAGACGACTTTATTATTATTTTTATGGTATTTTATTTTGTATGTCGGATCTCATTGTTATACATATGTCTTAATATTTATTTTTTTAAATCTATTTCATCATTGATGGGATTTGCTCATTTAAACTGACTGCCCAAGATGCGACCGACAATCTCAAGGATAAGAATTTTAAGGTAAATTCTATGGCTCGCAAAAAGATAGTGTTGAAGTAAGTTTGCTATACAATATAACAAAGCCCTTATAATGATTAATGAGATTCATTCGAGAGTGAGTCACCTACACGCTGTTATGAGAGTTTTATATGGAAACATAAATATGAATGTCTATCATTCATCTTCGAACCTTTTACCTATAGAGTAAGTTACTTATTTCCATTAACTTATTATAACCGCTGCAGTTCCGTACACAAACCCCCAACAACCTACTTTTAAGGTTCGTTACACATTATAAGAAAGCTATACATTACATTTTAAGCATCTCTATATCGTGCCCGAAGGAGCGTTGCGCCTAATACGTTAGCTAACTTATGGTCCGCAGTGTAGCCGTAAACCTCAGAATGTATGGAAACTATTGGGTACAAAGGACCACAGGGAATAACCGTTTGGAGGTAGAAATGCAGTTCAATAAAAATGGAGGAAAAATTAATTAAATATCTATAAAATTGATTACTGAATTTTTTGCCTCACTCTCCTATCGCTGCATTCTATCACTAGACATATACGTGCATAAAACGCCTGGTCAGTCCAGGTACGAAAGAGATAAAATTTGTGATGGGATTATATTTATTTTAGTTAGTTGCTGGAACGCATCACTACGACTATTATTGCATAATTGGTTCCTAGGTCTGTTTTTCTCTTACTATCACCGTTGACCCTTTCACCTGGATTAAACCCCTAGTAGAGTTATTTTGTACATTAGTATCTTATCCAGGTGCAAATAATGTTTACCTATAAATAATGATAAGCTGGAATCAGAGTTTATATTTTGCTGTTTCCGTAATTCAGATGAACAAAATTTACAAAATTCTGAGTGTTTGCAAGCTTCATACTTACTATCAATCTGAATGTTGTTCAATATGTATCAGTTTCTACAGAAAGCTGTGTACATTGGAATTTGCCATTAATACAAGTAGTTACCAACTTTGTAAAGTTAGTGCCTCGTTATGGGAGTTGTAGTCAAAAGTAACGACTCACATTAGCTATATCTCATAATCCATGTTCCATTTCTATAAAATACGGTAATCAAGGTAGTTGATGTTATTCACGTACTAAATTGACCAAATATGGTTATGATAACATGTACAATACCAATTATAATAATCAACACCTCAAAGCCAATATCCGAATTTATTATCCGCCTAAATAAATAAATCGAACAGATAACATTAACCAATCAAGAATTTGAAAGCAAAACTTCTTTAATTAATGTTAAATTATTCGAAAACAACATCCGAGCCTATTAACGGTTGGTATCAGAAATCTTGTAACTTTTCGCCTTTAAACTTGTGAAAGAAAAACGTTCGCCGAAATTCAGTTGAAAATAAGCTCCCCGGTCTCGCAGCGATTACCATAAAACTTGTTTAAATGGTAATATTAGAAGACGTCACTTGCCGCAATCGTCTCCCCTAAGGATTTTAACCAAATCTATCTCAACAAAAATACATACGCGGATAAAATCCTCAACAAAAAATTGTTATACTGCCGATCCATTTTTAGTTTCATTTGAAACTTTTTCAGACTGTGGCGCAGTGACATGACGATTTTTACGAGTCAGGATTTTTCTATTTCAAGGTGGTCGAGTTTCGTGATGTCAGTTTGACGAGGGACTATTATGGAATTTTTAGAGTCCATCAGATTTTTAAATCTGAATGCTTTTGAAATGTGCATTGGAATCAAATATGTGATAGATTTTAAAATTATGATAGAAAGTATTCCTATATTCAGTAGGTTTATTTATTTTATTATAAGTAGAAACTAAACACAATGTACATACTTTTTAATAAGACCTTATCTTCAGGTAACAACGATAGGGAGGCAAAATATGTATATCGATTGTCCTCGTCACCATCATCAATTTATCACAGTCCATAACTACACAAGCTTCATCCGAATAACAGGTATTGCTGGTAAGCATCACGATGGGCAAGGCAGTTCCTAACTGTGATCAACCTCTTGAACCTGTGCCTGTGCCGTCGCTGACTTGTTCAGGCTAGTTAGTGGAGGTGGTCCTTCGAACCGGTCCGTTATTTGTTGGATGTAGTAGGAGCTTCCCGAATATAAACAAAGTATTGCTAGTACGAGTGCTAGTAGTGTAGTATGTTTATGTTAATGGACTACTAGTGTTAGTAGACTACTAGGACTAGTATTTATGTTGCCTTACTTATTTCATTGCTACCTGTATTTTCTTTGCTATCCACTTAAAAAGCTGGCGAAACTACTCTACTATAAGCTCTACTCTACTCTTCAAAATTAAAAAAAAAAAAAAAATAGATAATTACCTATTCCTTAACCCTAAAATAAAATTTCCAAGGTACCATTGAAATATCCAGATGAAAACCCTTGTCACGGCAGAGAATTAATCTCGGAGTTGGAGCACAGAATGAGGCATTATGGAAGTGGGTCAGAGGTGTACTTCTGTAAGAATAGCCATGATTTGAAAAGGATTAAACGTGAACTGATTCAAATTACTGTTGAAATTTATGAAGGTAATATCATTCTTTATGGACTGAACGTTTTAAATTTCGAATTTCATGATTGACATGGTTTTTTTTTGTGGATGCCTTAAGAGTATCGTTTGGCTGCCGACTTCTAACAAAATTGTCTTGAAATACGCGCAAAATTGGAGTTTGGGTGTTAACGTTTCCTACATCTAAATCTTAACTAATTAATTTGATTTTGCTCTCTATCGTTTTGTCAGATTATAAAGTAGGTCGACAAGGTTAGTTTTCAAAATGTTGATTAAATTAATAATTATCACGAGATAGGTATAATGAAGACTTTTAGTTAAAAAAAAACACTTTTTGAAGGTTAATTGTTTCTGAATCTATAAACAATATAAAAAAAAACGTGACGACCTGATTTTTGTATGACATATAAAAAAAAAACAGCAAAATCAGCTCATGTTTAGTGGGGTAAAAACGTTAACGCATTTTGTATGAAAACTTTTAGCTAAACTGTAGTCTTAAAATGTTGAAAGGATTGGGAATATATTGGAATAAACAAACTATGCACTAGAGATTGCTATTCTATTAGCAGCAACCTCTCCATATATTACTCTTACCATATATATTCAGATCAGCAGAAAATATTCTTTGTTATTTTTGGGTCGATAAATGAATTACAAGCTAGTGAACTCAAGGCTGCCTGCAAAGAACATTGGTCCTTTGAGAGACATGGCAACAATGTAGGTGTTATTTTTGAACCTGATTCTATGTAACCTATAATATTTCAACCTTCGTATAAGAAGTATAATTCGTATTATAGTAGTTATCTACAAGATTACATATCTACCGTTCTGACTGAATAAACTATATAAAATGTTGATTCGTGGTAGTATCTCCTGGAATAATACTTGGACAGTGCACTTATACATTGTCTAAATCTTAATTGTTATCTGCCGTATTTATGATAAATGTTCTTATATAAATAGCAATTAACCGGCTAACATCCTGGGGGTGCAATGACTTATAAGCTTAAGTCGTGACCAGGGTACGGGAATCTTTAGTTAATAGGTAAGTACGTGACCAGATTTCATCTTAAGATTTTGAAGAAAAAAAAATTACTCGCGAAGCTTATATACCTACTAGTAATGTAGGGTATAATCCTGTACCTACTTATATTCAAAACGCGTACTATGGAAGACGATTTAGTTTGAGAATATAATTAATGTATGAGATTATCAACTTATTATAATAAATGACATACATATATCTCCTTAAAGTATCTATGTTAAAATGTCGAACCATCTTGTTGACAGCGTATGACAATGAGACATAATCTGGTATCAAACAAGAAGTTCTATTCCATCCAATGAGATAACGAAGAAGAAGAAAATAAAGCATGATACCCTGATATAGTATCGTATAAATAAATAAAAACTAAACCAAAGTAAGCGTCGCGTATCAAATGAAACTGACCTGACTGCACAAAACACCTGGTGTTAATTAAAATGACTGGCAGTAACACCTCTACAACCTCCGATCCCTGGCGTCTTAAGGCATAATTAGTGAAATATTTGACGTCAAGTGGAAGCGATGATAATCCCAAGGGCTATGAGCGTCTAGACTATGTGTTAGGTAGGTCTCTGAGGATCTTCGTCTAGACGCACATAGCTCATTGATGTTTTTATTAACTTTACGTGAAGCTCTTCGTGCATAAAGCTATCACGCCCCTCATTACCGAAGTGTGGGAACTAATGTACGCTTAGTCTGTCAATAATAGTGTTATTTTGTTAGATGGAGTGCTACAACTTCCCTAGACTTTGGTAACATGCAATGCGCAGTTTTTTGGTGTTAAAATTGTATCATGTCAACCTGTTATCACTCATCATGTCAGATTAGTGATCGTCAAATGTTCTTAGTAACGTAAATGACTGCACATCCCCTTGCCATAATCCCTTAGTTTCGCGATACCAACGGGAAAAGAGATTAGGTATTTTTTTCGCCTGGAACCTGATCTGTTTTCCTTACTTCCAAAGGCTTCCATTTCAAGGAGTCACTGGTGACTTTCTTTTGTTATTTATTACGTAATACTGAGTATACATTTTTAAAAATTATTTTCATACAACCATCATTATCCCCGGTCAGTTCTCTATCGAAGCTCATGCCAGATTGAGGTTATAAAACTAATAGCATCCATAAATTAACCAATACTCTCTTAACATCAACACAATGCTTACTAATTTTTTAATTCATGAAATCCACAACAAACATCCCATTACAAACCATCGATTAAATCCAACAAGAGCGTTCTATTACTAAAAACACACTTAACACGATCACTTGAACAAACAAAGCAATTCGTTTGTTGAATTAACGACATCGCTGTGGGGCGTCTTCCGCATAGTAAGACGTAAAGAAATTTAATTAGCGTTCATTGAGATAATTCACTGCTTCCACAATAGGCCGGCGAAAGACAACTTTCACTAAGTATTTGTACACACGGTCTCAGGGGACGTTTAACAATTTCCTAGTAATAATTTACTAGATCGACAGAAGATGTAGAGGAAGGTCCGACATGATACAGCTGGACTTGCGATTCGCATAAAACAGGTAAACGATCTAGAAGTAAAAGGAGTCGGGTATATCCTATGGCTAGACAGAACCTGTGAGTAATGATGATGATACAGAATCACATGACGCTCTAGAGTATCAACAGATGATTTTGTTTCGCTATTTCAGTGTTAGTCCCATACAAAAAGTTGTTCGTAATGATGAGTACAATTACTCCTTAAATGGATCCGGATCAGAAATGTAAGACCTTATAGAATAGCCATCTAAATAATTCTATGGATAATCAGTAATAAGCAGAGAAGGACTTTGATTTCTTGGAATTGGGTCGCTTCGTTTAATTACCCTTTTCTGCAGAATTATTAAAACTCTATGGACTTGTTTCCAGGAGGTTAAAGCTAGCCCATCTTTTATACATTAAATCACAAAATTCTAAACAACAGATCTTGATCCAATTATCTAACTCTAAGAACAGATAAGTAACGAAGCTGAGACGAAACACTCTGAACACCGGTTGCGTATCAATTATTCAAGTGCTATTTATTGTTCTACTATAGGGAGATAATACGCGGAGTGTTTTGTTTAGTTTGTCAAAGAATTATTCTGTTCTTAACAAAAGTTTTGTATAGGGTAGGTATAAATTAAAACCTTTCCTTAGAGTGGAGTTTTTAAGGTTTACTTACCGTGTTGATTGGATATTACATTGTAAATACAGTTGGTCTATTAATTACTACTGAATTACAGGTTATACATATGTTCATTCGAAAGAATTCCTCGTTGCTACGAGGTTGGTGAGTGTATGGGAATATGATGCTGCATATTCGTCGTGTGTTCTTCCTTCCTCTCCGCCTCTGCTGTGACAAAATGATCAAAAGATTGTCTGTACTAAAATAGAGACTTCAAGCTAATATCATAATACATTAAAATCCACACAATTTTAGTAATGCCATTTTGCTACTCTAAATAATTATGTAGCTAATTTATAGCGCCAAACTTTAAACAGTGGTCTTTGAATCTTCCCCCAAGTGCGATAGCTATCATTTGAAATTATATAATTAAATATGTTAGATTTAATGGCACTATATGTGCATCTGAATTGGTACTATCAATTTTCATTTTTTGGAAAACTTTCGCAACTAAAAGTGTCGAGAGCGTTTCGACGTTAAGATCTCCTTGCAGCAAATTTAGAATGACGTGTCATACTGTATAGTGTTTTATAACCAATTTGGGCTATCCTTTTAGCGACCATAACATATGCATAAACAAGCTCAGACGCCATAATATGAGTTACACCGCAATGCACTCGAATATTACACATTGTTATGAATGTCGGAAGATTATGGATGTGACATTTTTGCAGAATAGAAGCAATTAAGAAGAAGAGTTTTTTGTCAGTTTCTATGAAAATATGTTCATAGTTTTACGAAACATCCCCGTCTTATATCCTCCCTTTTGCCTTTTTTAATCTCTTCTCGCAGATAATTCCTTTCTGAAAAAGGCATTACCTCAGAAGGAAAATCAGCATTATTATCGATTGTTTTAATATCATTTTCATCATTTTATATGCAAAATTTATGACAGCGATCCTACCGAAATGGTTAAGTTGACAATGTTTTTTTTTTTCAATTAAATGTTTTTTTTTGATACTCCCTTTGGTCTTTATTAGTTTATTTTAGTCTATTGCAAATGCTCTTTGTTTGTCGTTTTCCTCCTGTAAGCTAATAAGAACATACTGGGCGGGGGTGAGTTTATGGATTTTGGGTGAAATATTAGTCCAGACGATATACAGGGCAATTCGGAAAATGTCTTGTGTCCACAACCTCTTAAACATTATTATATCACCTCTATCTCTTCTTACTCAACTGCCTAACCCTTTTAGTAGTTCTACGTGATTCCACCACAGGTCGGGAACTTCGTGTTGCCGTAATGCAAAACGTCCTGGTCGCGTTATTATTATTTAACTTTGTTGCTCTGAACAAACATTGTCCCCGGTTGTAACCGACAACCGTTGGAATGGAGTTCCAAACTGCGAAATTACTTTTTGTATGGTAGTATTTTTGTGATGCGATTTCAAAGAAGTTAACTTTTTTGTGTGAGCTGTATGATAGACGAGTGTGAAGTGCTGGATTGTTTAATTTGATAACTGGAGCAATTTTATTCTAATATTTATTCTCTTATTCAGTTCTTTTTATTGAAATATAATAATACCTAATAGTGTAAATCAAAGATAATTCTCCGAAAATACCCTGTAGGTAGGTATTGCCTATCAAATTTCAAAAGTTGATACTTGGGATATACTTGACATATAAAACTAGTGTTGTTTACAGTATATTTAGAACAGCTACTCAGAATTAAAGGCGTGAGACCGAACGTAATCAATAAGGCGAGTATCCTGAAGATGAAGTTAAAACAGAGTTCCCTTTACATTGGGGAAGGTCGAGCACCCTACAACGTGTAGATGGTCCTTAAACAGAGGGATAGCTCGATACACGATCATATTAGAGGAACTTTTAGGATTTGGGTTGAAAGTGATTACTTTTTCGGAAAAAGAAACCGACGATGTGTCAAATCATGCTAGTCGTAAAACTTACTTATTTAGTAAGGGAACCCAATGTATTAAATTAGAGATCCCTAATAGCGATATTATTTGTGTAATATCAAATAATGTTAGATTTCCGCTCAATATCTAAGATATAATAAATATATGTAATTTAGATACACGAGGTCACTAATCTAACATTATGCCTTGTAGAGAATCAAAATGAATGAATAGCCCAGCTAAAATGTAGGAAATAACTGTTTCAAAATTAAATCAATCCATGATACTTAAAGAAGCTTGGTGTGTACGCGCAGGCGTCGCATGCTGACGAAGACTCTTGCCAAACTCGACCGGAGTGGCGGATGTCTCGACTCTGTCAAACTCGAGTACAAAGACCTGATTATGAATACACCGATACATGGTTGACGTAACGAAAACGTAAATTTTGTGTGGATAGTTATTCGGAAGTTGTTAAGGTGTTAATGGAAGAATGTGTTACCTATTGATATTTTTGTCTTTCGTAATTTATTAAAGTCAAATGAAACAAAACTTTGGTCTAAAATGCCAGCAAATTATAATTGTAGTTTCAAAAGCAACTTCATTAAAATAATAATAACACAAAATAAATGAATCTGTTCATATGTAAATAAATTCGTTATTTTCAGGTGAAAGCATAATTCAAATACACTGTTTTAAATTTCATTACAGTCTGACATAGGTATGTGAAATTAAATTACTTTCGCATGTTATTTCATTAACATTAACTTTCACTCCATTTTCACAGTCTAGTGCCGGTTAATACTTACGATCATTGAAGTAAAAATAATGCGACCTTAAATAAGCATGAGATAGAAGGGAATCCAATGGAATTTTTATTCAAGATCAAATCAAGTGTGAATTTGATCTGGGTTCGACTTATTTCAACATGTCATGTGACAGTTTGGTGCATATTTTTTTAGGAATCAAATAAAAGAACTTTTCTTGAACACTGAATTTTAGGGAGAATAATAGAAAATTAAATGATCTGTACCACTATCACGAGTTTTCTTACTATTTACTATCAAAGTAAAGTAAATTTCATGATAGCGATTTTAGCGCTTAACTTGTTTACTTTAGGGATTAGAGTCGCTTATGTGACATCTAGTCTTAGTAAAGTTTTGATTTACTATTTACTATATTATAGAGATATCATGTTAGCGACTGTAATCCCTAATGTAACTAATTTAAGAACTAAAATCGCTTGCATGAAAATTTACATTTACTATGAAAGTAAATAGTAATAAACTCATAATAGCGGTTCTGATCCGTATTTTTTGATGATTCCACTCCACTTTGTTTTCGGTGCTTTCGGTGTGTGCTTTCGATCAGTAATTATTATATGAATAGGCAATAAAAAATATATGGACGAATTAACTGGCGTTAATCCGTCTGTGGTAAGCGAAGTGTGAGTGGTTCGGTTTTCCACTAAAATAATTTTTGCTCTTGCGGCCATTTTGTATCAAATTACAATAAAGTTGCAATCATACTAGTTTACCAGTTCACAGCCCGTCGTTGCCACGGGTAGACTATCTTTCCGTGACGGTTAAATCGAACAAAATAAGGCTATTATACGGCAAGACTAAAAGCGGTGTTTTCTATGCCCAGCTGTAGTTCACAATATACTAATAGACTTTTAATGATAAACAATATTTCATTTCAATATTGTCGTATATCAGTAAGCAAAAATAGCATTAACCAGTTGCGGCGACTGCCATCTGACCTCCGCCATCTAATAACTGGGAGACCCTGGTATTCTAAGGTTATCAGACTGATTGTCAGACTTTTTGGGCTGCTGACATTTTTAACGATTGTCATAGGCGTCCGTATGACATCCGCAGCCTAATTACCGATGTAGCGACAGGCGTAGATCGCGCGATAACTTCTGTCAAATGTCATTTTGGTGACATATAATCTATTGGCTGACAGTGAGATTGCTGTCGCGTGGCTGTCGCGTTGCTGTCGCTTTTTTACGTAATTAGGCTGCCGGAAGGACTGTTTAACCTGCTTTTTGAGACACGGACGGGTCTCCCATCCAAGGATTAACCATAACAAGCGCGGCTTAACCTTGCAAATGACTGATCTGTGCGGTAGCTATGTAGATCCGAGCCCCTCTAAGCAAAATAGCACATAAAAATAGCATATAACTAACTTCCTAACATAGAAGGTAAGTATGTACTCGCATCTATATCAAAATGAATTTATTTCATTTTGAAAACTCAAGCGGTTTCGGTCGAAATGCGGTCAAGTCAACGGAAATGAAACGTAAGAGAATAGAGATTTAGTGAAATTTTGCTGGCGATGCATTACCAAAGATTGACGTACCTACCGCTTCAGGGAATTTCAGTTACAAATTGCTGACCACAAAGTTCGTTCTTACCTTAGGCGATCTACGTATTTTTATGAGAACCGATACACGTTGTTAATAGGTACCTACCTAAGTTTAAAGCTAATATTAATGAAGTTCGTTTTTCTGCTTAAATCTTTCTCAGGATGGCCTCAATAAAACCTCTTTGTTGTCGACTTGGGTCTAATAAAGATTAATTAAGAAAAAAATGACCATTTTCAGGGACCCCAATTTCAAAAACACAATTTAATATCCAACGAATAAGCTATTAAGCATCATTTTAATTACAATGAGTGCTTCATAATTTGAACTTTTTTATTTCACAGCGGCCTAACATTCTGCATAAACAGTTCTCCACAGAAAGCTTTGGCAAAGCTTTTAGAGGAGATCGTAACTCCTTAAGTACTGTTTTAATGACGTCCCTTAGTGTTTTATAATTAGCGTGAATATACCTCAATGTATTGTTACGGAAAGATGGCGGATTTGGGGTGACTTCAGCTCTTTGGGACTCTACGAAGGGAAAATAATTAAGTATTTTCTTTCTAACAGTTTTTTGGACAGAAAACTGGGTGTGGAATAAAATATTGGCTATTGATATTTGTTCAGTTGTGGACGTGCGAGCAGGTGTTGATAAACAGCTGATAATTACCTAAGCTTGCATTTATTTAATTTTTGCACAGTGCTAGTATTCGTACTTCTATTTTTGACTAAAGCAAAATATGCTTGTGTGTGCAACCATTAATGCGTTGTACGGCTGGAACTTGATTTCTCATGAGTCAAAGACGTGTGACGTTGTCGCCTATGAATATTGCAGTACAACAAAACAACGAGAAAATTTGTGTGCTTGTATATAAATATGACGCATTTGGATATAATTAAGTCTCACATTAATACAACAGATACGCAATACTTAGATGCAAAGGCATTCTGGTCCAAACCGGCGATACGCGTCCCGGGAGTAAAATGTGGTATTTTTTGGTACAAAATATTATTTAGATTGCTTTGGTAAACAGATATCGGCAGCTGGCAGTTCCAAATTGAGAATACATTATAAAGTATTTCAAACCAAAATTGATGTTCAGAGTAAACGTAGGTCACAGAAAATTTAAATATGACTTTTAATGACTTTACAGTTAGTAATTAAGATTCCGACCAGTACAAAATTTGAGGACTAAACTTGAAATTTAAACTTAGCGCTTGTAATAATTTAGTTATATTTGGTGAATTAAAATAATATTCTCTCTAAAATTTTGGACTATGTAAAATTAGAAGATATACACTTCAGTTTTTATAATTTCATGCGATAAGTTGTATGTGATTTTAAAACACATAACAAGTCATGATAACTATCGTGAACTTAATGCCATACTCACCAACACTAGAACAGATATTTAAAATGAAAACGGCCGATTACTCATACAAACATTCTTGCCAAACGGCTGATTTGGGCCTTAATCGTGTTATATCGTAGGTAAAATTGGGCCTTAATATAAAAATAGACTTGAAAGAAGTAATAAATTCCAAATTCTTCAAGAAGTGATGAGTGAATATTGAGTGAAGGAGTTGCAAGCTGTTAAATCTAATAATAATGTTGGACCAGATCCGGTACATACCTCTTTCTCGCTTAGATATTGAAATACGTCTTCAGCGCTTGATATTAATATTTTATAACGTTAAGTACATAGTCGCAAGATATTATAGGATGTTAATAAAAAGGAATAGAAAAAATCACTATTCAAACAAGTTCACAGGCAACTAATCGTGCAGGACTCGAGTAAACACTTTTTTTAAATTGTAGGACAAAAGATTTTGTGAGTAAAATAAAATAAAATAAATGGGGACGTACTTACCGAAACTGTAGAGTCTAAATCCATAACATTTCTAAACTGTAATCATGATTAATGACAAGACTTTGACAGGGACCCAAAACTGATATTCATTTTAATTTGAAACAAAAACTAACTTACCACTTCGGAATATTAATCAGATTAGATCAAAAAATTTATCGGGATTAGTCAATGTTAAGTGCATATCAAATTATAATTTTGGGGAGATAATTTATAGTTTGTAAATTATGAGTAAAATTTGTTGAAGGTTTTTGTAGGATTTTTTTTAAAGAACACTTATACATTTGTTACATTAAATTGGGCATAAGCTGAAGTATGCAGGTATTAATAAATGTAAATATTCTATTGTAAGTTTGTCAGATATGTTGTTAAGTAGACGTTCATTTAGACCAAATTAAGAAACATCAAAGAGCATTATTTATGTAGATACATAGACCACTAGTGGCATCTTATTTAAATCTCAAAAGATGCATGCAAAACAAAAAATATTCCTTGAACGCAGCGAAATTTCTCATTCGAAAAGAAATCCTTGCTTGTTAAGGACGATACATGCAGAGTCGCGAGTGCGCGTCAAAACGTTAAGGGCATAAAATGTAAAAGAAAAAATATCGTAGAGGATACTCGAGCCAGCAAAGAGTTCACCACCATGCATACAAATGCTCAGACATGTTGTGTCTACTTCAAGTCTTAAGGCTGGAAGGTAATGTGCTGGAGAACGTGTCATACAGAAAATGAGAATTTTTTGGCCTTTTCAACGTAGTCTAATAATATACTTTGACGGTAAGTTATGTTATATAAATCACGTATAATGGCGCCTTAATAAGGCCGTGTTATTTAAATATAATTATTATACTATTATAAGGTTAGAAAATATATATAAAATAACAAGCGAATTAATGGATGAGGATGAAAAATTAACTCACTTAAAGGATTACAATTTTAAAACAATTTAAAAAAAGTGCGTTTTATCGAAAGTCCGTGTATTTGTAAAAATAATATATTTAAGTATGATGCAATAGCAACAATATGATTCTGTTATTTGTTGTGATTTTTTCGCTCCATCCTTTTTTGATAACGGTACGTTTGTCTGTGACAGATCCTTATTTTTGCGTAGTCTCTACGTACTAATGATTATTTAGCGATCGCGACGTGATTGGCGCTGTCCCTTTGTTTTTGCCCGATCGTTCCCACGGATGGCAGTGTGATGAATGGGCTAAGGGTCAATAGATGTCAACCACGGTCGGGTCTATTGACGTAGGAAAGTATTTACTCATTGGTGTGTGTTTAGGGGATAAATGTCGAAAAGGAAAGTACGCGTCTGTCAGTTGAAAATAATTGTCTACTTTTATATTGTCGGACTGTCGATTGGTGATTTTTGTTAGTGGATTTATTTTATTGTTGTGGATAAGGAAAATCGGATTATACCTACAGTAAGTGACAACACGCGAACTGCAAAAAAAGAAGAAACATTCTGATTCGAATATTACTAACGTATTAGGCTCTCAATGTAAAATTAGGGTCATCACCTTTATAGAAATATTGATTATTGAAAAAAAGAAGATGAATACTATTTTAATCATTTAAATACCTATCAATAAAATAAGTCTTCAAAAAGCTACAGATTTATTTTATTTTATTTACCCGTAATATAAAATTAACTTTTCCTGAAAGAATTAGGCTTACATTGGCGTGTCCATGAAAACGATTTTTATGTGCCTAAATAAATACTTATCATTAAAATTATTTGTTGAGCAAACTGTGCAAAGGCGTTGCTAGGTAAGCAACGAAGGGAAAAACCATATTGCAGGTGAAATGAAAAAGCATAACTAATCCGTCAGTGGTTTCAACCTGTAATTTGAATGACCTGATTCATAGAGTAGCCTTGATTAGCTAGAACCTGAGCTTGAGATTGGGTTCTTGCATTTTTCCAACCCATGGTAAGGTAAATGTTGAGTGTGTGTGTGTGAGAATAAAACTTTCTAATGTAAAGGAATTTTATAGCGTTAAAATCGATTTTCTCATGAGATCGTAATATTCAAATTGATCCCTTTCTTTTGTTTTGCGTGATAAATACTGGCAATCCGCCTCTATTGACAGTGTCCTTTCCTCTTTCAAAAGCTTTGTTCGCAATAATAAGAACGTAAATGAAAATCACACTGGCGTAGTGGCTAAGTAGCTGTATTTTTGCATTAAGGTTCATGGATTCAATCCTCGGTACGAAACAAATAGTTATATGAATACGTTCCAGTTATATTATGAATATCATTGCATGTGGGATTCATGTCATGAAAAAAACATTTAATCGAATTAATAGATTTTCGGAATGTTCCACATTGGACTACTGTTTTAACTTTACAGTACAAAGGGGGAGTCGCTCTTGATTATTATTCATGTTCTAGTTAATTTCACCCAACCCGTGTAATTAATTTCACGTGGTTTTATAGATAAACACAAACATGGATTATAATCAGAGGAAACAGCAGAGCGTTGCCAATACTTTTGATGTAAGGTACCTAAGGAAATTAATCTAATTACCGTTGCCAGTTTGAGAGAAACCGCCTACCGAAATTTATGCGCAAATCAATATAATCATATCACCATTATTCAATATTCATGTCTTATATATTTCTTGTGTCGATTCCTGTCGGACATCAGCGGCCGACGAAGAATTATTATTAATACTATTGACTGTGTGTTTTATGAGGTACTTGACTCCAAGTCCCAGCAACCAATTGTCTATTAAAAGTATAAAAGTGAAAATGAATACTCAGTACATTTTCAGATACATACAGAATGAATAAATTATTTATTCAGTCTGTCGTGACACATAAGACCCGTTTAAAATATTTATACATGTGTACAGACAAGTATGAATACTGAAATCGCAATGTTGTGCCTACAATAAAACAAACCTTTGAGATCTTTCTAAGCAAGAACAATGAATGATTAAAACCGAATATTAATAATTCATGCAGAATTTGCAAGCGTATATGGCTTTCAAAGACGAAGACGAGTTTAAAATTACCAGAATCAAACAAAAGTTTTCAATATGTTATTTAAGCAGAATGTAGTTCAATTATTAACACCACTGCTGGGCACGGGCTACTTATTAGAATGAGACTAACATGCTTGCCTAATATAGGTTATGAACTGCACACACCTTAAAAAACTTCAGTAAAGTTTTCCATAGTGTCCGAGTGAAATAGACATACGGCTATTTATAGGATTAGCCAGAAACCTTTTAGCTAAAAATGTTCACAACCAGATTACTAATCTAATCGTATGTGTATGTACTAAATTTCATGTAGGTTCTCCCAAAAACACATCTCCTAAGAATAGATAAATTGTTTCCGATAGTTTCAAGCCTCGCTGGAGCACGAAAAAAAGAGTTCTGTCCCCTAAAACGAAAATAAAATACAGTCATATAAACCCTTTGTTTGAACTGTTTGTGGTCTACGTGTCATTCCAACACAAACAACATTTAAACAAAAGCCAACATTCCCACAGTCAACATAATCGTATAAAGCCAAAAACATTCCATTACCTCTCGGTGTAGGAAGTCTGTCTCGCTCATTATCTGTGACGCCGATTCCTTTTCTGAAAAAAGCTTTCAGTCGCCAGTCTCACACACGTTGTGAAGGCCTCTCAAAAATTCATCGCCCGTCTACGAGCTCTGAATGGGTTCCGCAGTCGGCCCCGACTTGCCGTGCCCGGTAATCTACTTAATAAGTAATCTTGTAGGGGCTCTTACCTTTGTTAAGTTGGGATAAGAATACTGTTTTCTTTGTTTCATATGTTACTGGTATGTTGCTTTTGAAGACAATTAAAATGAAACCTTTCTATTATTAGGTATCTGAAGATAATATGTTCTATAGTTTTATAGTTGGTTGTGATTATATTAAAGTGAAAATGTCAGTGAATAGTAAAAGTAGACACATTTCGCAGTGACCAAATTAACATAACATCAAGCTTGTATTTTCACGCAGAGGCTTACTATTTACAGTCGCCGACACCGTTATACAATTATATATACACTCCAAGTTGCTACTGAGAATTAGCTACCTGGAGTACAAAAAATTCCACTAACACTTTGCCCGACCGTAGGAGATTGAACCCAAGATTTCACAATCACCATCCGCGCTGTAGATGATCAATGAGACATTTACTATTCTGATTTAAATCTATCACATTTACATAGTTCTACCCCCAATCATAAAAGTAAACTACCTACCACACTAAATAATGTAAAAACTTTACACATCCACAAATAATACAACTGACTCAAGTACATTAATTTCATTATCTCGTCGCAAACGCGTTTCCACGCAGACGTATAAACTGGGTGTGTAATCAAAAAATGTAAAGTGCTTATACGTGATACAATTACTAGCCGAGCAGACAGCGTTGACGAGATAACATAAGAGATTAAAAGTTTGTTATAACTTGACGTAAGGTAAAAGTTGCGAGTATTCTGATGTTGTTTGTGGTTCATTTTCACGTTAGCTTTAATATCATCTGTAATTGATACTTGCGCTTTATAAACTTGAATTCGGTGACAGTCAGATGTTAGAAAACGATTCGTGACACAAAATTATATGTTCCTTGGTTATGATAGACTCTAATGTCTTAGATTATAAATATAACTTAATTTTTGATGCCAAAGGCAATCTTGAATTATCATCTGCGAGCATATAATGAGATTTTGGCTGTACATTTAAGGTTGTCTTGATGTAATAAGTGCCTCTCTAAATCTCGTTTACTCATATTCTTTTACAAACTGAAATACATAACTAGAAAAAAATGTCTCCGCTATACATATACCTATCAGCGTTTTAGTCGTTGTCGGTAAAAAACGGGAGTCCTACCTGTTTTTGTCACTCCTAAACTCGTAGCTGTGAATATGTTCCACGTTGCAGTTTTAGTCACAGACAGCGCAATGAATACTTGAAATGCAATCTATGCCAAGTTCCCAGCTTTTCCTTTCACCGCTTTTTCGAATTATCCACTTGAATAATCCGAGTGTACTATACTGCCAATGTTTAAATTGATCAAATCGTGGTGGATGAAAGACTTCACCTTTCATCTGTTAAACTTGATGATTATGACATTACCCACGATTTTACATATAAGTGATCTTCGTACCCACATTTAAAAGGACTAGATAACAATGATTTCATATATCAAGCTACGATGACTATTTTGTAATACCGTAAAACGGGGTGAATAGGGATCCAGGGGCGAATAGAGATAAAACTTTGAAACCATTTCAACCTTTGAATAACTCAGTTTCAACCCCTGCATCCCTATTTACCCCATTTTACGGTACATGACTTCCAAATTCAAAACCGCTCTCTCATTCGTCATTTCAAATGCCAACATAATTCGTGATGACACATCATTAATACGCCGCTTCCATCTCATGTCGAACTGTATGCAAACGAGTTTTCTTTTTTCATACGACACCGCAGCAAATTTTCATCCGAAATAGGCGCCGGTCTCACACGGGGCCCTCAAAAATTCAACGACGCGAGACCGTCGTTGGCTTATTCTGTTTGCTTACCTTTTACTTCGCGAAAATAGGTGCATTACTATAATTACTGATTTTAGGAATTAATAAAAAATGGAATAGTTAGCTCCATATTACCGGGAATTCAAGTTAGCTATTTACCTGATAACACTGAAAATCATTAATGGTAGTGAATTATTAATCAATAGTCAACAGTAAAGCGTCAAAGGTTGCTCATCATAGGCCTCTCTATAAAAGAGGTAATGTATGTAGTCACCACACTGGCCAAGTCGGTTGAAGTTGGCATACTAGTCTAGCATAAATATAGTCTCGACCTTTCTCATAAATTGTATAATTCGTCAAAATAAATGTTGCTCCACACTAGGAATAATTCCTGTATCGTGGGTACGTTTACAAACATAATTATATATTCACATACACAAAGACCCAGACTCAAAACAACTATCTGTAGATCATACAAATATTTGCTTTGTGCGAGAATTGAACCTACGACCCGTAGTGCAGCAGTAAATCTATCAGCCACTGCACCAACCGTGTCGTTAATGTGAAGAATTTTCTTTTTTCTCGGGATTAGACATTTAATGTGAGTGAGAAAGTTCGAGAAAAGTTTATGCTACGCTTGTAGGTTGGTTGTTTTTAGTAGCCAAGTGTCCAATTTCGGTATCATCAATATCAGCGTAGCTTTTTACCAACTATTTTGGGATCGGTTCCTAGTCTAATCAGACGAGGCTGAAAGGTGTATGGTTATATAAAAATTGAAGTGAAGACTTATAAGTCAGGGTGCACTAACGCGATATATCTTCCATAACGCACGAGTGCGTTACGTCATCCAAATTAGGTATACTTAGGTCTTAAAATCTTTAGGGATACATTCCGGTTTAGATAAAATTATATTGCGTCCTCGAGTCTGGATCCCTCGTAGGAATCATAATAAGCCCGTCAGTAGGTACGTTTTCGGCTGGCCAGGTCTCTAGACGGTGGCTGATGAATATTTCACTTCATTATAACAGTTTGCTGTACGCTTCTTATGTAATATTAAACACGATGACGGAGTCACAATGGTCGCGTATAAGTCACTGCTTTTGATCTTTATTTTGTTTAGAATTTTTGAGCAGTTTGTCTGTACAAATTATTATGCTAATAAAGCGATTTGGGGAGTTCTTTTCAATTTAAAAAGTCTATGTGGGTTGTCGTCATGTTTCATAAACCACTTATAATTTACTTATACTGAATATAAATTTAAAAGTATAGGTTGAGTGGTTTTAGTCCAATGTAGCTAATAACGGCAAAACCGTTTAAACATCTAAGATCATGTTCTTTTTTTTTTAATCGTTACTTCACACTGATATTCTGTGACCTGCCGAAAAAGCCGAATCGGTTAGCTTTTTGAATACAGGCGTTTTGAAAACGTGCAGTTTTACTGCTGAAAGTAGATAGAGTTCAAGGAGTTACATATGATCACGGTTGGCGCAGTGGTTGACACGGTTTGCGCCGTGGTTGAGTGATGACTGCTGCGCTGCGTGTCGCGGTTTCGATTCCCGCACGGAACAAATATTTGTATGATCTACAGATAGTCGTTTCGGGTCTGGGTATTTGTGTATGTGAAATATATGTTTATAAACGCAACCACGATACAGGAATTATTCCTAGTGTGGGACAATGTTTTATAAGAAATGAAATGAAATTAAAATGAAAGAACGCAAAATATAAGTAACCTACCCTTTTTAAAATCTAGGCGTATGGGTAGGTAGGGTAAGGACTTTCAGTATCTAGATAAGTTTGTTTGTATTACCTCAAAATCGAATCGAATTTTTGTTACACTGTTTTTAATGCGATTCTTGTTAAAAGTTAATGAAGCTAAATGCGTTTAAAAAAGTTCTCATTATATTCGTTGCCTCAGTTTCGCCATTTGGAATAGTTGTACGCAAGTAAATGAAGATTATTAAGTATTTAAAACTAACAAGCCATTAAAGAACTGTTCTATTAAAATTAAGTTTCTTGAGTGCTTGGGTTAATTGTGTATAATAATAGTGAACTTGTAAAATGAAATAGAATTTTAAGTTGGTGTACAGACAAAGTTCTTGTTATCAGAGGATTGATACTGCTGGCTTTGTCTGCCGATGGGGGAAAGAGATATGATCAGCTCCCAGTATAACCAGTTGTGGCTGAGTATCAGTATTTTATACGGAGTGACTGCCATCTTACATTTACAACCTAATTATTGCGAGACACTGATTGATACTCAGATATAAGACTAGTGACGTCTTTTTTGGACTTCTAAGACTCGTAATGACTGTCATAGGTATTCGTTTGACACCCGGGACTAAAGTCCTTAACATACTTTCCGAGGCACGAAGGGTTCTCGATATGTTAAGATCGGTCACCCATCGTAATGAGTCCTTACTGATCGCAGCAAGCGTTGCTTAACCTTACAGAAATTTAGAGGAAATAATTCCCATTCAAAATATCTCAGGGCCATTTCCATAAATTCAACATCGCGAGAACTCTCAATAAGAATAAGCTATGATAAAATTTCATAATATTAAAGCTAATGATAATCGTTATAAAGATCTCGCCCCCTATTATAACAGGATTCAATAATCTGCGAAATACGGGTGTACAGTTATAGTACACTTCTCTCTTAGCCTTTGGCTTAAATAGATTTTCAAAGTTAAAATAACAGGTTCAAGGTTAGCCAGAACGTACAGGAAATATTTATTATGTTCACCTAACTAATATTATTATTGTAAAAGAGCACAGTCAGCCTGTTCGGACTACCCTTTTCTCTCACGGTAAGAGAGTAAAAGCCTCTTATTAGTACCAAGTCATAAGGTATAGCGTTGATAGAAGCTATCATCATCATTATCGTAACCAATAGCCTCCTAATAATCCTAGACTTAGTAGATAGTTGCGGAATAATGTTTCGAGATCGAAGGATCAGTCAGTATCTGTAACTTGTAGATATTACAACATAGGAAGAGGAATGTGAAAGAGATTTTATCTGGAGGGTAATTATCGCTGTCTTCGAGATGAATTTTTATTAGTAATTGTTTTCCTCTAAAGCAAGGGGTGGCCAATCAGTTGGTCGCGAGCGAGCGGTCGATCGCGGCTATTAGTCCAGTTGATCGTGGCAAGGCAAAGAAAAATATAATATTAATCACTAAGCAGCACTCTGTATGGGCAAGCGTTTTGGAAAATATTCCCTTACGGTTGTTCAGTGCAACGTTTCATGTTCAGCTGTAAATGTTTACGGGGCTGATGGGATGAATGTTATTAACCAGAGGCGCCAAATGCTCAGCACTTGTGAATCACCTCTCTTTTTGTGTTGGTGAACAACACGCTCCCCTTTCATTTTTAAACCAAAAACTCAAGATACGTTCGAAAGGAGGCGTACGTAAATTCCATTTACTGGTGGAAAGTGCCGAGCTCGGAGCCCCATCGCAAACTCCACTTAATTACGCGCATAAATTGAAGTGCTCTCCCGTACACGATGGATGTAGCCACATTTTAACTCATAAAATATCGTTTCTTTGAAATTACCGAGGATTGGTGCGCCATAATTGGTTATGAAGACATGTGCGGTAATTTTGTTTTGGTTTTGATCGTTTTTGGTCGGAATTTACTGCAGTGGTCATACTGATTTCATAGTAAGAGCTTTACGGAGAAAAAGGAGCATTTCTGAATTCCTTATGTAAACAAGTTTATTGATATAAGAAAACATTTATAAACATCAAGTCAAAATAATATAAATACACGCCATTTCCTTGGAGTGAAGACTTTTTATTCGAATTCATTAGCTATAATAGTGTTTGAACTTTTTTTTAAATAATATCCTTATGGTCGTGGATTTTTGTCAAACGAACGAATTAATAGCTAAATAAAAATTGTATAATCTTTTCAATTATGGTTTGGTGGATGCATTATAGTCCAACACGACGCAGGAATGGTGTACGTACAAAATTAAGAATTGACTCCCTTGATTAGAAATAGGACTTTGTATTTGCAGTTATCAACAGATCCGTGTGTTTCCAAAAAAGAATCGGTTACCTTGGTATCGCTTCATAAGTTTCATAAAAGACTAACAATCAAATATGTTAAGCCATAATAAGAAACGAGCAGCAGCCTCATGTAATAACCAATATTTGCCAATTGTGGAGTTTCATGCAGAGAGGGATTAAATTTGTTTAAATTCAGTCAGAGGTACGAGTGGGTTTCCACTCGTAGCTCTGACTTTTTGAATCCAATGTCAATCTGTGGGCCTAGTATAAGTTTCTAATCCAATAATGTATGAAAATAAAGTGCGCGCGCACGATTTTTCATACTTTTAGGCTTAACGGTAACGTCCCCTATAATGTTACTATGATTAAAATTTTGTAATGTTTAATGAGAAAGCTTATTGTCGTTACATTTTGAGGACTCGACACATTTTCAGAAAGCGGACCAGACATAATATTATTATCACGGTATTGATGACGTGTATAGTTTTCCTACTGATGACAAAGGTAGACTCTATTGTCAGTGGCACTACACCTGTGTATTTTCCGCAGCATATGTTCCCACCGGAAAGAAATCACGCATACAAAATAGCCTTGAAAGTACAAACAATTTCACACTCAAGTTCACTATCACTATCAGCGAGCTATATTGTATTCAACTGAAGAAGTGAAGGTTTTCCTTAATCCAATATAGTAACTTGAATTATTTAACTTACAGGTTAACTTTGGTTTGAAAACCGAGAAGGACATAGTCTATCAAACGATTAACATTATGTATGACTGTAGTAAGTAACTCATAAGCGCGTATCTTTTTCGAAAGTACAGGTGGATCGTATAGCGGCCGACTTGTGATTTTGATTAGGAGCGCCCAGCATTATCATTATATTATCATTATCATGGCTTAAATAATTTGCGAAGGCGTACCTACCTGAAAATTGCCATTTTTTCTCCATTTTCAAAGTAAAATCCGGTACTTGTTATTACAGATGACCAGAATTACGATGGGTATGATATACACTCCCTAACATATGTTGGGGTAAACATCTTCAATGTTGATTTGACAAAACACGACGCTAAGTTCTTTGAAAAAATCAAAGTTGCTATGGAATTTTCTTCAAAGATGCCAGAAATGATACCATCTGCATATTATACGCCCGTGGGTCTGTCAGTCACTATGTCTGTTAGTAATCCTATTGATGTCGATGAAAGGGTAAGATATCTTCTTCTGTCACGTCGACACCAGTTTGAAGTGAAAAGCTTGCAGTGAAAAGCCAGTCTACATTGAGGCTGACTGCCCAGGGTGCGCTAGACGATGTAACCCCTCTCTCTCCTTGCACCCCAAATGTCAAGATATTGAAATGACATAAATACTGCATGCCTTAAAAAAAGACTGTAGTCATTTCAAACATTTAAACTAAAATAAATGGTTTCTGTCTCGATTTTAGAAAATAGCTTCTTGCATACTACAGTATTTTTCGTATTTGAAAATGTGTTATTAGGTTTTCTATTTGAAAATTATGAATATAATAAACCGGAACTTAAAACTGTGCCTGGTTGATGGTAACAGACTCGCTCCCCGTTACATAGTACTTAATAAACGGCATTGCCGAAATGTGGATGTACATACAGTAGTACACTTTTACCTATCCTTCGAAGAATACAGGCGTAATACTAAGGTTTTCGGACACAACGATTTTTACGTACAAAAGATATTGTGATAACTAATTATAAAGTTTATTCCAGGTTGACATGATAATTTTAAAGGATGTAATGACGACGGACCAACTGCGCAAATTCAAGAAACAAAATAAGAAATTCTCCTCGATGCCAATTTTGTTCTGGCCTTCAACGCTCAAAATCGAGGACCTTGATGAATTAATTAAGGTTAATAAGATATTACATTTTATAAAGGAGCCGAATAATTAATTGTTAAAAGAAAATTTTCGTTTTATTAGATCTCGGACGGGATTATTTTGGATCCAAGTTTGAGCGATATTTTTTACGGGTTCCGTCGTAATTTGCTGAAATGTAAAGAGGTAAATATCAGTTAATTAATTCTAATCGTAGAGCGTGTATCACTTCATTGGTCTAGATTGATGGCATAGTTGGCGCAGTGGTTGAGCGATCGACTGCTATGCTACGTGTCGCGGGTTCGATTCCTGCACGGAACAAATATTTCTATGATCTACAGATAGTTGTTCCGGGTTTGGGTGTATGTCCATGTGTATATATGTATGTGTTTGAAAATGTAACATATATTGAAAAATATATATTCAAAAAAAGAAAAAAATAGATTCCTGGGATGAAAAAGTGGTTTTGAGTTTTTCTGTACGGAAATTCTCAATAGCAGTCCGCAGTTAGGGATTGTGTTCGGTAGATGCAATAAACTAGCATAAGATAGATGAGCAATTTACTGGTACATCAAACAGTGTTTTTCGTTAACTGAATAGTCCTACAAAGAATAACACATTGGAAGATAGGTGCTCTGCTATCAATAACGGCACATACTTTTAGAATGTTGTTATTTAACAACACATTACATACATTACATCAAGCCTGTATCCCCGAAGGATTGGACAGAGGAGCACTATTGTGCACCTACATTTCATCGATGTAATTATTAAGCCCAGAGTAACAGGGGGCAAGCCTATCAAACCGGGCACAGTTCCAAACTCCGTGTTGCTACTGAGAATTTCTATAGATACAGAGAAACCCAATAATACTTTGTCCGACCCGGGACCCAAGATCTCACGCTCAGCAGTTACGCTTGCGATCACTAGACTGATGAGGCAGTTAAATGTTAAGTAAGTAAGATTAAACGCTTAGAGTCCGGACCTAGGTACCGACCATAGTTAGGTACGGACTCTATCTTCAGAAGAAATTGCTAAGAGCGTCGGTGTTGGGACGGTACAACGACCAAATATAATTATGGGATAGTATACTAAAAGCGAATCACTAATTTACTGAGTAAAAACAGATCTGGAAACTATCTACTCATGAAGTATATTACAATTTTCAGGCTCGCAAACCCGTGTTCTTCATGAACCCAAGTATAATAGAAGATTACTACGAAGATTCTGCAAACGATCGACAATTATTGATACAAGTTCATGATATCATTGAAAACCGTTTAGACGGTATTTTGCTTGTTGACCGTGGAAGGAAACCACCAATAGAATTGATACAAGCCCTAATAAGAGCTATAGAAATAATTGAAAAATATTTCCATGTTCCTGCTATAGATTATCTTCAGACTAGTTTTTCGGTAACGTACCATATATGTATACGGTAAGGTATTATAGTACGGATAAGAATTAGATTATCACTTGCATATACGGCAAAAGAAAAACATCTTGAAGAAGCCTGCACACCTGAAAGAACTGCATAAAGTTGACCGCCAACTTGCACAAGGCCAGCGTAGTGGACTCAGGCCCTAGTTCTTCTCTTTCTGAGAAGAGACTCTGCAATTAGACATTCAGAAGGGTAACGGGTTGACTTATCAAATATTATACATATGTCAAATGATATCCATTATTCTAACAACTGAGAGTTATATTTTTCACATCAGTCTATGCTGGATAAGAAAGCGTAAAAGTAAACTTGCAGGTTAAGTTTTATTTTAAAACTAGGCCTCATCTGTGACCAGCGCTGTAGGATTATGCTGAGACGTTATGCATATAGTTGTATTTTTTTCATGAACCTATTTCTTCTTTTTTTCTTTGATAAATACTTTTTTTTAAATAAACAAAAATATTTTCTGTCTCTAATAATGCTACATAAATAACAGCCGAGGGTGCAAAGAAACTAGCACAGTGATACAAATAACACTTGGATTGTTAAAAAACCAGTTGAAGGTCCCAGTTCTGCAGCCATTTGCCGCGGCCCTAGCTGCGTCTCTCGCTGCGTTACAATCAGGAGCGAGTGCTATAATTGTGTTTTCGACAACGGGCGCTTCAGCGAGATTGCTCTCTAATGCGGCTCCTCCTTGCCGGGTGATAGCCGTCACTAGACACGAGAAGACTGCTAGAAGGATGCATTTGTATAGGCAAGTGATGCCCTTGCATTATCGTGGTGAGTAGGGTTTTATATATTTTTTTAATCTAAAATTTAATCGTAATTTTAATTTATACAACATTTAAATTCTATCAATCTTTAAACTTTAAAAATACAGGTGTTCCATACAATAGGTAGGTAGTCGATTATATAGTATAAAACACTACCGACTTAAGTTAAAAACACATTTAAGTGATATTATATTCTGTACTTAAACTGTGACAAGATGTATCTATTTTCTTTCGATATATAACATTCCCCTCCTTATTAGATACTATTTTTAACACCGATACACTGAAATCATGAAAGAGAAACACATTAGCATAATGTTTTGCGATTACAGAGAAACGCGCGTGTCGATGGCAAGATGAGAGCCTAGCCCGTGTAACATTTGGCACACAATTCGGCCTCGACACTGGGCTATTTGACTTCGGGGCCAAATTAGTGGTACTTGCGCCGGCTGAAGAAGGCGGGTTGTATTGCAACAGCTTCCAAATACACTCAGTTTCATATATTTTACATGCTTTTAAATGCGGGAGAAGGTAAAGTATGATTAGAAGTTTGAGTTAATAATAATGTAAATGAACAGATACAGAGGGAAGGTTTAGTTCGCTTATCAGTTTGTGTTTCACGACTATATCTAAGAAATAAATTGAATTGGTTTTTATTAAAATATAGATAAAAATAATATAATATTTTCCTAAAATTTATAATTGTTTTATTTAATTAGACGGTACGGTTGGCGTAGTGGTTAAGCGATTAAGTTTCTGCGCCTCGTGTCGTGGGTTCGTTTTCCGCACGGAACAAAAATATTTGTATTATGTACAGCTAGTTGTTTCTGGTCTGGTTGTGTATGCATGTGACATATATATTTGTGAACTGTGGCCGCGATACGTGAGAAATAAAAGGCTGGAAAACGTTGTTTAAAATAAATAGAAGAGAAAGAATTAAGTATGTAATTCCAAACGACAATTTTCACTTACAAAACAGAAACGTCAGTGCTTTTATTATTTTTTACAATATTTACATGCCGCAGCTGGTTTTCTAATAACTTAAGAGATTTTCTACACAAGCCGTACGTGATTTCCTCATAGGAAAACATAATTAAAACTATTAGAATAATTTATCATTGCGCCACCTAACCCGATTAGTGGTGTTTGCTGAATTAATAATGCATCCATTGCTGATGTAAATAAGTGCGAAACTGGCGTGCAAATATTTTCATTTGACAGTTTCGGGAGCGTGTTTTGTTGGTGCAACTAAAACAAAGGTTTGTCGCTAATTGGCAGTTCGTGGCAGCACTGCGTTGTGTAAACTCGTTGCCAATTCAGTGTAACCGCTTTATAACACTTTTAGAATGATTACGATGGAATAGGCATAGACTATAGCTTATGTGACCACCAAGTAACTTTAAAATTCTATTCAATTCGCCTGGAGTGTATTCGTGATTTTCTTAAGAAGGTATAACGTGAAAACTACCTAACTAGCTAGCCTAAATACCAAGTCCAGTGACGACAACCAGTGTAACCTAACCTAAAATTGCGGCCAGACACCGGAGGACGGTGTCTGGCCGCGGTCTTACTATTCGGTGAGTCACTGCGATCCCGAAGCCGCCTGCCAAGCGTGGGATTATGGCAACGCCCCCCCCCCCCCCCCCTTGGGGGAGGCCTTCGGTCAGCAGTGGAACTTAATAAGCGAATCTTAGTGCCAAGTCACAATCGACTGTTAAAAATCTTAATTAAAAACAAGTCACTGGCTCTTTAATTATGGTAGAAACGTGAGCCGTACTAATTTCTGAGTATAAACAGATTATAAACGGCATGAGTGTGCATCTAAATGAACTACAATTTACATGAGACCTCATTAGAGTGACATCGTATTACGTAGGTAACACGAAACTAAAATGCATTTCATATTCTCGCACAAAGGATATCGCATCCTGTTACAAGAATCCTTTGCATTCGGATGCGTCGTCCTAAATTCGTGGAACATTCTGCAAAAAAAAGAATTATGAAAGTAAAATATTCTTTTTAATCAGATATCATATGTTCTACGGTTGGGGACCTCAACTGAGTATTTGTCATCTTCTGGTGATGCTGGATTTAAAATGAACTGGAATTAATCTGAATACTAATCATTACCTTACAGGAATCTTTAAATTGCTAAGCGATTATGTTTTCTGAGGTTGCCATTTTTAAAGACGATTAAATGTTGTATTTTAGCATAAGACTCGTCGCAGACATTCCTCTTTTTTCCTTAAATTTTTTCTAAATTTGTCGGAATTTTCGGTGTATACAGTTTTATCTTTACTTATCATGTTAAAAGAGTGTATTATAACCCAGTTAAGTTAAAAAATATTGATGACATAATAAAATACGCCGAAAACTAAATAATATTATGTTTATTAATATATTTTGCTATTCATTCGATAGGATTTAAATTACGTTGAAAACTTGTTAATGAATATTGGAAATTATGTAGGCTGTAATGTGGATAATTTAAATTAAACCGTTTATTAGAGTTATTGACACGTTTTCAAATTTTCAAATGCAGAAATTACTGGACGTTATTTAGCTGAATTAACTGACTATTGTAAAAAGTAGATGTTCCCAAGTTGGATGAAGTCATTTATTTTGGGAAGATAATAAGGATTTATTTCTATTGATGGAACATTTTCTTATCTATAAATTGGCTTTATGGAAAACTTATATATACTAGTCCTTCGTTATTTCCAACAAAATTTCACAAATACTGAACACATCGAAATGAATAGGTATAAATTATTAAAGTCTCACAATTGCAGAATCAACCACAGCTTTGTTCATTCGTTGAGGGCCCGCTAATGTCACACGAAATAAGACTAAAACGTGGATATTAAGATGCTCTCATTTCATCCGGCTTTGAAGGATTGTGCTGCCAAAAAGAGTGGGTAGCTAAGGCTCTACGTCATGTCGAGAGCTACCCATTGTTACTGACGTCATTCAAAGACCGTGTTTGAAGCCGACAACATGCAAACAAGGGTCTTCGTTTTCGTATATGAAAGATTGAGAATTTTAGCATACACATGTTTTGTATCAGGCAGGCATTACCAAGGAATGAGAATTTTACTTTACTTTCGCAAGTAAATCTTTGAAGAAAATTTGTTTCATTCAACAAGCAGCTCAAATACTACCTCATAACCGTTACTCTGAAACGATGTGGGCTCAAGTTAACTGATGTGTTGACAAACATTGAATATTCCGAAAAAGTGTTTTCTGGCGTCTCTAGGACAAACTTAGAATCTATCGATGGATTGACAGGTCTCATAAAGGTAACTCTGAATTCAGTTTATCATTTAAGGTCTAAAATCCGGAACGAGATTATCCGACAGAGAACCGGTGTAATCGACATAGCCCATAGGATTAGTCGGCTGAAGTGGCAGTGGGCTGGTCACATAATCCGAAGAACCGACAATCGTTGGGGTAGGCGAGTTCTTGAGTGGAGACCGCGAGTAGGCAAACGTAGTGTAGGGCGCCCACCAGCCAGATGGAGCGATGACTTGCGTAAGGTGGCTGGTAGAAAGTGGATGCGGAGAGCCGAAGACCGGGCTCAGTGGCGCTTACTAGGAGAGGCCTATGTCCAGCAGTGGACGAATATGGGCTGATGATGATTTAAGGTCTGGGTAAGGGGCTCCCAGCATATAAAATTAAATACGGGTATGTAATAGGTATTTTCTGTATCTATTTTTGTGTAAGTGTAACAATGTCAATCGAACGATATGTACAGGCATTCATGATAAATCTATACTAAATTCACTTGCTTCAAATCGAAACAAAACACAAACGATTTACAGACTGGCATACTGTTTTCTTTAAAACAACACCCGTAGCCCGGATTATATCGAAATAAAATCGATAAAGGCTATACTGGAAACGGCGCAAAAGAAAAAAAAACAGTTGAATTTCCCAAACGGCAAGCGTTTCAACCGATCCGTCCATTGTTTCTTTAAACGGTTCCAATAAAAATGCAAATATACTGTCTATGCGTTGTGTGCGTTGTCCGCTATCGACTTTCAAACTAGTTTATTTAGTTTTAACTCTGTCGTTGCCTCTATTTGCTTCCTATGTTTGTCGTGTGTTCCACCGAACAAATGTTCTCTTTTGTCTAAGTTACGTGCATCAATAGCTTAAAAATATTTCATTGTGTTATTGTTTTAAAAGCAGTTATTATTCTTTTTAGAAAAAGTTGTGAACATCGCTACTATCTTTGTGCTTTAAAATAAATAAACAAATAAGAGGAATATTTTTTAGATATAATAATGTGTAAAGCGCCTGTGTAAGCGTCATAACCACTGTTGCAATATACGTTTTTTAAATATTATTTTCATCAATAAGTTACTTTGTATATAAAATATACTTTGCGTTTTTCCTATATTTTATCGCATTTTTATCAAAGCAGACTGAAAAAAAGCAACACATGAAATTCGGTGGAGTGACGATCATACAAATATTTTATATTCCATAATTTCCCCAGTGACGACCGGGACTCGGTGTTCGAAAGAAGTCTTTTTTATTTATTTTTGACATACTTATATTGTTATATTTTTCTGCATTTCGGTAAGTGATGTCTCCTACTTTGGATAATTTATTCATTTATTTATTTGATATATGATAGTCTTTGATTTCTTTTTAGAAAGTATTACATAGTTTGTCGTTGGAGAAAATATTAAAGTACTTTGCCCCATACTAGGAATAATTCCTGTACTGTGGGTACGTTTACAAATACAAATGTCTTCCTATAACAATTATCTTGACAGTCGACTAGGCGAGTTCGGGACGGGTTCGACCCCCCGACACGTAGCCCAGCAGTCAATCGCTCAACCACTACGCCAATCGTGCCGTATGACTGATTATGGTCAAACAGTTCTGAATAACTACAAATAATAAAATATAAGTAGTATCTACACACCTTTACGGTCAAAGTCAAGGCAACAGGATTGAAAGGAGTTTATAAGAAGCGTTCATTGGATGTTGCGGTTCGAGAGAAGGATGAGACGGGGGTCGGATCAAATTAAATTGAAGACTAAGCGGAAACCGGGCGGAAGTGGCCAGACCACATTATAGATATGTTACAGGTGCGGTTGGAAATTTGGATGGTCGGAGGAATGTCTAAATTATAATATAAATTATCAGAGTATTCGGCTTTAATTAAAGAGTGTAGTAACGGCGAATCAAGATTGATCGAGGGAAATAAATTGGTTTTTATTCTGAACAAAATTAATTGTCTCGTGGGTACATCTGACA
The DNA here is from genome assembly GCA_947562105.1 of Shargacucullia verbasci. NCBI lineage: Eukaryota > Metazoa > Arthropoda > Insecta > Lepidoptera > Noctuidae > Shargacucullia > Shargacucullia verbasci. The sequence continues at coordinate 7,811,864 of OX387288.1, read as the reverse complement.
ATTACACTTTTAGCGAATTTTGCAGTATAAGCAACAGATGATTGATATTAACCGTGTAAAAAAGCCTCTATACAGTTTACTGGGATTACTTCATAGACATCATTATTTTGTTATTATTAAAACCAGGCAGTATGTGAGTTTACCGAATTAATACAACTACACCCAACAGTATATTCCGCACTTTTTGCAATACTTTGTACAGCGGATTGGACGAATCTCCAGTGTTTGAAATATATCTGAAGGAGAATCTGCGGTGGCGAATGAAATTCGAATTTCTAGTGAAGTGCAGCGAATATTGAATGTAACGAGTAAAGCGGTGCAACTTTATTTCGTTGCTTTTTCCACTTTTAGCACCAAGAATCCAAATGTTGGATTTACTTTGAAATTCGCAAGTCGAGCGCGAAGAAAATCTTACTATAATGCTTTTAAGCGAGAACATGACTTCGATAACGATCTTCAAACCGTACAACATGTTCTTAGAAAATAAACATACATTTACCAAGTAAAGGATTATATACCTACACGTGTAAATATATGCATTACCGCGTAAACTTCAGACCTCAAGATAACACTGTTGTTTTATAATTAATTAACTTTCTAGACATTTAATACAACATAAGTACATAGTATAGGATGGCGTGAGGTTTCAGACATTCGAGCTAATTATATTAGCCTTTGCTGTTTACACTGAAAATAGTTCTGATAGTATTAAATAAACGCGAACAAGTTGAGGTTTTTAATGAATATTAATGGTTGAAACTCTTGGAATCAGGCTTGACATGGGCTCGCGAAACTCCGCCGAGCCTAATATAAATCACGTTTAGTCCAACCTTTAAGTGTCGTTCCGCTTTGGCCTTGCCATTGTTGCCTCTTGAAGATAGCGGGAGTAAATCACTGCGGAGATGTTGAACTGACTTGGACATGGTTTCGTGGTTTGATATTGTTTTAGTGCTAAAGGTTTGTAATTAACTCTTTTTACTGAACAGTGTTATTTGTTTGTTTGTATTGGATTCTACTGTTATGTCATAGGTATTCTGTCAAAAAGCTAGTTTGCCATTGTTTGTATTTACTTCTTGGTCTGCGTTCGCAGAGCAAACTCTCCTGCAACAGCGATGCTTGTGCCCATCACCCACCAGGTCGGTGTTTTCGGGACGGCTGACAACGTGGACTTGGATCTTTAAATCAATGCAAAATTATAACGGTCGGCGGCAAGCTGAACTGTGTGCAGGCACAAATTTTGGCCTGAATGGCGATACCTACATTGTTTACATAAAAATTGAAACATAGATTATAGAAAAATTAGAACTTTTTAATTTGAGAGAGGCCTATAACTATTTACGAGAGACCTTTGTGTAGCAGTGTTATGTTTTGGTAAAATCATAAACGTTATATAATGTTTGCTTTAAGTATTATATAATTCGGAAGGCGCAATGTCTAGGGTCGATTCTATGTTCGGGAAAAACATGTTTCGTTCATATGTTTTTCTCTATGGAAATTTTCTGTAGCAGCATGGATCTTGCAACTGTGGCCAGTAGATGGCGATAGGGTGACTCTTTATTATAATAATACACCTCTGCCTATCTTTTCGCGGAATACCTACCTACTGTCTATGCTATGTTATTTTATGTTTTTATAATTGTTAGATACGTGTATGCTTAATTTTATAGTTGGTAAGGCTAGTCGCAAGAGGAACAACACAAAGGTAACTTGTGCATAGTGAAGATGTAATTTTATATTCCCCGGCTTAATGAAGACTAATCGATTGTTCTAACGAGTCACCATTTTTGTGACGCATTTTTCTTGTTCAGGGCTTTTAAAATACCCATTACGTCAACCCAAATATGCTTCGATAAACCTTTTTGTTACAATATTCGTTAAAATACAAATATGAATATGTATTTTTTGCGTGATTTTTAGTAATAATGTCCTCCTGACCGAATTTCGGTCACGGCGGCCAATCTCACCGGAGATTAGCCAGCTGCGCAGGAGATATTACAGAGCTCAAGTGTGTCTGCAAACATAGGTGCTCTCTCTATTCCTTCACCCTCATAGTCCGATGGGACGGCAATCCGACACGACCGGAGAGAGATCAGGCGCAGGACCAACGGCTTTACGTGCTTTCCGAGGCACGGTGTGTATTCACATACACAAAGACCTAGACCCGAAACAACTATCTGTAGATCATACAAATATTTGTTCCGTGCGGGACTCGAACCCGCGACACGTAGCGCAGCAGTCGATCTGTTTCTCATTGGTTCAGAGATTACAGGAGCGGCTGCATGGTGTAGGGTCTTTTTTTTTTTAATCTTTATTTTTTAACAAGGGATGTGTAGGGTCTTGGATTAGAACTAGTCGACTAAGGATTATTGGGGCATTTTGTTAGGAAAATGCTTAGTAGCAACGTGGAGTTTTGTGCCCGATAGATGGTAATAGGCTCGACCTGTATCGGCGTCCGTGAAATGTGGGTCTATAGTATACCTCTGCCTAACCCTTTGAGGAATAAAGGCGTGATGCTAGGTTATATTATTATTAATATTTCCATCTTTGTATAAAGTTTTAGTCGTACAAAACTACTTTACTTTTATATCGTGAACTGAATTTTAAACTTATCTATACATATAATAAAATTATAACATATCGATGTCTGTACATTATAAATATTGGAGAAAAACTAATATAGAGGGTCTTTATAAGAGCAACAGAAGCCAAAACAATAGTTTTTAGAATTTTTGTCTCTCTGTCTGTAGGTTTGTACACACTGAAAAAAAAAAATTATTATGGCTGCCATAAAGTTTTTGTTAGATTTATCAAGTAAAATGTTCATATATGGGAACATAAAGCTACTTGTTTGCTAGCAATAAAGCTTACTTTATCACTGATTTAAACAAATATCACACTAAAATAAATAAATTCTTAATCGTGTTCATCAGTGAAGTTGTTTAAATAAACCATACCATCTGACTTGCTAATTGAAATGACTTTTTAAAACAAGTTAGTTATTAGGAGAAATAATGTGCATTATTAATATTTTGATCATGTTGACTTTATCGCCAATAATCATGTATGGTTTATAGGTATTATAATTTTCTTTTTAGGATTAAACATGAAATACTTAAACAAGTAAAATTCGCACTTGTTCAACAATCTTTTTTTTCAGTGCACGCATCACGCAAATGCATGAACTGCATGGAATTGAATGCAGTTTTCACCAATGTATAGTTAGAGGTCTAACTTAAAATATAGGCACCATTTTACCGCAAGAAAATATCAAATTCTAAATTCCACGCGTACGAAGTTGCGAGCAAAAGCTAGTTAATAATATAAGTGTCTCAGATATTATGGCATCGGGAACAATGATCTAACTTAACTGCAAGATATTGTATGCTTTTATGTTATTAAGTTGCGGCACCTAGTCACAGGCTTTTGTCAGTATTAATAGTATTTAAATATCACAATCGACTTGAAAAGTTGCGACGTATATTTTATTAGAAAGTACAGAAAACACAAGATTCATTAAGCTCAATTTAATTACAGAACACGGTACAGTAGTTAATTACATTCCGATGGTCTTCAGGGTGAATTATGTAAGCGAAGTTTTCGTTTGCTTTAAGGGTAACGGAAAACAACAAGAGTAATTAAAACATGAAATAATTTAGTGTACTATCCTTGTAAATGATGAAGGGGTGGGCCGTGTATCTATGCTGTCCGTTTGACGTTTTTTCAATTATTATTAAAGTTAGATTTTGAAATTAGAGATGGCGCTGGCGGATCAAATTCAATTCCAATTCTGTTCGAATTCAAGATGACAACTGATTTAAAACAATAAGCACCTACGTAACAATGGTAATATTACATTACATAAGTAAGAATATACATATATATTTTTAGAAAGACCATCATTACCTAAGATTTATTGTTTTCTTTTTCGGATTTTCTTTTCTTTTTTATGTGTGTCGTTTTTGTTCTGTTTAGTAACCATCCTTCTTTCTTTCTTCCTTACCTACTGCTAATGAACCAGCAAAGCGTTTCATTTCTAAGCTTTTTTTTTACAACCTAAACTTTTCTTCCGAAGAGCAAACTTACCTTCCTATATTCGTGTCACAATTCCCTTCTACATCTTCATTAGTACAAGTCGTTATTTCAACTACAAGCGTTAATTATATCACCAATGCCCGACTACTTCACGCCAAGTGGTTGATATATTTCGGCCATTAGTAGTTAATGAATTATTTAACTAACGAGTCAAGTCGGCAAGCACCCTGTTATTGGCTGAATTATTTCTACCTTTTCTGCTTTCAAATAGCATATTCCGTTAATTGCTGTCTGACTGGAGCTCACTAATTGCTTAAGTTCAGGATCTCTTGGCTCTTCGGTTTAAATGGTGGACTACTATAAAGTAAAAATTTCTTAAGACTGTTTTGAACTTCCCGTTCATAATTTTTTCGAACCATGAGTTTGCAGACGTTGAAAAAACAAGAGGTTCAAGAGCGGACAAGAATGTTTAATACTACATTTACGTTGTCTGAGTGTACATTTTTTTGACGGCACCCTTGGTACAGTGGTTGAGAGATCGACTGCTGCGATACGTGTCGCGGGTTCGATTCCCGCACGGAACAAATGTTTGTATGATCTACAAATAGTTGTTTCAGGGTCTGGGTCTTTGTGTATGTGAATATATGTGTTTGTAAAGCATCACAATATATTTTTGAAAATTTAATATATGTTTATAAAAATATTTCGAACTTTGTCAAACTGTCTGATACTCATTCTTTGAACACTAGGAATAAACACAACCTTGCTGTACATGCTACGCGCCTCCACAGAATAAGCAACTCGTTCATGGGACAATGTATACGCTTTTACAATAAGCTTCCCAAAGATATACCTACGTAATTTAACATTAAAGAAGTTCAAAATTGTAATTAAATCTAAACTTTGTAAAAAAGGATACTATAAAATTTCGGACTATTTAGATGACAAAAACGCTTGGGATTGAGCCGCTCTTTAGCCTTTCCTTTTTTTTTTATATACAATTTTTGCCATTATTATATTATTTACTTCATTATATTGATATTGTAATGTCGTTTAAATTGAAATTATTTCTTATATATAACCGCTATACATTGTAAATGTGAGTAAGATCTAGGCTGAGCGCTCTTCATTTCATTAATTCTCACGATAACTGATGCATGCTTGCACTCTGTTGCGACAGGTTAGCTCAAATAGTTATGGCACTTTCTTGAAAAGGTATTCCACCCTATATTTGTCTCACATAAACCTTTACATCATTACAATCTGTCTGGACTTTAAAATAGACTTTGACCCCTGAGTTTGTTTCGGCGTTTCTTCTCAGGGATAGTCATAGGAAATGCCGACGCCATCTAGTTTAAAAAAGACGTGTAAAAGTGATTGAAAAATCCTAATTGCAAAATAAATAATTTCATTTCATTTCATTTCATAATTTCATTTCATTTCATTTCATTTCACCCATCGTACAGGAATAATTCCTAACGCGGGGTAAAGTTTTTTTTAAACTCAAAACCAAATATATTTTTATTTTCAAGTTTCTTTTATAGTGACTGATTTGACATATTTTATTTTAAATCATCGTAATAATATGCCGATTAAATGAATTAAAAACAACGTAAGTAGTTTATTAAGTGTGTGTGTCTGTCTGTCTGCATGACAGACATTTTACTGTCTGCAACTCTGCATGAATGTGAGATGTATATTTGTTAACTGTAGGTACTCAGAATACAGGAGATAACTTAGTAAGTTTCGTTCACGTATGGTTGTATAAAATAAATTTACTGAACATTTCCGTAAGAAAGTTAGAACCTATTTATAAAAATTATCTCCGTCAGATCCCTTATGAAAAGGTATCTCAATAACATATGACAACTGAATTTCTACCGTTACCAAGGGAACATCAACATAATTTCATTCATACTTCGCAATGATAAATAAACAGTAGGTAGATAATTGCAATACAGTATGGAAATGTTGATTTATTACTTCCACCGGCTGCAACTTTAGTGAATGCGGTAGTAATTTCCGTATTGTATTGACTGTTAATAAGCCCGGTTTGTGTTGAAATTACGAGATTCAATTTCATGTTCATCTGCCGAATTTCCATGGCTTTCACTGAGAACATACGAAGTAGTGTCTACTCTCACTGTACACAACTACGGGAGAAATTGATATATGACATCATAATCGTAATTATACACATTTCGTCGTTCCCGTTATTAAGTCCCATGTAACAAGGTGCGAGCCTATTGCTAACAGAAAACTCAATAACATTTTGGCCGACCAGGAAATCGAACTTAGGACTTCAAGTTCAGCAGCCGCGTTTGCAATTGAGGATAGACGAAGCTATTTGATACTTAATATGGGATCCCTTTGCTTCTAATAATATTGATTTTTAATGTAATCAATATTTATTGTACATAGAACATAACATAGCATCACACCCGTATTCTCCGAAGGGTTAGGCAGAGGTGTATTAATGAGTCCTATGTAATTGGAGGTGAGCCTATTCCCATCTACCGAGTTCCAGACTCCGTGCTGCTACTGAGAATGTATATACAGAAAGACCCAATAACATTTTAGCCGAACCGGGAATCGAACGCTTGGGACAACTAGACTAATGAGGCGGTACATTCAAACCCTATTTACAGAAAAAAGGGCCTAAAAAGGTCCCTTGATATCTGCAACCGGCAAAGATGACGTAGCTCGCACCTCCCCATACCAAGCTACGTAAATTAAAACTGAAATATTCTCACACGACAAGTAAAACCCTAAAGAATAATCTAACCTCCTTTCAAAAAGTACTGCGGCACAAAAGTCAACGCAGCCAGGTCGACCACGAATTTAAAAGATGAAAAAGCGTCGCAAGGAGAACACGAATGAATAGGAGTTGTCCTAGAAGCGTCGTCCAGATGTTTAACATTTTATGCGAGAATTCACGTGCCCTCGCTACTGGGAAGAAATCTTGTGGCCACGCGGTTTTGCATACAGACTGATGAGAGGTTTCTATCGCAATGACTTTGGAGCTTGTTAAGGGAGGCTAGTTTTAAGTATTATCTTCTATTTAATGTATACTTAATCATTATTACAAAAGTTTTTGCGGGGTTTGATCAAATATGTCATATAAATATATCAGTATAGTATATCATTGTACCAGTGGTTGCAAGACTGATTGCTGAATGTGAGGCCCTGGGTTTGTCGGCGTGGGCAGGGTTTGTTTCCCGGGTTAGGTAAAGAGTTATTAAGTTTCTTTGATATTCTTAATAGCAGCCAAGAGTTAAGAATTCTATTGTGCCCGGTATATGGCAATAGGATTGCTCCCTATTACGTGCGAGTCAATAACAGTCAATCGGTGAAATGTGGGTATACCCCTAGTAAACCTCTTCTAAACCTTCGGGCAATATATGACATGCTGAGTAATTTAAAATAGAAGTTATTATTTTACTTAATATATAGTGGATATGTTTATATTGATTTGTTGACGCACTAACATTATGTCTTACTGAGTTATGGTTGGTAAACAGCTTCTAGTCTTCAATTACCTACTGGAAACTACTAAAATCCTTGTTACCTATTGCATAATGTCTTTCTACTATACCGTCGTAACGGTTCCATGTGTACCAATTTTTTTTAAAAAGCTTTTTGCTGGATCGCTCGTTATGATCTCAGTTCGATACAATAAGCAATCTTGGGGATAGCTTGGCCTACGATTTAATGGCGCATCATGTCCATGATAGAGACAGGTAAGTATGTAAATTAGATCGTAGTATACGATAATCCCTCGGTTAAAGAATTAAAATATGAATTTGTATAAATATCTTGTACTTAAAATAAAAATAGAAGGACAAAAGAATACAATTACTTATTTGTCTGGCAGCGGTGCCTAGACTCAATAGATTTTCTATTGTGTCTACTTTGCGTCACTTGACCGCCATCAGTATCCATGTAACGTTTAATTATGATTGAAACTCAGTGGATAGCAGTTTGCCACTTTAAGTTTAGGTTAAAAATTTATATGGATTTAAGTTGGCAAAGCCTTGCAAATTACTTAATTTAAACATGAGATTTGTGTATGATTTCATAGTATACATGGCGAGGAATGACAGGAAACGCCAGTGTGAATATGTACTTAATAATTTATATCACCAACAAGCACGAATGAACTCTAAGCAACGCGGGAACATGCCAGCTGAACATTATGCACGATGAATAAAGAAAATACTTCACATTAAACTGAGAAAATGTCTTCTGAGTTTTGAAACAACGTTAGAGCTTGACTAAAGTTTATATAGACAGGTACTTGCACTATGTTACAACTCATAATATTTTCGTTTCATTACATTTACTGCTAGTGTTAACTGACCACTATTGATGTAAGCACTATTTGTACAACTGTACAGTATTTCATATATTTATGTTACTATAATATATTTCAGAAATACTAGTAGTACTAGTAGTAGTAAAGTCTGGGAATGAAGATACATGGCAACGCTTGTTGAAGAGGTAAAGTAGCAGCAAAGCAGTCTTAATAGAGTTTGTTGCTTCTACAGCGGGCACCTAGCGTGGAACGTTTTGCTCAGTAAAGTACATAGTCGTAATACGACATGATGGACGCTGCACGTGCCTTAGATTTCGGCTTCGGCCTTGGTGGTGAAAATTGCAGTTACTCTGCATTCAAACAAGATATTGTGTAAACAAAGCGAATGGACTCACGCGTAAAAAGTGTACAACTAACGCCTTTTCCCGTGATAGCCACAAAGTAGGGAACAGCACGTACCACGATGATTATATTGTCTTTTAGACACCACAATAATGTAATTTTTCAGACATTGTAAGTAAGTTCTATACCTGACATTTCTGAAAGATACCAACAGAATCAATTTGTATAAGTATAGCAATTCTAATAAACTGACAGAATTTGCCTTACGAAAAATCTATCTTTTCGGTATCAACTAAAAAAAGAAATTCATTCCCAGTTGCAACTGTCCAGCAAGCAACTCCTATACATAATAAGTCAAGTTCGTTTCGTACAAGCCATCGGTAAGGACCCCAGTCCAACCCGTAAAACGTTTTCATAAAAATGCAAATCGTCTGACAACGTATTGCCGACGACCAAGACGGGAACTTCACGGGAACTTCCTTCATCGAATTAAAATACTTTCTAAAGATAATGTCATTTTGCTCGCAATTTTTTTACGAGGCTTTGACTATGCTGTGACGGAGTTGATACAAAGAAATAATGTGACAAAGGTACCTTGTACTTAGATATTCTATTCAAGTTGAAGCATTTTAGAATTTTGAAAGCGAGAGTTCTTTTGGTTGCGTGTTCATTTTGTATATATATATGTTTTTAACTCTTGAAATTTGAGTAATACTTTTACTATTAAATACGAGGGAAGTTTAATAAACTCGAGAATTGGCTTGGATTTGAATTACAGCCTAGCAAGGAGACGAATTGAAAATATTAGTAATTACAATCATAATATAGTCCTTAAATTAATATATGTATGTACATATATTAATTTAAGGACATGATACAGTAATGTAATTGCTAATGGTTTAAGGGCATGAAGTCACCAAGTTTGTTTATAGGCAGGTCATGTTTAACATTTTCAAAGCACATTTACACTGTGTTCCTTATTCACCCTCAAATTAAGGCAGACCCAAAAAGTTTAATATTATTTATCACACATTTTTGCTTTGATCTTTTTCATGGGGCGGCTTTTAAACTGGAAATGCTTTCAGACATGCAATGAGCCTCGGGGCAAGGAAAGTAGACCGCATCGTCCTTTCGGCTTTAGCTTACTTTGCAAACGGTGTTACTTCAGGTACCATTGAGTTGCCCCATTGCACTGACTATTAAAAATAATTGGAACAATAATAAATATAGAAATACCACAATCAAGTTTACGAATTTACGAAAGTAAGGTTTGTTTTATTTTTGTTACTAAGTTTTTACTAAAATAATTATATGGGTGCATCTTTTTGAGAGAATAATTTTTCAGTGATTCTGATGTATGAATGGTCAATAGTTTTAGCGAATCTTTCTTTAAATTAATATTATTTTTCATTTTTAACCAATTTTTCGACTAAGGGCTGATTTTTCAAAAGTTGCATAAACTTCAGTCGCGTTATTATTTGACTTATTTAATAACTTAAAAGCGTTTTGCTTTATCGTTTCTCATGAAAACGGCTAGGGAATAAAATTCTCTGCCGGCTTCTATATTCCCCGATTCGTATAACTTAGGAATCTTCAAGGCGAGAGTGAATAAGCATTATTTGATGATTGAGCTTGCGTGATCCATCCTCGGCAGCACTGTCACTCACCATCAGGTGAAGTGCTGCCAAACGCACTCAAATTAGTACTAAAAAAAACTATAACTGAACTTATCATAGGTATGTCTCTGAGAAATCCATAGAGAAACTATTCCTATTTCAAACTTATGTAACTTTTATCTGGGCATTGTAAAATTGGTCCTTATAGCGCTTAGTACTTATTACATAGTTAGCATTTTTTATATTTCCTATATTTAAAATATCAAGAAGCCGACGTCTTCCACATCTGTTGGCAAAAGCTCAAACATTTTGCAGCCGGGCTTTAACACTAATTGAAGAAAAATATAGCCTTGTCTTGCCCAGTTATTTTTTTCTCGTTTAGTATCATTGTATATGTTACTGAAATCAAAAAAGAAATAAATAACGACTGTTTCCCCATTATTTGTGTGAATAATAATAATAAATAAATATTTAACTGTGTTTTTCACTTTACTTTCCTTCTAGATACCTATAATAATTTATAAAATTATGAATGCAATCATCTATATAAGAAAAAATAATACACCTATAGTACCAATGAATATTTTACGCTTGATTTTTTTGAACCTAATACTTTTTATAAAGCAATTGAGTTGATAATATTGGAGACAATCATTGCCTGGGGCCTTCCGCACCTTTCTCACTTTCCTCCTATTTCCCCCAAAATAATATTTGGATTATTTTCCTTTATTAAAACGCAATAAAACTTTTATAATATAATCAACGGGAAGCAATCTCGGGGAACACATATAATTCGTTTAATTCCGGGAGGTGTTACGTTTGCACTTAATTAACTTTATGACTTCGTATCCTCAAATTGACGTCATAAAATCTAAGAAGCCGCGCGACAATACTTAGCTATCATTGCAACGTTATTGCCATAATAAACGTCCTCATATTGTTACTAATTATACGGTCCGCACGTGTGTTCGGTGCTCCTTAGAGACATACTTATCCAATCAGCATTTTGTGAGACAAAGGGTAATGTTTATTGCATTATCCGCGTTGATTTATATATCTGTAAAATTAATTGTTTTTTTTTACCGTTTTAGGTAATTAGTGAACATTGGTGTGGTATGGTGTGTACATGTGTGTTCAAAGCATAAAATCAAGCATCAATTTATACGTCAAGTATTTTAGGCATGAACTAAAATATGAAAGTGATTTGGATTTATTGTGCAACTATTTACTATGATTTAAACGCTCAATTTATAGTAAATCAGCTGCTGCCTGCCTCTGCATTTGCGTGTATTTTGTATTTATTATACAAATTGTGATTTGCTGCAAAAAAAAAAAAAAGTCTGTCTTTCTCCAGGACCCAGGCTACCGCTTTGTAAAATTTCATAACTAACTATCGGTTCTGTGATTTAGTCCTGACAGAGCTACGTTGGCATTTATAATAGTGTGGATAATTCTTTTCAATCACTAGGATGTTGTTATTCGTATTAATTAAAAAGTATACACGTATAACTACTTTTTAATTAATACGGACATCACGTAGAATTTAATTTAAATGTGCC